>CM073315.1:613783-977727 GCA_037043255.1 Diadegma fenestrale | reverse complement strand
ACTTTCTGGGTCTTCGATCTCGTACACGACTGGGGAAAGGATTTTCAAAATTTTATAAGGGCCATTAAATCGGGGGGCTAACTTCGCAGCGAAGTTCTGGACTCCTGACCAGAGTACTCGATGTTTCCTCATCACCAGGTCTCCTACGCTGTAACGGGTGTCCTTACGGTTTTTGTTATAATAACGGGCTTGCCGCTTCGCGGCTTGTTCCAAATTTCGGTGGACCCAATCGTGGATGAGTGGGAGCCGCTTCATGCGATCATTCCACAAATCCGGGTCACCAGGGTCTAAGGGTTGAAGGTTTGGATCTTCGTCTCGGAGGGCTTTGGCAGGACGGGGATTGCGACCTAAATTCAAAAAGGCAGGGGTCATCATTGTGGAGGATTGGACAGCTGTGTTGATCGCGAAGCACAGCTCGGGGAGATGCTTATCCCAATCTCGCTGGTCTTGCGGGATGAAGGTGCAAATCATTGTCTTGATGGTCCTATTGACTCGTTCAACAGGGTTGGCTTGGGCATGGTACGGAGGGACGGTGGTCTGATGGATTCCTAATTGCTTAAGTTGGTTCGTGACGAAGTTATTAACGAACTCCGTTCCGTTGTCCGTCAACAAATACTTCGGACATCCCCAACGGTTCAGAACCAGATTTTCGAATGCCGACATTATTGTCTGTCCTGTGGCAACTCGAACAGCTCTGGCCTCGACGAATTTCGTGAACAAATCTTGAAATACGATCACATAACGATTCTGGGACTTACTGGGGGGGGGGGGGGGGGGGAACGGACCCATGACGTCGGCGGCGACGACTGTCCAAGGACCAGAAGTCGTGCGCTCTCTCATAAGGCCGCTCGGTTGTCCTTGAGAGACCTTATGGAGCTGACACGCCGGACATCGTCCGACATATCTTGCAACGTCTTGAAAAATACCGGGCCAAAAGAAATCTTGTGTGAGCCGATGATACGTTTTGTCGACTCCAAGATGACCGGCTTGAGGGCAATCATGGGCTTGACTGAGGGCTCGTGGTCTGGATTCTAAAGGAAGGACTAATTTCCAAGCATCTAAATCGGAAAGGGCTGGGTCAATTACGGGGTGAGGACGGTGGTAGTAGATTTTATCTTCCACTATTTTCCAATTGGGGTATTTCCAAGGGAACTCACGAATACTATTCTTCTTGTCCTCATACCATGAGTCGACCGCATTCCCTAAAGCACACAGGGCTGCGTCGGTCGACTCGTACATACGGGAGAGGGCATCAGGGACTACATTGAGGGCTCCTTTACGGTGGACAATCGTCATGTCCAGGGCTTGCACGGCGAGCGCCCATCGGGCGAGTCGCTCTGCTGGATCTCGAATACTTCGTAGCCACGTAAGGCTACTGTGATCTGTGATCACGGTGAAGTGCGTGCCCTCGATGTAAGGTCTCAATTTCTTAACTGCCCAGAGAACGGCAAGACACTCACGCTCGGTGACCGTGTACTTGCGCTCTTGGGAGGACAAAAGGCGGCTCGCGAAGACGATCGGGTGCTCGACACCGTCCACCTCCTGGGTTAAGACTGCGCCGACAGCCACGTCGCTTGCGTCCGTCTGAATAGTGAAGGGCTTGGCAAAATTGGGGCGAATCAAAATGGGGGTACGGGTCAGGGCATTACGGAGGGTCTCAAAGGCTTTTTGTTCTTCGTGTCCCCATGTCCAGGGAACGTCTTTCATGGTCAAACGGGTCAGGGGGGCTTTATCACGGGAAATGTCGGGCAAAAATCGGGCATACCATCCGACCATTCCGAGGAATCGTCGGACTTGCTTGATATTGGTGGGCGGAGGGTAATTCAGAATGGGGGCTATTTTGTCAGGGTCAACTTTAAGTCCTTCGGGTCCAATGACGTATCCAAGATAAGCCACTTCCGCGCAAAAGAACTCGCTCTTTTCGCGGTTGATCTCCATCTTGGCGTCCCTAAAAGCCGTCAATACTCGTCGGAGAAAGTCAAAGTGTTCGTCCTCTGTCTCCGTTGCAATAATGACGTCATCCAAATAAGCAAAAACATGGGGCTCCCATGCAGGGTCAATTAGTCTGTCCATTAGTCTTTGAAAGGTCGCAGGGGCGTTCGTCAGTCCAAAGGGCATCCGTTTGAATTGAAACAGTCCGCGTCCTGGGACTGAAAAGGCAGTTATTGGCCTGCTGGCGGGGTCCACGGGAATCTGAAAATAGGCCTGGCTCAAGTCAAGTTTGGAAATGTAATGGGCTCGTCGCAGTCCGTCAAGGATTCTGTCCATGTTTGGGAGGGGGTACGCGTCTTTCCGGGTCACTTTATTCACGTCTCGAAAGTCGATACAAAACCTGTATTTTCCGTTGGACTTCGTGACGATCACGGGGTTACTGAGCCATGGACTATCGGCTTTCTCAATAACTCCTTCCTCAAACATCTGATCGACCTCTTTCTGAGCGACTTTCAGGAGGTACGGAGAAATTGTTCGGGCCTTTTGTCGAATTGGGGGGTGACCTTGAACATCGATACTGTGTTCTGCTAAATGGGTAACACTGAGGATGGGTGACGTTGTGGGAGGGATTAACTCATCTAAAAGGGCGGTTACTTTCTTAGCAGCCGAGTCTGTTGCAATCGCCAGACCGGCGCACGGGGGATAGGCTCTAATTGGGTGGGCTTCAATGTCTTCGGGGCTGAACGAACGAACTGGACCGTTTCCCACTCGCCACGTATCGCTACCATAATCGACACGTAAGTCGAGTGCGCGAAGGAAATCGATCCCTAGGATACAATCGTATCCTAACGAAGCCAATTGAGTACGAAGGTGTGCTGTTCGTCCACCTATCTCGTACGTGAGATACAATTCACCAAAAACTGGAAGTACATTATTTCCAGGCACTAAAATACCGTCGGGGGATGGAGACAAATGAGATCCAAGGATGCCGGCCAGATCCTTGTCGAGGTATGTTCGACACGAACCTCCATCGACCAAGGCACGACACAGTCGATCCTCGATCTTTAACCAAAGAAAATGTCGGTTATCGACGTTACGACGCTGGAGAGCGGCAAGCATGTCTCCTAGCGTAGCAAAATCCGACGGGGCGATTTCCTGAAGCTGAACAGGGCTCTGAGGGCGTTTTTCTGGGTAAATTAGGGTGGAAAGGGCTGATTCATACTGAGACGGAAGTTCGGGAGAGTTGGGTGGCGAGTGGCTCGGATCTTTTGAACATCCGGGCTGCGGCTCGTCGCTGGGTACGGGTTTCTCGGATTCCTTACCGAGGAATATGTCGAGGGTATCAAAATTGGGACGGCTTAATTTCAGCGCGTTGCCGAAGTTGTCTCTACAAGGGAAGCTGGTGGTTCTGGGTGCGGAATCAGGGTTGCTTGGGAGTTTCTCGTCTTGTGGAGGGGTTTTGAAGGGAATTTTTGGGGGTTGGTTTGTCGAACTGGGATTTTTAAGGGGTTCGGGCGATGGAATGGGAATTTTAAGGGAGTTGGGGTTTTGTTTTCTTAGGAATCGGTCGAGGGTTTCAAATTCAGGAAAACTTAATTTCATTGAGTTTCCAAGGTCGTCTTGATAAGGGAGGCTGATGACTCGACGCACCGGGCCGAGTTGATTCAGAGATTTTGGGGTGAATATGAGTTGGCTTGACGAATTGGGGTCTTCACTGGGTTCGGGCATCGAAACGAACACCTCAAGGGGTTCAGGGTCGTTCTTACAAGGGGAAGATTCTACTGGATTTTTAGGCAAACTGGGAATTTTCAAGGGTTCTGGGAATTTTCGGTCGGAATTTCTTGACTCAAAGGGATTCTGGACGGGTTTGTTTGGCAAAAAAGGAGTTTGGGAGGGTTTTTCTAACGGAGAATGGGTTTCGGGCCATTGGGGTGTTGGCTCCTGGGGGGGCGAGGACTTTACTGTGCCCCCGGCTGGCCGTTTCCCGCCTGTCATCTCGAACAGCGCGGACAAGTCCTGTCTATCACGTCCGGATAGCCGCAGATTCTACAAAACCTTCCGATTGGTTTGACGCATTCCCGCCAGAAATGGCCAGGGAGGCGACAATTGTAGCAAGGGGGCTGAGGAGTCTGTTGGGGGCAGGTTTTCGGAGCTACTTCACACAAAGGGGGAATTTTCGGGAGGGGTTGCGAGCGAGGAGATTTCTCCGCTCCTGCTACTGACGCGTAGCTGGGTTTTTGGGTCCGAATGGGTTGAGGTTGAGGATTTATCGGACTGGGTTTTGGTTGGGGAGGATTCGGAGTTTTCAGGGCCGTCTGGGCGTCTTTCGGAGCCTGTAACGCCGCCACTTTGCCTGGTGTGGCTTTTTCGGCCGGCTTGTACGCACTTGAAGGGAAGGACGATTGGCGTGCACTCGGGGGTGGGCGATATGCCTTAGCTCGTTCAACGAGCTCTTCTCTACGCCGACACATACGCTTGAGGTCGAGGTAACTTTGTACCTCGTCTCGTCTGATGTGGGCGGAAAATTGGGGTGCAAATTGCGATAGCAAATATCCAATTGGGTCTCGAGAGAAAGGGGAGGGTTGAACTGGTCGAAAAGGGCCTTTAACTTGACTAAATATTCGGCGACGGGTTCGCCAGGCCCCTGGGTACGAAGTTCCACCTCGTGCCTCAGACGATCCTGCAAATCACCGTGGCCAAATTGTTCTCTGAAATGAAATACGAAACCTTCGTAATCATGCCAGTTACTTTTCTCAACGCGATGCCACAGACGCGCAGCGCCTGTGAACGCCTCGGGCAACGCGCGCAATAATTCGTCCTCAGACAAATCTTGACCCGGACCGTACTCATGGAGTTCTTGAAGGAACTCCTCCGCGTCTTCTTCGCGTTTTCCGGCAAATTTTGGGCCATATTTCTTCCAGTGATTGGCGGAATGATTGTCTCGGCCCAACCGCGTGGAAGAAAGCTCTGTTCGGGTGGAGTTGTGGCTCGTTGTGGGGAGGGCAGATGGTAAACTCCGTCTGGGTGCTGGTGGAAGGACTGGGGGCAGACGGGTGCTGTTGTGTTGGGGTCGGGCCGTTGGAACTGTGTACGTTCTCGTAAAGTCTGTTGGGTCGTCAAAATGAGGTTCCGGGACATCAGGAATCAATAAGCGAGGTCGGTGGGACAGGGGAAGAGGAGGGAGAGATCGTCTGGTCATTTCAGGGGAAGGGGGAAGGGCAAATGTCACGGTTGGACCAGGGGTTCGTCCGGGAAGAGGGATTAAGGGTTCGGGCAAATTTTCGGGCGTTTCTTCCAAACTAAAGTCCGGTTCAAGGGACGGTTGGCTTCTGGGGGGGGCTCTGAATGGGTTGGTTGTCTGGGATGGTCGACTTCGGGGCGAGGGAACCGGAGGAGGGGGAGACGAAGACCGAATAGGCAGGGTTGGTGCTGGCGTTGGCGGAGGCCACAAAACATCGGCGACATCCGGGACTTCCAACGCATGTATCAGCGTGTACGGAAGACCAACTCGATTGTCACGATGCTCACGCCAATGGATGGGAATGTAGGGGTAACGAGCTCGGATCTCGTGTCTCAAGAGCCGATCCTTGACTTGTTCGATCGATCCCTCCAGGCTTATGCCTGCTCGATCGCCACGGAAAAGTATCTCGGAAAAATCCGTCAGGCCCTCTATTTCATTAGTTAGGGCCGTTATTGAGGGGCCAGTGGGTGCCGGTCGATACTGAGTGTGACCCAAGCCACTACTCGTCGCCGTTGTGGTCGTAGGGGCCGCACAAATAGGGGTGGTCACCGTTACGGTTGAAACTGAAACGCTAACCGGGAGATCCATCGCGAAAAAGGGGGAAAAATACAGAAAAATACGAAAATAAATTAAATAGAATTTATTGGAAAAATTTTGATAAAAAGGGGTTTTGACTGCACTCCACGACGCGCAATTATGGCGAAGGGGAGGGAATTTATCTCAAAAAAGGAATTAAAAATAGTAAAAATGAGAAAAGGGAACGAAATAAAAATTTAGAAAACGGAACGTAATTTATTTGGCCCGAAAACTTGACCAAAATTGTGCTAGGGGATGAAAAGAACAAAAGGTCATTTAATTATCGGTTGAAAACCCGAAATTTCAAAGAAAAACGAAAAATTAGTGACAAAAAGGGAATAATTGACAAAAGGGAATTTTTAATCGTCACGGAATTGACGAAAATTATTTTTAATCACGTTGGGAGGGCGAGAATATTTTTCGGGGAATTTTTACGGCGAATATTGGGCACGGAGCGTTATTGCTGTAGGGGGGGGGGGGGAAGGGCGATATTCATGTCGAGTAGCGTAATCACGCAAAACTCGGCAAACACACGAAAAACTCAAAAATCGAACAAAATTATTCTTAATTATCACAGAAATATTCCACAAGTCAGCAAAATATCGAAAAACACAAGGAAAATGGGATAGGAAATCTCAAGGTCGTCAAAACAAGAGAATTAACGTTCGGCAGTCTCGCGCCGAAGCGTTGTGCAATCGTCGAACGCGTGAAAGGGGAGGGGGGTCACTGGTGAGCACTATTTTGCACGCTAAAACAATGGGACAACGAAAAAGAATTTTCTCGCACCGATTCACTCGGGCGAGATTCGAAACACGAAAAATCAGGTCAAAAAAAGTCGAAAAATTGTTCGAAATGGCTGAATTTGATTAATTGGAAATTTTTTTGTTTGTTATTGGAGGGTATTATGAGAAAATGGGGAAAAGTTAATAATTAATATGTTTTTCAGGCCCCACGTTGGGCGCCAAAAATTTGTGACGGGTTCGACACAATCGCAAGAGAAAATGGTGGGGGAATCGAATAAAGGACGCAGAAAAATTAATTAAAATGATAAAAACAAGTTTTGGATTTATTTAAGCGAATTTATACAATGAAAATAAGGGGCGCCAGCTGGTTAAATCGGTCCAGCAACCGTTACAAAAATGGCCAAAAATTGAACGAAAGAAAACAATAATTGATGACGCAATTAATCAGAATAAATTGAACTGGCTCAGGGAGAATCACGAAAAACTTAAACGCAAGGACAGAGGGTCCCTGAAACTCAGGCGTCTTATTATACCAGTGACAAAAAGGGGACGACGAGCGAGCGAGCCACGCGATCGAACGAACCACGCGGACGCTCGAACCGGGCCGCGTCGGCGGAACCCGATTGAATGAACCGAGCGAAATCTCACTCGCGTCACACACGAAAACACGAAAAATAGGGCTAAATTAATGACAAAGGGACGCGAGGGGGGGGGGGAGGGGGCGATCGATGATAGGAGTCGAAAAATATGCAAGAAAATATCGCGACGGGGCTCGAAACGCGAAACACTGACTCGAAAAATCACGGGAGGGAATGACGGGCAAAAAGGGGCAAAAACGATTTCACGAATAATTAACAGGGGCAAACTCGATGGCACAACACTCGTCGCGTCGACTGATCGACGAAATAATCTCTTTCTCGAACGAAAAGTTCGAGAAAGCGAACGAAAATGACGAAAATTTGGGTGTTTGGGAAGAGTCAACGACGAGGGGAAAATGGCGTCGCACGCCCGGCAAAAATCGAAGGACTTACTTGCTGTCTCGGTTTTGAGAAGAAACACGAGAATGCTATGCCGACGTAATCCAGAAAATGCTCAGAGAGTGGTCCCTCGGGAAGCCGGGTCGTCGTAAATATTGTTGATCACAAATTGAACACGGAAAAACTCGAAAAAGGCACAAAAAACGGGACACGATGTTGACCGTGTCGAGTCCGAAGCGGAAGAGAGAGAACTCGAGCGTCACCTCCAGCCCCTCGGGACGCTCGCGAAGCTTTGCGAACGTTCCGATAGCCAATCAAAACGCGGCTTTAGAGCCGACCAATTATTGATCCGCTTATCGAGCGTCGGCCTCGCGAGATCGCACACAGGTGGCGCCTACGTCGGCCTCGCGACCGGGCGCTGGCGCCACGCTGTCTGCCCCGCGAGACCGAGGCTCGAGCAAGATGGCGGCGCCCACGGCTGTCAAAACAGCCGTGGCAGAGTCGCGGTCGTATTGTCGAAAACGCGCCTGGACGCCGCGGAAACCGTTGAGTTTCCTCCGACTCGACGGACAAGCCTTGTCGGAGGGACGATGGGTGACACGGTTTCCGCGACTCGACGCTTGTCGCGAAAAACGAGTGTGTGCGGGGCTAAAGTGAGTGGGGCTAAGGGGGGAACACGAAAATTGACACGCGGGGGAGGGAGGGAGAAATTCGTAAGTGGGTCAAGTGCGCGAGTTTTAGGGCGAATCAGCTGTTCGCTCGGTCGGTGGGTCGCTCGCTCGCGCTCGCGGGAATGTTCAGGGAAGTTCGTGGTGTTTTCTCCGAGTTCGTCGGCTCGTTCGGTCCTCCTCGATCCTGGGGGGGGCTGAAATCAGATAAAAAAGAAAAGGCCGGTCCCAGACTGGGATCCGGTAGCTCTCGCCGCGGCTCGACAGCTGGCAACAAAAGTGACAACGTCACAATTTATATGTTTTCTTTCCGCCTTTCTCCTTCCTAATACATCCGCACTTATTTTCTTCTTTTCCTCGGGCTCCCTCTTCCATTGTAGTTCATACTCTCTCTCTCTGAAATCCAGTCAGCTGAAGATTTGGCGAAGTTAACGTGACTACATCCGGAAAAACTCACCAATCTTCTCATCTCGACCACGAATACCACAACCGTCTCACCGCAAACCGGCTCACTTAAAATTCTCCAGTTTAATGCAAATTCGCTTCCTGGACATCTCGATATCTTGAAAGAATTTCTGGAGACTCGATTCTTTCACATCATCTCCATTGCTGAAACGTGGCTCCATGCGGGAATATCAGACGCCTTAGTGAATCTCAACGACTACTTTATTATTAGGAATGATCGAGTCAGAAAAATTGGAGGAGGAATCGCGGTGTATATCCATAACACATTGAAAGTGTGTGTCTTGGACTCGTCCCCGAGTCAATTCTCTAATTCACCAGAATATTTATTGCTTGAAATTCGTCCGCCACACTGTGAAACTGTTTTGTTTACATCTATGTACAGAAGGCCGAAAGCCAAACTCTTCAGTGACTTCTCCGTTGCCTTCTCCAAATTTTCTTGTAACTATAAGAATATTATTATTACAGGCGATCTTAATTGTAATTGTAATATGCTCACATTTTGAAGCTCAGTCGCTTAGAGATTTCATTTTCACTCGAGCACTTTTCTTGTTCCATCCGAACCAACTTATCACACATCTTATTGTAATTCATGGCTTGATGTGGCTATTCTGGACAATGAGGATAAGCTACTCTCTTTTAAGAAAACATCAGCCCCTTTTATTGCAGAACACGATGCCATTGAAATCTGTCTAAATCTTAGTCACGTTAATAGAGTCTCTTCACCAATAATTTTAAAGCGCCGATGTATTGCAAAGTTTAATGAATCGATTTTCAATCAAGACCTCATGACAGCCTTGGAAAAATTGTCGCACATTGATGCAGACTCGCCTCGTAATCTTATCGAGAGGATAACTAATATTACACAAATGACTGCAACGGTTTTTGACGTTCATGCACCCTTGCGTACCTTTACGGCTCGTAAGCTACAAGCACCCTGGATAACAGCTGAGCTTAAACGTCTTATCAGGGAAAGGAACACATTGTACCAACATGCTAAGCGATCGCGAAATATTTTGGCTTTTACGATATACCGTCACTTCAGAGACAAGGTCACAACCGACATCCGGAAGGAGAGGGAGACTTACCTGTTGGACAAGCTCTCCGCTGTAAGTGATACAAATCATTTATGGAAAGAATTGGCGAACCTTGGTATTGTCAAGCCCAAGTCTTCCTCGCCTCTCCACTTTTTCTCGGCGGAACAGCTCAATGTTTACCACGCGTCGATATCCGGTACTGATCCCCCGCTCGATCGTCTTGCTTTTATCAATGAACTGGCGACTGTACCATCTCCTACTCATACTTTCTCGCTTGCTCCTACAACTGAGCTTGAAATTACAAATCAACTCTTTCTGAATAAGTCTTCTTCATTATCTCAAGGATCAGATGGCATCTCAGCTTATTGTGTTAAAAAAGCCTGGTCGAGCATTGGTACTTATATCACTAGCATTTTCAATAATGCAATTGCACTCTCTTATTTTCCAGCACCGTGGACAAAACAATCCTCTTCCATACGTAAACGATGCAAGAAACCTTGGTGTACACTTGACATCGGATCTATCGTGGCAAAAGCATATTAATTTTGTGTCGCAAAAAGTAAACTCATCCTTGCATAAACTAAAATACAATAAGAACTCTCTATCTACTCCGCTCCGAATTAAACTTATTACTGCGCTCGTACTACCTCATCTAGATTATTGTTGTCTTGTCTACAACGACGTTACTGGCGAGCTAGATAGTAAATTGCAGAGGCTCGTTAATGCTTGTATACGCTTCATTTTCAATCTGCGACGTGATGAGCACATTACGCCATACCGATTGAGTCTCAAATGGTTGTCAACAAAAAATCGACGTAATTATTTTCTTGGAATCGCAGCACACAAGATCCTCCATGGTAATTTACCCGAATATCTCTCTGATCTACTCGCACCGGCTAACACCGATGTAAGACGTTCAGAGCGCTCGTTTAACAACGCTTCAGTTTTCCTTATCCCTAATCACAGGACTGCAGTGTACCATAAATCATTCCGGCTTTCGGCAGCTTATTTCTGGCACTCTCTGCCTACCGCGATTACTTCGATTGATTCCTTGTCCAGCTTTAAAACAAATCTTTATAAATACTTGCTTGAGTCTGAGTTGGGCGAGGAACAGCTGTGAATGTATGTACACTCTGTTCAGGATGCTGTACATGTGCGGATACAATTCGATTAATATCTATCATTATATGTTATTAATTTAATATTTATTACATAAATTATTGTTAACAGATATTATTAAAAACTATTGTTAATTATTGTTAAAAAGAGAGAGAATTATATATAAACAATGTATTCTCAATCTCTATCGAGAGAGAACTATATACAAACAATGTTACTTCGACTTAACCATGCAAAAAATTATGTACATCACGCCCTTTAGCATGCTTGGGCGTAAATAAATCATCAATCAATCAATCTCTCCTTTCGTTCTCTTCATCCTATCCTCTTTGGTCAGTCTTCTCGATTCCATTTTTCACCCTTATTTGCCTTCCGCTTCATGTCGTTGCGTTCTTCTCTGCTTCCTTGATGCTCCCTTCTTCTTTTTTCCCGCCTGCGCCTGCCGTTTTCTGTTCTTCTTTTTCTCCTGTCCCACACTTCCCTCCTCCATTATCCTCACCCAGCTTTTTTTCTCTCTCCATCTTGCCTTTTTTCCTCTTGTTTCCGGCCGCCTCCATCTTCCCTTCTCGTTTCCTCTTCTCTCTTTCTCCTTTTGACGCTACCGCAACGCAACGCAAAATACGTTGAATCAGAGAAGAGCGATATTTAATAAATTAAAACTCCATATTGTTGCTTGGGGATACAGATTCATTGTGATAATCCATTGTAATACATGATAACTGTCATGATTACGATAAACAATCAACGAATTTCCACCCTCAAGCTATTTAGTGAAGTCAATTTTGCCGAATATTTCTTTCTTTTCTCTCAGGTTCCACATAGTTCGCTGGTGGCGATGCTATGCAGCTGATTCAACAGTAAGGTGCTGACGCTTCGCAGCAGCTTCAACAGTTTTCTTCTAGCCACGTGAATCATTACACTTAAGCAGCTAGAAGAAACTGTTCAAGCTGAGTAACGTCGGTCCACAGCGTACAGTGGATAAAAACAAACCGTGGGAATAGAAAAAAAATAAAACAACCATTCGGGAAAAAAATAATCGAGGACATATAAGAACCATGTAAAAACCCGAGAAGGGTATGCATGCAGAACTTCATTACTACTAACTGTCTAACGACATTCCGTAATGGCATTTCTCGAATGCCGAGGAAACACCTACCCTCACTTACCCGCTTATACTTTCGTACAACTGCGTTTCCATTGTTTTCAGTGCATAATTACAACCGAAACATCATTTGGAATGAGTTTTGTCCGGCACGTCGGTGTTTTACCTCTTGTGCCGGCGGCATATCTGGAATGCCGAGGAAACACCCACCCTCACTTACCCGCTTATACTTTCGTACAAGTGCGTTTCCATTGTTTTTAGTGCATAATTAGAACTGCAACATCATTTGGAATGAGTTTTGTCCGGCACGTCGGTGTTTTACCTCTTGTGCCGGCGGCATATCTGGAATGCCGAGGAAACACCCACCCTCACTTACCCGCTTATACTTTCGTACAAGTGCGTTTCCATTGTTTTTAGTGCATAATTAGAACTGCAACATCATTTGGAATGAGTTTTGTCCGGCACGTCGGTGTTTTACCTCTTGTGCCGGCGGCATATCTGGAATGTCGAGGAAACACCCACCCTCACTTACCCGCTTATACTTTCGTACAAGTGCGTTTCCATTGTTTTCAGTGCATAATTACAACTGAAACATCATTTGGAATGAGTTTTGTCCGGCACGTAGGTGTTTTACCTTTTATGCCCGCGGCATATCTGGAATGCCGAGGAAACACCCACCCTCACTTACCCGCTTATACTTTCGTACAAGTGCGTTTCCATTGTTTTCAGTGCATAATTACAACCGAAACATCATTTGGAATGAAATTTCGCCGATCCGTAGATCTTTTTTGATGCTTTGTAAGAAAGCGTACCACCGAATGCATTGGCATTGGTCAAGGCAGAGCCCCAAGGAAAGGCTCTGTGATAATGTTACCCATTTGGGACGGCGCGATGCGCGATTCACTCTGAGGGGAACGACGTCAACTTCCGGGACGTCAGTATTTGCGATAAATGCTTTCGCATTTGCAACGCGTCTCGGGATAAAGTTCGACCGGCAGGATCTTCTCCCAGCGCTATGCTGGTTGAAAAAGCAGCCGCGTATACGCCGCAAGAAAAAGAATCTGGCTGCCTTTACACGGGCTGACAAACAACATTGTGATCCGGGACATGAGGATAACGTCGCGCAATGTAACGCTTGACCTCTTGACTGAGAAAATCAAACTCTTCACAGCCGAGACTGTCATACACAAAAATGACTTCACCGTCGTAGTAAAGACAGATCCAATGCATGCTTTGGACACCACCAACTACATGCAGATCCCGTTGTCCCACGGGGCAGGGTTTTATGTACTTGTAGTAGACGGTGTATGAAGTAGGATAACATTCGAAACGGCTGTTTTCCTGTAACACGTTTTGGAACAAGTCTATGCTTGTATCATCAAGCAAACTGGTTCCCGAAAGGACCAGCGATACGACATTTTCTGTCGAAATATCTCTCCGGATAGAATCCAGTAATTGTATGTTGTGATTTGAATCTTCCATTTCTTCGTCGGTGGATATCACAACGCAATTGTCACTTGCAGCCTTGTCGTTGGCTTCGGGACGAGGTGATTTCTCAGTTCCGACCGGCTCGAGAACGCTTGATGCGTCGTGAACACAATCGCTACTGACCGACGGAACGAGAGACCGCTTCTTGCTACTTTTTTTGAGCAGTGCTTTTTGTCGAGCTTCCAGAATGTATTCTGGATCTCGGATCGGCATACTTCTGCGACGCCGACTGTCAATAATTTCAGGAAGCAAGCAATGCAAATAAAACTTGCAGAGGGAAGATTTCATTTTTGATTCCCAAAAGACATCGTCTCTTTCAACAGTGACGATTTTTAAATCGGCCGAAGTCCAAAGCACAAATTGGCAGTATCGTCGCCTGGTAATGTGCAGTTTCCCTTGTACTTGATAGTAGTACACATGAGACTTGTTCAAAACATTCAGATTTCTCTTATCGAAAATGCTTTTTAGGTTGGGCTTTTGTTGTATTGCCTTCGACAATTCAACATCTTGAGCCGAAAAAGGGCATTTGATTTCAACAATGCCATCGTCATCGATCAAACCATCTGGCGATGCTCCCAAATACGGAAACTCTTGATCGATGAAAAGGCCACAAGGAACAATTTTCTTTCACAACTCTCGTTCGAACGCTTTCCTTGCGTCATCTTCGTGATCACGACCATATTTGGTCGCTGCGATATCCACAATCTTTGGATAAAGGATCTGCGAAACCATGTTTGCGCATGAAGTCGTTGGCAACATTCGACATACAGGACCGAATCTCGAAGCCGTCAAAATTTTCGTACGCAGCAGATTCCACATCTCCGAAGAAGCTTGCGATACCGTTTCCCGCTCAATCTGCTCCCAATTACTTTGGTAAGCCTTCAATTGCTTGAAATGATCTTCAGCGAGAACATCAACCACATCTTTATCAAGATCTGGTTTTTGAGCTGATGGACCGTAACCCCGAAACTTGCGACGATGTTTCGTTTGTCGGTAGATACGGTTGCACAAGTTTTTGTGCTCCGTCCACCTTTCAAGCTTTGCAACAGTGTCAGGTACTTTGTAACCTTCCTGTGTGTGCAATTTTGAAAACGCTTTTTGGTCGTTGTGTTGTGACGCCGCAAAAAGAGTTCTCGCCGTAAAACTGGTACTCGCACAATTATTAGTCCGGCCGCCTCCATTGGTTTTGTTTATCTCAGAATTGCATTGTTCCGCAACGTTGTTTGTTACTTTCTTCAACAAACTCTTGGCGTGGCAGCTCAAATATCGCACCGCTTCGTAAACGGCCGAGTAAACACCGGTCCAGTGCAGTGCAGCCATCATATTTATTGTATTCTCTTCCGGTTCGCAAGAGAATGGGAGAGTGTTGCAATTGGCATGGTCGCCAAATACGTGTCTCATGACATTCAGAATGTCATTAGACAATCGTTTACATTTCTCTTTTTCAGCAACATCTTCCTCTTTACGGAGGTCCCTTGCGCGCTCCACGGCCTGACGAATTTTTAAGCCGCTGGAGTCCACAAATTCGCGAAATTGTGTAACTTTGAATTGTTTTCTACCGGGGGTGACTTGAAGCTTCGCCTTAGAAGCAGCGTAAAGTTTTTTGCTGAGGTTGCGAAACAAGTGGTTATTGCATTCCAATTTTTCTACAACAACTCCATGCTTACCGTAAGGGTCTGCATCTCGGATACCTTGGTACACACTACTTTCACCATCAGCAATCAACGTCTTGTAAATGAGTCCGTTGGTCTCCACGCTAGTTTTGAAACCTTCCAAAATAATGTCAGCTTCCATTGCCGTTGAACTTTGATCGAGACCCCAGTTCTTACAGCAAATATGAGGAGGTGGCTCGACATTATTTCGCTTCGCTCTCTCGTGCGTTGCACAATATTTATTGCGCACACCGACGAACAAGACTTTCCCGGTTTCGTGACCAATAATCACGGCTGAACCTGATAATGCATCGTGCCTTCCACCTGTGTAGGAACGCTTCGACCAACATCCATCTGCAACCACCATGATGTAGGGGATGCCATCAACGACATGACCTTTTTTACTAGCTATTTCTCTTTCCATAGCTGCAGCCTCTTCTTGCCCCGCTCGAGCGCGACTGTAAAAGCTGTCTAAAAGATCGTTCCGATACTTGATGTAAGTATTCTCTGACATGAACGGAATAGCCATTCCAGCAAAAACCTCTCGCATTGTGCTATAGCCAACGCCAGCAGTAATTGAGACGCACGCAGCGGCTTTATTGATGCCCATAATATCTTGAGCATTGCTGTCGGTCTCGATATTCAACTTGTGACCACACCTTTGGCACTCAAAGAAGACTTGAGTGCGCAAGCCTCTATCCCGAATTTTGACGGGTATCAAGTCCCCGAAGGGACATTCCAACCCATCTTTGCTGTGGTTGTCAAATTTTTCACGCAGTTGCTGTACGAAAAAATGTAGATCGACTATTCTTCGACCGTTGATAGTAAAGTCAACAGTACGAGTCGTTTCAGCAAGACTGCTTTCGGTAATCGATTCAGAATAATCATCCTCCGATTGTTCTGAAACGACTTCTTCAACCTGTCGTTCGGACGCATAATCTCTTTCGAGCGGAATGAAGCTCTGCTTCGTTGGACGTGGACTCAACTCTTTGTTTGTTCCGTCAAACTCGGCTAATGAAGAATGGGGATTTTCTACACTGGCGTGTTCGGACCAAGGATGCTTGTACGATTTGGATATTCTCGGATACTGCTCGGAAAACGTAGGAAGATCCGGACTCGTAGACAAGTCGCGGATAGCCCGATTTCCGTGGTTATCAATGAGAACCTCCAAATTACATAAAGCTTCTCGTGTGTACGGTACGAACATCGTTGATCTGGCAACGTTCTTCGGGAACAACGCACGACGCTCGACTGATGCATCCATCAGTCTATCTTGGCTTGCACCACCACTTGTTTCCAAGTGTTCCCGAAAACTAAACTTTCGGAAGCCATCGACTAGCACTTGCGTGCTGCCGCTGGAGTGTGAATACAATGATTCCCACTCATAACTATCCGCAGCTGGTTCATTCATCAGCCAGTCGTGGCAAACACCACTACTTGTTTCCAAGTGCTCCCGAGAAAAACTATTCTCGGGGTTCTCGACTAACACTTGCGTGCTGCCGGTCGGACCTACCCTTTCTTCATTCCCGGAGCTTTTGTTCTTGAGGTTCCTGAAATGGATTAAAAATATTGGAAGGATACGGAATAAGGAGGGACATTAGGGCGGCGAACAAAGAAATCGACTTTTTTTTCGGGTCTCGGCCAAATTTTTTTTTACTTTATCATATTTCAAGTGCCCAAACCAAAAATTAGCCCGATAAAAATTTTTTTAGATGTCGCTCACGAATCTTAAAAATTTCAAAAATGGTCAAAATTCGATTCAAAAAATAAATTTAATTTTTTTCTGGAAATTGCTTCCTCAAATTGCTCAAGTTGCACGATGCTGAAGATGCACGATGCTCAAAGCTTTCTCAATGAGAAAGCCTATATTTTTCATAACAGGTATATTTTTAATCTTGGCTTCCTCATAGCTTGGAGCATCATGCAACTTGAGCAAGCTGAGGAAGCAATTTGCAAATATTAATTTACAGCTTCTTTTTTTGTATTTGCGTTTGAATGATCAAATTTCGACAGCTTTTCTAGAAAGAAGTACAGTTTCTAGAAAGAAAGTACAGATTTATTCACAATATCTTACAACATTTGCAAAAATTGAAGCGGTTAAACGATTTTTTGGAAAATTAAGATTTTCGTCAAATTCAAAAACCCATAAAATTTAAACCGTTCAACCGTTCATTTCCAAATTGAATACCAACCTGCCCATTGTAATACTCTATTTATAAAAACAAAAAAAATTAATAATAAATTTCTATCAATTCCGACAGAATTCTCAATGAACGAAGAGCCGGTGTAGATTAACATCTGTGCAAAACGGAAGCCCTGTAGCTCTAACCGTTCTCGAGTTATGAACGTTTGAATTTTACAGTGCCAGAACATACAGACACACACACACACACACACACATGCGGGCATTTTTTTTTAGATATGATTTTTAGACGATTATTTGGAACATTTTAAACACATTGACATCGAAAACTGAAAAAAAAAATTTTCACCGGCACATAGCTTCCTCTGTGAGGAAGCAAAAATAAGAAAATTAAGACACCGCGCAGTGGTTTTTTTTTATTGACTTATGTATATTTGAAATCGAATAAATGCAATTGTACTGTTTATAGTTCGTAATATTTTTAATGTATGTGGTAATATACGTGTTATCCGACATAAAAATAAGTAAATGTAATGTTTATTCATAGCTTCGACCTTGAATTAATCAATTCAAAGTTCAAGTCAATCAAAATAACCAGTTTCGATGCGGTGTCTTTATTTTCTTATTTTTTCGCTGGTGATGAATCTCTATGCCTTGTATATTAATTGAATTTAAAGTCCAAAATTGCCATAATATCAATATTTGAAGGTCGTTAAAAAGCATATAAATCAATAAACCTGGAAATTTTCAAAAATTCCGACCGACCGTTAAAAATTCATATTTTGTGCTGAAAATTTCAGAAAGTCAATGATTTACTAGGTACAGAATTTCACCGTATCGTGAAAAAAATCAAAATTTGTTTTTTTTAATCGAATTTTGACAATTTTTGAAATTTTTGAAATTCGTGAGCGACCTGTAAAAAAATTTTTATCCAGCTAATTTTTGGTTTGGACTCTTATCGTAAACTACGATATTTTTATACGAGACCCAGAATAGGAAAAAATTGTTTTTTTTTTTGCGCCACCCCAAGGTACATAATGTTCGGATGGAATAGCTGTAGCTCTTATCAAAAATCCCCTCCTAAACCAGCTGGGGAAAAATGTCATAAAGCTAAAGTTCGCAAGAGTCAGGTCACATGGGATGTCCGAAAAACAGTTTGCAAATTTCAATTTACTGCGTTTTTTTAATAATTTTGACAAATTTTCTAGAAAAAAAGAGAAAGTTCACACTTATAAACAATATTTTACAAAGTTTGCAAAAAATGAAGCGGTTAAACGATTTTTCGGAAATCCAAGATTTTCGTAAAATTCAAGGACCCATGAAATTCAAACCGTTCAACCGATATTTTCTCAAATTCAATACCAACCTTCCTATAAACATATACTCTATTGAAAAAATTAATAATAATTTTTGAAATTACGGAAGTTAAAGCGGTTACACCCTTTTTTTTGAAAATTTCGAAATGCTGTCCGATTTGTATTTTTCTATGAATTTCGACGAAATTCTCAAAGATGCAAAATGTGAGTCCTGTAGCTCAAACCGTTCTCGAGTTATAATCGTTATTTGACAGCGCCAGAACACACACACACACACACACACACCCACACACAGACATGCGATCATGTCTTCTAGATATGATATTTCGATGTTTTGGGACATTACGTTGACATTGAAAACTAGAAAAAAAAATTCATCGTCACATATAGCTTCCCCTATGAGGAAGCCGACAGGAAACTATCGCAACATTTGGAACTTGTAACAGAATTCCTTGAATAATCGACCCACAACCGGAGAAATCCGTCAATCATTATTGACATGTTGTGGGCGGCGCCGCGACGTTTGCGAGCTTCAGCGGCATAATAATTCGTAAATTCACCTACCGGTATAGATAGGGATGTCTCCGCACTCCTTTTTTCTTCTCATTTTTCTTGTTGCCCATCCGATCATGAACTTTTCCACTCGCGAATAAAGAAAAACTGTCGCCAGTACACTTGTGACACGCGTTTATTTCGTCGATCGATCGTCTTTTGTCGCGCGCCTCGTTCTTTTGTTTTTCAGCCGAAAGGCGCGGAAAACAGAACCCATGAGTGCGTGCGCGATCGCTCATTGTATTGTGTGCGCGCCTCATTGTAACAAGATGCTACCGCGTCTCTAAATAATACAAGTTATCGAAATTTGTCTAAATAAAAAATACAAACATGTTGGAAACGTATTTAGAGGCGAACCCAAGAATTTTATTTCAAATGAAAAATCAACATTTTTTCAGGTACATATTAAATTACGTGCATGCTGACCACAATCCCACAGAATCCTGCGCAGTGTTTGTCTTTTTTGGGTGATTTTTTCACCGAACTAAACTGAGACGGAAAAAGACGACTGGAATTGATATTTTCAGGAGTTACCGCGCGCTCGTCCTCGCCAATGTCTCCAACCTTGCCCGCTCGCACGTTTTTCACCTCCTCCTCCTCCAGTTCCACTTGCATTGCTTGTGGTTTGAATAAGGATTTTTCGTTCCGATCCTTTTTTGTGCGATTTTATTTATCGAATCCGTCATTATACGTTGTAGAAAATTTGAACGATTTTCCGGAGTCAGTTCCGCAATGGCTTCACGCCAACCGCGGAGTCACGGTTTCGCAATGACTTGTTCGCTCGGTCGATGGATTTTCCTGTCGAGATTTGCTTCTTTGACCATTTCGAAAGGCTCCGCCTCTTCAAAATCTTCCGACAACATTTCGGTACCGTCTCCAGTGCCGGCCGTCCCTCCAGAGCTCGAGTCGTCAATGAGACTGTTTTCGTTCTTTGAGGATGATGCTTTCTGCGTGGCGTCTTCCTTGTTCGTGTAATTGAAAATCAAGTCAGTTTCCGACATCTTGTCTCCGGAATTCTCAAGGACTAAATCAAAATTAATTTAAATAATTAAAATTAAATTATTGCACCCAATACGAAAGTCCCCAATGCGGATGTATCAATTCGATAATAGGCCAAGCAATAGGTATTTTTTCATGTAAAAAATACTAATGGCAAACCGCGAGTGCCATTCGACGCGGAATCGCTCCCCGATCATAACTGCATACTTTTCCACTCGAGATTTTCACTACTTATTTTGTTATTAACAAAATAGTGAAAAAACAGCACTTTTTTTTGTTTTTTGCTTATAACAGACAAACTATTGAAGGAATGTTGTTTGTTTCAAAGGACGAATTATAAAGAATTGAAAAACGAAAAAATGAGAGGTCAAACAATTTGATCGCTTAATTAATAAGGGAGAAAACTGCAAAAAACCGAAAAAAAAGCGTTTTTTTCAAAAATTTGTTACGTCGCCATTTTTTAACTTATAGTGATGGCTCTTCGCGAGATAGTTTATTATGATACTTACTTCCTGTGTGCGAAACCCAGACGCTGTCCGATAATTAGTTTTTGCGTAATTGCAATAACAAATTTTTTATGCCATATTTTTCCAAGTCCCTCCTTGCCCTGGAAGTCGTCCGATTTGAATTTATCGAACGGATTTGGAAAGTAGAAAACTTCAGCTACAAAACGTCAATCTTCGTTTTTTGATAAAGGCCGAAAAATAGGTGAAAATTGCGCGCAAACATGAGCGAAAACGGCCGAGCGCGCGAGAGTGGTCGTAGAGTGGGGGTAGAGCAAGAGCGTCGGGGAAGGCGTATAGTAATACAAGCGCGCTGCACGCAAGTTGTTGATATTCAGATACGCCTTCCCCGACGCTCTTGCTCTACCCCAACTCTACGACCACTCTCGCGCGCTCGGCCGTTTTCGCTCATGTTTGCGCGCAATTTTCACCTATTTTTCGGCATTTTATCAAAAAAAAAAGATTGACGTTTTGTAGCTGAAGTTTTCTACTTTCCAAATCCGTTCGATAAATTCAAATCGGACGACTTCCAGGGCAAGGAGGGACTTGGAAAAATATGGCATAAAAAATTTGTTATTGCAATTACGCAAAAACTAATTATCGGACAGCGTCTGGGTTTCGCACACAGGAAGTATGTATCATAATAAACTATCTCGCGAAGAGCCATCACTATAAGTTAAAAAATGGCGACGTAACAAATTTTTGAAAAAAAAACGCTTTTTTTTCGGTTTTTTGCA
Source organism: Diadegma fenestrale (assembly GCA_037043255.1). NCBI lineage: Eukaryota > Metazoa > Arthropoda > Insecta > Hymenoptera > Ichneumonidae > Diadegma > Diadegma fenestrale. The sequence continues at coordinate 956,480 of CM073315.1, read as the reverse complement.
GTTTTCTCCCTTAATAATTAAGCGATCAAATTGTTTGACCTCTCATTTTTTTCGTTTTTCAATTCTTTATAATTCGTCCTTTGAAACAAACAACATTCCTTCAATAGTTTGTCTGTTATAAGCAAAAAACAAAAAAAAGTGCTGTTTTTTTTCACTATTTTGTTAATAACAAAATAAGTAGTGAAAATCTCGAGTGGAAAAGTATGCAGTTATGATCGGGGAGCGATTCCGCGTCGAATGGCACTCGCGGTTTGCCATTAGTATTTTTTACAAAATCTGGTGATTTTAGAGCTCTATTGCTTGGCCTATAAAGCAATCGCACAAGAAGAACGATTGAGCAAAAAATTAACGAGCGATTTCACTCCCGACTCGGCTGGATTCCATTTAGTAAAAAATCTGTACAAATCGTGTACCAGTTGAAAATGGGCACGATCAATGATAATGGTAAATTGACAAAAGGCAACGTACGCGGACAAACCGCGTGAAAAAATGTAAATTCTTTTGCGTCGATAACGTTTGAATCATGAAGAAACGTCGTAGAATTGGGCGTCCGAAAATGGGTGCGTGCATGCTTTAGAAAAATGTATGAAATTTCGATAAAATTTAACGACTAAACGGCTGAAGAAAATTCTTCAACCGTTTAGTCGAACGGAACGAAATTTTCTTTCGAACGGCTATCGAATTTTCCAAAAATCCATCAAAGACTTTGGAATACCCTGTGTCACATCGCTCGTGCCAATGTGTGTGGAAAAAGGAAAAAACAACAGCCTCGATCCAAAGACGAGGAGCTAATGAAATCGTAACAAACGATAAAAGTATTCATTCTTTTGTTCTTCGTTTTTCATCATAATTATTACTTCTCCCATCCGACTGCGTAACGTTCACAGGACCATCCATGATTACGGTTACGGTGAATAAAGGAATTCGACAACTAGAAAGAAACAATTTTCACATGCATACTCATCGTACAAAAGAGAATTAGTGCCTCAGAAAGTCCCTTTTCGGTAGTCGAAGTTGTTGTGAAAAAAAACCAGGAAATAAAAAAAATGTTCACTTGTATGGGATATTTCGATTGTTTGGCTTCAATGATTTATTTTGAATCGACTGTCAAAACTTGTAAGATAAAAATGGTAAACTTGATCGTCACTTGTGGCCTTTTAAAATAAACGATGCTGGGAAGGAAAAAAACGAGAGTAAACCCTAGAAATGTGAAAGTTTGACATTCCGATTGTGTATTCCTCGTCGTGTTTTTTTTTTCTCGATCCGACTGGCGACGATCCGGATTCGCAGGCTCGTGCGAATTTGCATCACGTTTGAAGAAAAAATCCTCGGGGCACCGATTTTCTGCGTTTTCTCTTCAGCCGGTAAAATAAGACGAAAAAGAACTTTCCGCGCGTCAAACTTTCAGGGCAAGTGGAACGAAAAATCCTCATTTTATAAAGCAAGAATGAGCGATTCGCATTTACTACTATAATTTTTCATTTCGTTGGCGTTTCCAATTTTTTTTTAGGGGGGGGGGGTTAGATTTTTCTGTGCAAACAAATGGAAACGGGGATCACCAACAAATGGACTTGTCCAAGCTTTTTTCCCCGTGGAGGGGATTTTTGGCTAGGATATCACTTCTTTTTTTTCGAACTCCTCCGAAACCTACATTTTTTCATGATCACATGATCCTTCGTGAATCTTTCCCCATGGCTTAAATTGGTTTAGTTTTTTCGATTTTCGACCCACTCATATAAGTGATAAAAGGAATAAAAGCAATATTATCTGCGTTATGTACTCGAATATAGGCGGGGTTGACCAAGGTTTTTATCGCGAGACATTTTTTATTGCTTTTGTGGCACGTCATCCAATACTGAATTTCTATGAATTTCTAATGAAATTAAGCTTTTAGCTAATGCTAAACCCAGAGCCCCTAACCCGGAGCTAAGGGCGAGGACGGAGCGCGTTTCTAGCTCCATATTTCAGTGTCCAATCTAGATTTGCGTTTCATTTTCTATATCGAAGCTGCCACTCAGTTCTTCAATTTTGACCTCAGATTCGAATTCAGCGACTCGAAAAACTTCTCAATATGGAGTTTCATCTTTATTAAATTAGTTTGAGCATTTTGGTCCGTCATATTGGATCCGCCATCTCGGATTTCCAAATTTTTAGTGCAGATTTGTAATCAGCGACCCCAGAAATCCCGAGTACCAACTTTCGTTTCCATCGAACGATTTTTGCATTTGGGGTCCGCCATATCGGATCTACCATATTGAATTTTGATGTTTTGAGTCCAGATTAGTAATCAGCGCCCCCGAAAAGCCCCGTCCACCAACTTTCGCGTTAATCAAACGATTTTTGCACTTTAGTCCGCCATATCGGATTCGCCATCTTGAATTATCAAGTTCTGAGTGCAGATTTGTAATCAGCAATCCCGAAAATCTCCGAGTCCAAACTTTTGCGTTCATTACAAGATTTTTGCAATCATGCTCTGCCATGTTGGATCCGCCATCTTGAATTTTCAAATTTCGAGTGCAGAATTGTAATCAACGACCGTAAGAAGCCCGGAGTACCAAATTTCACGTTCATCAAATGATTTTTGTATTTGTGGTCCACCATAACGGAGACGCCATCTTCAATTTTGGAATTTGGAGTGCAGATTTGTAATCAGCAACGCCGAAAATCCCCGTGTACCAACTTTCGCGTTCATCAAACAAGTTTTGCGTTTCTGGTCCGCCATATTGGATCTGCCATCTTGAATTTTCAAATTTTGAATTCAAATTTGTAATCAGTGGACCCGAAAACCCCTGAGTGCGAAGTTTTGAGTCAAACGCACGTAAAGATAAATGCGTGCTTCAAAGGATTGAAGCAGCAATTAATCATTTTCATTTGTATAATGACAGAATGAATTTTTGCGGCTATATCCCCCTTTTTTCGTTGTCATCCGATCACTCCAAGATTCATGAAATGTTAAATATTTCGCCGAGGCTCTACCGAGTCTCAAGATAAAAAAGGGAAAACAGAAAGTAGACCAGCTAACTTCATGGCGGTCATAGACACTCGTCGCGCTTCTGTCATCGAAGATCGACTTTCATGGAAATCGGTCGTGATGGGCATCAAGAAGCCTTTGATTGTGTCGTCTGCGCGTATATACATACATGCACGCACACTGCGATTTTTGTATAATTTTGCCTGTGCAAACTTTTTTCTCGGCAAATACGGCATCAATCGTGATGATTCATCGCTCAATCGACGGAGACTAACTTAATTAGTCTCCAGTTCAATTTTGAAATCATGAAATTACTCCTGGGCTTTATAATTTAAATAAATGTCAACCCCTACCACCGAATTTGCTTTGCTCAGAGATAATATACTCGGCCGAGTCTCGGGCTAGCAGACGACAGCAGAGCTGTCAAATGTACTTGTCCCGAGACTCTACCGAGTCTCTTGATTGGGTCGATTTGACCGAAAAAAACTCATTTTTGTGGAGTTTCAAAGCGGCCGAAGAACTTGGAGCGCGATCGCAAAAAAAAGGAATAATTGAAAAAATTCAAAAACCTGTATCTCGTGGTGCTCTTGGCTGGGGACGCCGGAGAATTTCTTCGTCTGTCGCGATAATGATTCCCAGGCGACTCCGGACTCGTGCTACGTTTTTTCTCCCTCCGTCTCTCTTCCTCGTGATCCTCGCCCCTCGCGTCGTTGTCGCTTTGCAGCGACACTTGTCAGCAAGAAAAAGCAACAAAAAATGAATTTCCAAGTCACGAAAAAAAGGATTGGGAAAAAATCTTCATTTCCGGATGTCAAAAACCGGAAATTATTTTTAGCTGGCAAAAATGCATGATTTTGAATGTTTCAAAAAGGCTGATCTTTCTTATGAGTTTTTTTTCGATAATGCTCGACCTGGCCCTGCAGCGTCATTCCAGGCTTTAACGTTCTCCTCCCGCTCTCACGTTCGACCTGGTATTGAACAGTTTTAACTTCAATTTCTCTCAAACGATTGCGCCTCTCTTCGTTATAATCTCGACTCGTTGAGTCCATGCTCGCGTCCTGCGAATTCGAGTCGTCGTTTTGTTCCAATTCCTCCCATTTACTGGTCGTCATTGCTTGCGCTTGGATCTGGTCGGGATCGACCGTTTCCCATCTCGAGGGCACGAAGCCCGCGGGCATTATTGGTTTTTTGTCGTCGTCCTTTGCGCGCGATATCGCACGTTCGTCCTCGTCGTCCATTGGCACGCCGTCGATGTCTTCGTCCACTAAAAATCGGCCACAAAATAAATTTGTTCAGAAAAAAAACCAAAAAATATTTCATGCTCGTAACGGCTGACGGCTAGTAAGCAGCCGGAACGACCTAAAGAAGAAGAAAAACAACGAAAAATAAAGCTTTCGAAGAGTCTATTCGACTGTTGACACTCGATTCGGCTTCCTGGAATCGAAATTCACCGTTTTGTTGATTTTACGGTTCGCCGATCCTGTGCTTTTCAAGGGACTGTAACCGATGTCCAGATCCCATAAGATCTTTGCCGTCACCAGCCACTGCTGTCCTTTTATCGCCTGTCAAAAGAGAAAAAAAAACAAAAATCCATGAATTTCCAGATTACGGAAGAGTCTAAAACTTCAGGACAAGGATGCAAGTCTACGCCAAGCAACTCTACACCGTTTAGCATTTGTTGCATGACTTTTGCACAGAAAAATGCTACCGCGTAGAGTTGAGCGGTGTAAACTTGAAGTCTTGCCGAAGAAAGCCAAGCGGTAAGACTCACTGATCCTCGGCAAGGCTTTAAGTCTACACGGGGCAACTTTACTTGCCGGCGACAAGTGAGTCTTACCGCTTGGCTGTCTTTGACAAGGCTTTGACTACACCGGTTACTTGACGCATTAGCATTTTCCTGTGCGAGCCGCATGACGTTTGCGTAGGAAAATTCTACTGCGTAGAGTTAACCGGTGCAGTTTAAGCCTTGTCAAGAAAGCCAAGCGGTAAGACTCACTTGTCGCTGCCAAGGTTTGAAGTCTACATGGGGCAACTTCACTTGCCGGCAACAAGTGAGTCTTACCGCTTGGCTTTCTTTGACAAGACTAAACCGGCTCTATGCAGTAGCATTTTCCTGCGCAATAGTCATGTGACTTGCACAGGATAATGCTGCTGCGTCAAGTAACCGCTGTAGTCTTGAAGCCTTGTCAAAGAAAGCCAAGCGGTAAGACTCACTGGTCCTTAGCAAGGTTTGAAGTCTACACGGGGCAACTTTACACCAGCATTTGCCGTGGCAGGGTGCTTGACCTGCACAGGGAAATGCTACGGTGTAGAGCAGACCGATGTAGACTCGAAGCCCTTTGACACTGTGTAAAAAATTAAAAACTACTAACCTGTAATCCGGGAAATTCTCGCTCGAAACGTCACACTCCAAGGCAACGCCAGCGAACGTGAAGTCTCGAGTGTACGATTTTCGGAAATCGTAAAACCTTTCCACAAGGTTATGCGGCTCTCGTTTTGCGGACGAGAAGAAAAAGGGTGGGGAAAATCACAAAAACACACCAAGAGTCACAGGCCGAGTCGAAGATGCTCGGTAAATCGCACAAATCGCGAGAAATAATTTTCTTCCGGCACTCTCGCGGCCCACTGACACTTTTTTCGAACTTCCTCGCCGGTCCAGCAAGGCAAACGACGGGTGCGCGCGCACGTTATCAGCTGCTCCGGCGTTCGGCGTTCGAGGATCGGAGAGAATCAAACTGGGGCAGTGTTTACAAAAAGAAATTAATGCTCGCGCCACCACGCGGAATTTAAATGAGCCACAATATGACAAAGTCGGTAATATGTAGATAACTTTTTCGGAAAAATTTTCGAAAACGGCATTTGTCGCCAATTCTGCTTCGATTTTGATGCAACAGGGCTCGAAATATTCGTTTTAATATTGCGCGTAGCCTGACAGGCCAACATTTCGATTAGTCAATTATTTTCGGAGTTATTCAAAAAAAACTCCGATGGTAACAAAAAAAAAAAAATTCGAATTTCGAAAAAACGCCCTGTCAGGCCCTTTTTACCATCCTTCTCTGTACCCGATTCAATTTTTATCGCAATCGGTTGCACGGTGTGACCGAATCGTCATTTCGAAATTTCGAAGCGAACTACTGCATCCTCTTAATGCAAACCGACAAATGCTATGTAAAAATGAAAATGCTTCTTTCATAGACGAAAATGAGATGATTATTAATCTTGTTGGTACATTCGATTATCTTTTTGTCTTCCCGAAATTATTTTCGAAAACCATGCACGCCAAGTTTTTGTATAATCTTTGCAGTGAATTCGTCCGGGAAGTACGTGTACGTGTTCGCGTGCCCTTGTACGCAAACGTGCCCTTTTTTATGTTTGGTTTCCCGTGGAATTGTATTGTACGTACATTCATGATCTTTAGCTAGCATGAAGTCATCATACTATTCAGGATAATCATGCTGGAATCCTCCAAAATGGAGAAACCCTTGAACCGAATGTGTTAAGGGCGTACGTTCATCTATGAAATTTAGTCATTCATTTATGAGATCTTGGCTACGGCACAATGATTTCATTTTTTTTTGTCTCAATTGAGTTTGACACTTTTTAGTAAGATTTTTATGAACGTCAAAAGATGGTTTGCAGTGAAGGGAAAATAAAATACATAAATTTAGTAAATCAAAAGTGTTACATTGCAAAGTAATATCAAGAAAAAATTGGGTCGTTATTTTTCAACTGATTGTATATACTAGTACGCGGTGTTCCCACAAAGAGTGAAAAGGTTTGGGAATCTATAGTTGACATAAAAAAAGTATATAATGCTCTTTTGTGGTTAAGGAAAAATAACCCTCTTTATAGCAATATTCAATTACCCGAGCGACGGTCGGACTTGCTGGACACAAATCTAGGCGAGGTTGAATTTCAAATACCCGAAGACTGTCCGAGTGATGATGATGTTGACGATCCAGATATCGTCCTTGAGGAACATCATGAAGAAAACCAACAAAATACCGATGTTGTTATCCAGGATAGTGATAAAAAGATGCAGACAGCAGTCCCAAGTAAGCAAATAGACGGACGTCGAGGAGCTCTATTGACACAAATGACACCCTCTGATAGTTTTTATGATCAGTACACCATTATTCGAATGGGCGCTTCTGAAGAAAACAAAACTGCAACAGAACTCTACCAGATGTTGAAAGTTCTCGATGAAGTATTGGATAATCGGTATAAACTTCTCGATTTGCTGTGTTTCCCCATCGTATATCCGGATGGTTGTAATGGAGAACACCAAGAAAGACCGGTGCGTCTTTCAGCCTTTGAATACGCCAACTTGCGAATTCTGTCGAGAAACAGTCAATTTCGGTTGAATCAACAATATTTTTTCTTCCTTTTGAATGCACTCAATATTCAGCAATTACAAAGTGGTATTTATCATAAACTTGATGTTAGCGATGGAAACGTTCGGTACACATCTGCTTCTTACCTAGCGCATTTGATGAAAGGAGAGCTCGAAGGAAATTTGTCTACAATATTTGCAAAACTTCGAAATACCGAACAGTACTGGCATATGCCACGGAGTAATCTGAAGTGCATGATTCGAAATTATGGACCACCAACATGGTTTCTCACATTAAGTCCGAGTGAGTGGCATTTGGAGAGATTATCTCAATTCTTACAAGAGTTGAACCCTTCGCTTGAAAATAAGAAATCGGTGAGCGAACTCATCGCAGCTGATCCTATATCAAATTGTGCTCTTGTTATTGAGTCTGTGATTTCCCGAGCGTAAGGCCTAAACGTCTAATTCTTCTTCTCTATTTATATCTCGGGTCTCAGGGCAACAGCTGTGCTGCCGGCTATCTACGTAAACGGTGTGCTTTCGCGTTCTATGTATTAAGACTTTGATCCTTATCCGAATCTATAAATATCGCCGTAGCGGGGTCTTTATAGTGTGTGTACGCGCTCCAACTCGTTTCGCGTTACAGACTCTAGTTTGTTTTATTCTATTCTATTTTATTTCTTCTATAATGCCGGCGATCAACTGCGGCTTGTGCAAAAAATTTGTCGCGGCCGATGACGTCGTCCATCTCTGCTCGCTTGAAAATCATGGCTTCCATAGTGCGTGTCTCAAGAGTCAGCTCAACATCTCTTCTATGGCGGAACTACCTTTTAATCAGACGGTCAGCTGTTTCTCCTGTCAAAAACAAAAACAATCGGCTAGTACCTCTCAGCTCACAATCTCCACGAAGCCTGCAGACTGTACTTCGCCCTCTCTCGCGAGCCAAATCTCCTCTCTCGCGTCAGTCGTTGCTACATTTTCATCTAAGCTAGAAAAGCTTGACAAGCTAGACCAAGTTCTGGATGATGTCTCGGCGATTAAGGGCCAGATGACTGGGCTTGATGACCTTCGCAGTGATGTTCGGGGCTGCCTGGACAAATTGACATCTGTCTTTACGCGATTGGACTGCATAGAGTCGAACGCGGCCTCGGCTTCGCAAGCCAGCATTACTCCATCCCAGCGAGTCGACGAGCTGGAAAAACGCCCTCAACCGCGTGCTTCCTCACCTGACCAACGACTGCTGAACCGGGTTCGTACACTAGAGTGCGAACGCCATGCTTGCGACATCGTTATATCGGGCCTACCAGAATCAGACACCGACGACCTTACTCTTGTCACATCTTTATTCGAGTTTTTAAATGTTCCTATCGATAACGGGCAAATTGCACAGCACAGGCGAATGCGTGCCTCCGGCAATACCTCCGTTCCGCGTTCGCTCTTCGTGACTCTCAGATCATCGGACCTGCGGACCTCGATCATCGCAGCGAAACGCTCGAAGGGGCTGGTGAATGCAAAACAAGTACACGCGGCGTTCCCTGAGACACAGCGTATCAACGTCAACGAATTTCTACCAGCTGAGCTCTACAACCTCTACATGCGTGCTAAAGCTGTCGCGAGGGAAAAGCATTATCGCTACGTCTGGAACCGAGGGGGTCTCGTCTACGTCAAGAAGGACTCGGATTCTCGAGCTATCTGCATCACTGACGCTGCCCAACTTGAGTCTCTCCCCTGACTTGCCCGTGCATGCACACAGCCCTCGTCCGACAGCCGCGTTGCCTCGCAACTGCGAATTTGCCATCTTAATGCCCAATCGATTGTACCTCACCACGCTGAACTTTCGCAATACTTCACTGAGCATCGCTACGACATCATCTTTATCTCTGAATCCTGGCTTAAACCCCACATCTCAGATGACCTTGTAAGTATTGCAGGGTACAACCTTACACGCTGTGACAGGATTGGGAAGGGCGGGGGCGGCGTTTGCATCTACTCAGACGTTTCACTCCGCGCTGGCATCGTTGAGACCTCGGCCTCTACGAATTATTTACCTGCTCCCGAATATCTTTTCCTCGCTGTCAGCGGTCTTAATCGGGGGAAAGTGCTTGTTGGAGTTGTTTACAGACCGCCTAAAATTGCTTGGTCCGACAGCATCGAATCACTCCTAGCTACAATTGGTCAAGATTATACCTCCAAAGTCATTATGGGTGATTGGAACGCGAACTTCTGCTCAGCAAATCCAGACAGCACTTACCTTCGTCGAATTTTCACCTGTTTTAATCTAGATATCGTGCCGTTTGAACCCACATATCACACCGCTACCTCCTCCACGTGGCTCGATCTCGGCATTGTCGACTCTATCGAAAAAGTCTCCGAACTGGAGCAAATCTCGCTACCCTTGGCTGCTCGCCACGATCTCATAGGTTTCATGTATAGCTTCGCTCGGCCGCAAACGACTCCTGTGCGTAACTCCCTTCGTCGTAACTGGAGCATCCTGCGCGACCCAAATTTCTCTGAGATCTTAGCATCGCACGACTGGTCCTCCGCAATTAGCGCAATGGATCCGGATGACAAAGTCGCTGAATTTAACGTTGCCCTTGAAAAATTCCTTGACAAACACGCCCCACTTCGATCGATTACAATCCGTCGCCCGTCGGCCCCCTGGATGACTCCGGAACTTCGTGCATTAATATCCCGGCGCAACCGACACCGACCCGAGCGAAATGGCGACGCACGAAAAACGCCCTGATCTACTCTGAATATAAGGCCTTGAGGCAACGCACGCAACTACAACTCTCACGTTCCAAAACTGACTACTATGTCCAACGCCTCGCCGTTACTTCAGACCCGAAATATCTCTGGCCGGAACTCCGGCGCCTGGGAATAGTTTCCAGCAAACAGCGCGCTGAGATTGCCTTTGCTCCAGACGAGCTGAATGCATACTTCGGCTCGGTCTACAACGCTGCAACCTTCGCCGTACCTGTCGCTCTACAAACAACGCGGGAATTTGACGAGACACAGTTTTTCTTTGCCCACGTTACCTCTGAAACTCTGTTACGCCATCTCTCCCTTACCGACTCTCATGTCTGCGGCCCTGACAGCTTCTCGGGTTTTTTGCTTAAGCACTGCACTACTCCGCTATTCCATCTTATCTTGGATATTTTTAACTCCTCACTCATGCTCTCTATCTTCCCTTCTCCGTGGAAAAAGTCATTTATCGCTCCTATCCCAAAGATCCGGAATCCCTCTGTCCCATCAGACTTTCGACCGATCTCTCTGCTCTGCGTGCTCTCGAAAATACTTGAAAAAATAGTACTAACAGATCTCACACGATATTTGCAGCGCGCGACCCTTATTGACCCCCATCAATTTGGATTTGTGGCAGGCGGTTCTACACAGGCCGCTTTGATAAAAGTCCTCGATACTGTTCGTCTCGCGATCGACCGCCGGGAAGTTACGGTGCTAGTCCTATTTGACTTCTCGAAAGCGTTTGATACCGTCGACCATTCCAAACTTATCGAAAAACTGGCACGGCTAAATCTTTCTCGCCCTACTTTGCAGTGGTTCTGGTCGTACCTCTCAGGCCGCAGTCAAGCTGTTCGCACGTAGTTAAAAACTGCAGTATTGTAAAATACGCTGACGACCTGCAGATATTTGCGCATTGTCCAGCTGAGCGTATCGCCGAATGCGTCGGTCTTGTCAACGAGGACGTGGCTCGTATCGCCGACTGGGCGGACTCTAACCTTCTCCGACTCAACCCCGCTAAGACGCAGGCCATGATACTCGGCTCTGCCCCTATCCTGAACAGCATGGAGGACCACGTTCTCCCTCAAGTTATGGTTCGCAACGACTCCATCCCTTATGTTAACGTCACAAAAAATCTCGGCGTCTTCATCACTCCGTCGCTAAACTGGCGCGAGCAAGTCACGTCTATCTGCCAAAGAGTGTTCAAAACGCTCTATCAGCTCAAGGCCAACGGACCAGCCCTTACGCCCGATCTCCGTCGATTACTCGTCGCAGCTCTCATTCTCCCAATCTTCGACTACGGCTCCCTTCTACTTCTTGACATAACTGGGGTGGAGGACGCTCGCCTACAACGTGCTCTCAACGCCTGTGTCCGGTTTGTCTTCAATGTTCGCAAGTGTGAGCACATCACGCCGTTCTTTGAGAGGCTCAAGTGGCTCAAGGTCGGACAACGTCGCAAATACTTCTTAGGTACCTTCGTATTTCGGGCACTAAAACACCGTGTCCCTGCCTTCCTCGCGTCTCAACTCGTCCGTCGTCCTGGAGGATCGGTTGCTACTCGTGCGTCGCCCAGAGATCTTTTTGTTCCTCCCGCGCGCACGACCGTATATCAAAAATCGGCGCTGGTCTCTGCCACTCGGCTGTGGAACTCGCTCCCGCCGACCATGCGGGACTTGCCCACTATCGCAAGGTTCAACCGCTCGCTCTTCGAATACTTGCGTGCTCTCCCTTAGATGTAAGCTAGAGTTAAGACACGATCCCCCCTCCTTTCTCGAAATCAAGCCTCTGCGCTTTCACTGTTTCCAGCCTTGCGTTAGCTTTAAGACTAGATTAAGACTAGATTAAGTTTAGCATTAAGTTCTTTTGTACAACTCTCTAGCTCTCTTTTGTACCCATGGGACATTACCCTAGTACAATAATAAACTATTCTATTCTATTCTATTCTATCAGCTTCAATATTCATTAATAATGAGTTCCACTCCATGTTCGAATTTCTAAAGTCTAATGACAATCCTATTGGAAAAGTAACACATTATGTTATCCGAAGGGAGTATCAGGGAAAAGGTATCCAGCATTTTCATTGTCTTATAAGGATTGAGGATTCACCGATTCTTGGAAAAAACTCTAAAGAAGAAGTGGCTGACTTCATCAAAACATACGTGACTTCCAGAATACCGAATGCAAAAGTTTCGCCCCTGTTGTACCGCCGTGTCACGACACATCAGAGTCACCATCAGAATTCATACTGCATGCGCAATAAATCGGTAGGACCAAAAGGTAAAGGTGGTAGTCGTAAAGTTTGTCGCTTTTCATTTCCAAGACCGGTATCCAACGAATGGATCATCAGAGATGTTCAAACATCCATTGCCGGAAGGCGGAACTTGAAATCGAAATGCCAATTGTATGACAATCCTCGTAGTCTTGAGGAAGTCAACATAAATAATTACAACCCTGCTGTATTAATAGCGTGGGAAGGTAATATGGATATTTCATTCATAGGGGAAGATAAGGCTGCATCGGCTGCATATATCACCAAGTACATTGCAAAATCGGAAAAAACCCATGTCGGAGAGACTTTCGATCAAATTAACAGTACTAAATCTGTAGCCAGTAGGCTTTGGAATTTTGGATTGCGGGCATTGAATAGTCGAGAATGTGGTGTGCTTGAAGCAGCAGACACGTTCTTAGGCTATCCTTTGTTCGAAACGGATCCAGAAACCGTCATAAGGTGGGTTGATGTTAATATTGTCAGAACTAGGCGGGTCAAGCCCCGACGAGTAGTTGAGGCTATGGACGCAGAATTGACCGATATATTCTATGATGGCTTGATGGAAAGTTATATGAAAAGACCTGACGAGTTGGACACGCTATGTCTCTATGACTATGCACAGTGGTATGATGTTGTAAAAATCATGCCTCAACGGGACAACGTTGAGTTTTACAAACTAAGACCTGGTTCGTCTCTGCGGAAACGCCAGTGCGGCTATCTCATCAACCATTACCAACATGATCCCGTTATAAATCCGGAGAAATACTTTTACTCCTTACTGGTGTTATTTCAACCATGGCGGACCGTAACTGAACTCCAAAATGGTGAGGAAACATATACCGCTTCGTATTGTTCGGTACAGGACGCATTGCCAATGGCCGTTGCATATCATGAGCGCTCTTCGGAAATTAGGAAAAACACAAAAGAAGTGAAAGAGTTGATCGAGCAGAAAATGGATGAAATGAAAAAGGACGAAGAGGATCATCCTGATCCAGACAACGTTCCACATGGCTGTGATCCTATTGAAGCTGGTGAAGCAATGAAAGAGTTTGCCAATTTGGGTGCCAATGAAGCTCAGAAAGACCTTAATTTTAAAGAAATACTCGAACAATTGAATGTAGACCAGAAACGCATCTTCGACTCGTGCACTGAAACAATCAATTCAGATGAAAGGTTACGATTGTTTGTGAGTGGCGAAGGTGGAACGGGTAAAAGTTTCTTAATAAAGGCCCTACTTTACTGGATTCAGCAAGAAAAAGGTAAAGATTCAGCTGTAACCGCACCCACCGGAATAGCTGCATTCAACGTGATCGGATTTACACTGCACAGATTGTTTCAACTGCCCGTTGAACATAATGGGACGCCAAAATACAGGGAATTGTCGGATACTGCTTTAAAAGTAATGAGAGAAGCTTTAAAAAACGTTGATCTCATCATTATCGACGAAATATCCATGGTCTCAAATGTAACTCTGACTTACATTCATTTACGGCTTACTGAAATTTTCAACACTGCTGACGTTGACGATGGTTGGTTTGGAAAAAAACATATAATAGTTTTCGGTGACTTATTGCAATTACCACCCGTTCGCGAAGAATCAGTATTCATGAAACTTTCCAAAGAGAAGGTTAACAAATTAATCGGGTCGCTGGGTAGCACCGATCTATGGCGTAATTTATTCGAGTATGAAGAATTGTCAATAAACATGCGTCAGAAAAATAATTTTTCATATAAAGAAATGCTCTCAAAAATCCGCTTAGACCGCATAGATAATGATAGTGTGCAGATGTTAGAGTCAAGAAGAATCAAATTAGAATCTTCAAATATATGTGACAGAATCGGGGAGTTGTGCAATTATATCAATTCTTTACCCAGTGATGCAGTCTGCTTAATGCCGGTCAATCGAATGTGTGATGTCCTTAATGAGGCCATACTAGATTTGATTCCAGCGAAAACGATTGACTTGATAGCCGAAGATATTATCGACAAACCATCACTCAAAACTAGAATCACGAAAATTTTACACCGCTGGGAGGATGATGCAAGTTTAACTGCTGGACTTGCTAGAGTAATCACTGTGAAAATTGGTGCTAAAGTTATGCTTCGACGAAATATCGATGTCACGGTAGGTCTTTTAAATGGAACGATTGGCCGGATAGTTGCAATTTCCGAATCGTTCGACAAAACTATCATAGAAAAAGTCACGATTGTTCCAGCTAATGGCAAAGAATATGATATAGAGCGTGTAAGCATTAAATTTCATACCCATCAAGCAGTATTGGAGGCCTCGCGTTAAAACCTGTCGTACAATGTATTGTGACGTGGCAATTTTGCACGTCACAAATATAGGTCATTTTGGCACGGCACGGGAGAACACGTTTGTTCTCGAGAAGAAATTCTTCTCGATAAAAATCCAAAAAGGTTCAGCGCGAGCGTATTCCGGCATTATTCTTAATTTTACGATAATTTATTTCATGTATGGGCAAGCGACGGTCATTAGCGAGTCATCGAACGTTCGGAAGAAGGAGTTTTACGAATTATCATCGTGAATTGAGTCGAGCAAGGTCGCTAGCTCGAAGCCCTCACCTGGAGCTGTCGTATCTCGGAATGCGTCAAGGAATATCGGATGGTCATCTAGTCTCTTCATTATCGCCGTTCGCTGTCAACAATCAGCGAGCGATGCGAGGAGTTCCGATCCAAATTTCGAATTAAACGGCTGGAACTCTCCAGAATTTTCGAGAGAGTTCTAACGGCGCGAGAATCCACGAGTAGGCAAAGGGTGGGGGGCTAGGACCCTAATTCGCATTATCGCACATCTCGAGTTTCTCGAGAACTTACGTTTGGGACGACATCGAGGGCAGATGTCTTCTTCCGAGCCGTGGCCGTTCCGATCAAGAAAGCGGCGGTCCCGGAAAATTCGAGGGAGTTGCTCGAGGTTTTGTACCGAGAACTCGCCTACTGAAACTGTAGCGGTGAGCCGTCGTTTCGCTTTGTTTTTGTGTTTTTCGGATTCAGAGCTCTGGGTATTGTCGGTTTTTGGGTTTCTTTTTCGTGTTGCCGACAATTCGGGATTTTGATCGACATTAGTGTCGTGAGTTTAAGAGCGATATTGTTCGGGTACGCGCGCGCTGGGAAAAAGGTTAAATTACGTTTGTCTTGCGATTTCCATGTTTTCGCGAATATTTCGATGTTATTTATTTTGAGATGCCGAGAGGAATTCCCGAAGTCCGTACAGGCGAAAGTTCACCGTAGATTAAGAATTTCGTCATTGTATTTGTCGGAAAATTATTTGTGCTGCGTTGATCGATTGTTCCAAGATATTTCAACTACCGTTATAATTTTGTGATTGCGTAATTACCGAGACGTTTGTGTCTCGGTGAAGAAAATTTCCCGGAAATTAACTTTTCTTTTCTTGTGTCCAACTTTCCTAAATAATTTCATTTTTAAATAAATTGTGATTCCGGGAATTATTGTGTAATTTAAATGTGTTGCAAATCTTGTCCTGACCCATCCCCTCTACCAAATTGGCTAAACATTACAGCTACGACCGGGAAACACTCATTTCGTCTCACGTAAATCCAATAAAAATTTGTTCGAATTAATTTCGAGCTGGCGCCCAGGGTTTGAGCGAGACGGAATATTTTGCATTGACGTGAAAAGTCGTTACAGTATAAACACCAAAAAAATTTTTAATGATCCCGTGTACAGGTGAGGTATCAGCCATTGAGCGTATGGATCACTATGGTATTGCAAATTTTAATTCTGTATGTAAACCGTGGAAAAATACTCCAGAAAAGTAAAAAAGGAACGCCAACTATTAAAAAATCGCAACTTCAGTTGAAAAATAACGACCCAATTTTTTCTTGATATTACTTTGCAATGTAACACTTTTGATTTACTAAATTTATGTATTCTATTTTTCCTTCACTGCAAACCATCTTTTGACCTTCATAAAAATCTTACCAAAAAGTGTCAAACTCAATTGAGACAAAAAAAAATGAAATCATTGTGCTGTAGCCAAGAGCTCATAAATGAATGACTAAATTTCATAGACGAACGTACGCCCTTAACACATTCGATTCAAGAGTTTCTCCATTTTGGAGGATTCCAGCATGATTATCCTGAATATTATGATGACTTCATGCTAGCTAAAGATCATGAATGTACGTACAATACAATTCCACCGGAAACGAAACATAAAAAAGGGCACGTTTGCGTACAAGGGCACGCGAACACGTACACGTACTTCCCGGACGAATTCACTGCAAAGATTATACAAAAACTTGGCGTGCATGGTTTTCGAAAATGATTTCGGGAAGACAAAAGATAATCGAATGTACCAACAAGATTAATAATCATCTCATTTTCGTCTATGAAAGAAGCATTTTCATTTTTACATAGCATTTGTCAGTTTGCATTAAGGGGGGGGGGGGGAGCAGGCTTTAGGCGCTTCAAAAAATACATTTTTTTTGCACAAATGTCTTCCCAAACTATCCAAGAATGTTTCCCTAAAATTTCAGACGCAAATTCGAAATATTTTCAGAGTTACAGAAGAAATAGTGAGCAAGCGTCGAGCAGGTATACGAACGAGATAGCTCGGAGCGCGCGCGCTCCACCCCTTGATCTATTGTACGTTTTGTGATCTATTGTATAGTTCTTTAAAGAGTCTATAGGGCAACTCTATGGACCAGGAATGGCTGATTAGCATATCAATGCGGTAAGTTGCAGAAAATACGGTTCTTTATACACGAAAACTGACGCACGATTTCTCGGTTTTTCATTTTTACGATTTTTTCTAAGTGGCGGGAAAGATCGGGAAAAAACTAAACGTCCCATCGAAACGAAACGAAATGCATTCTATTCGGGATTAAATTCTCTTCTAGTCAAACCTAAAAACCTTAAGAAAGTTAAGATTAACCCACTTTTTGAACAATCTAAAGTGAATTTTTTTCACAAGAAATGCATTTTTATTTTAATTCGCGAAAAATTGTTGAATTTTTGAGATCCTATTTTCAACGCTTTAAAAAAGAGCCCCGTCAAGAGAGGGCTATTTTTTAAGGCCGATCTACCGAGAGTTTTGACTCTCGGTTGATCGCTTGGAAACCTCTCGATAAAACTCTGAATCAATCCCTTCAAAAACTTCCGTTGGGAACCCTGGTCGAGCCCCGAAAGAAGACAATGCAAACCATTTGAGCCGTCGACCTAGACACCGAAAACCATGGAGCCGCCGACCTAGACATCGAAAACCATGGAGAAATGTACCTAGATATCAAAAACCATGGAGCCGTGGACGTAGACATCGGAAACCATGACGAAACATACCTAGGCATCGAAAACCATGGTGAAATATACCTAGGCATCGAAAACCACGGAGAAATATACCTGGACATCGAAAACCATGAAGAAATATACCTAGGCATCGGAAATCATGAAGAAATATACCTAGACATCGAAAACCATGATGAAATATACCTAGGCATCGAAAACCACGGAGAAATATACCTGGACATCGAAAACCATGAAGAAATATACCTAGGCATCGGAAATCATGAAGAAATATACCTAGACATCGAAAACCACGGACAAATATACCTAGACATCGAAAACCATGAAGAAATATACCTAGGCATCGGAAACCATGAAGAAATATACCTAGACAACAAAAACCATGGAGTCGTGTACCTAGACATCGGAAACCATGACGAAACATACCTAGGCATCGAAAACCATGATGAAATATACCTAGGCATCGAAAACCACGGAGAAATATACCTGGACATCGAAAACCATGAAGAAATATACCTAGGCATCGGAAATCATGAAGAAATATACCTAGACATCGAAAACCACGGACAAATATACCTAGACATCGAAAACCATGAAGAAATATACCTAGGCATCGGAAACCATGGAGAAATATACCTAGACAACAAAAACCATGGAGCCGTGTACCTAGACATCGAAAGCCATGAAGAAATATACCTGGGCATCGAAAACCACGGAGCCGTGGACCTGGCGATCGAAAACCATGGAGAAATGTACCTAGACATCAAAAACCATAGAGCCGTGGACCTAGACACCGAAAACCATGGAGCCGTGGACCTAGACATCGAAATCCATGAAGAAATATACCTAGACATCAAAAACCATGAAGAAATATACCTAGACATAAAAAATCATGGAGCCGTGGACCTAGGCATCAAAAACCATGGAGCCGTGGACCTAGACACCGAAAATCATGGAGCCGTGGACCTAGGCATCAAATACCAAGGAGCCGTGGACCTAGACACCGAAAACCGTGGAGCCATGGACCTAGACATCGAAAACTATGGAGAAATATACCTAGACATCAAAAACCATGAAGAAATATACCTAGACATCAAAAACCATGGAGCCGTGGACCTAGACACCGAAACCATGGAGCCGTCGACCTAGACACCGAAAACCATGGAGAAATATGCAGAGACAACGAAAACCATGGAGAAATATACCTTGGACAACAAAAACCATGAGGCCGCGTACCTAGACATCGAAAACCATGAAGGAATATACCTAGGCATCGAAACCCATGGAGAAATATACCTAGACATCAAAAACCATGGAGCCGTCGAACTACACATCGAAAACCACGGAGAAATATACCTTGACATCAAAAATCATGCAGCTGTGGACCTAGGCATCAAACACCATGGAGCCGTGGACCTAGACACCGAAAACCATGGAGCCGTGGACCTAGACATCGAAAACCATGGAGAAATATACCTAGATATCAAAAACCATGAAGAAATATACCTAGAGATCAAAAACCATGGAGCCGTAGACCTAGATACCGAAAACCATAGAGCCGTGGACCTAGACATCGAAAACCACGGAGAAATATAATTAGACATCAAAACCATATCAAGAGACTCGGCAGAGTCTCGGGACAAGTACATTTGAAAACAGCTGTGCGTCGTCTGCTTGTCCCGAGCGCTCGCCGAGTCTATACTTTCTCGTAGTAAAACGATTCGCGGTGGTGGGAAAAAAACTTTCGATGACATTTCAGCTAACTGTAAAGCCCAGCAGTCGTCTAGCGACCTGAAAATTGGCATGGAGACTAATTGCGCGATGCTCTTTCGAATGAGCCTAAAATAAGTACGATTGATCAAGTGATTGCTGAGAAAAAACTTTGCACGGGCTTAGTCCTATCTCAGCCTTTGTCAGAACCACACTACATCGAAGGATTTGACGTGTCTGTATATGGCCGCCCGACAACACATTCAAAGGGGTCTGTGCGCCCATCGTAGCCAATCCCGGGCTGCGAAATTCCTGATTGGTCGAGGCTGCGATGATTCCAATGGATCCGTCGTGCACACGACAGTGCAGACGAGCGAACGAAAAATGTCAGCTGATATTTCGAAGGGCCGATTTGACGCGAGTGTGAGAGAGATAACTGAAATAACTTCATATTTTTCTTTTGCGCTCTTGACATTTTCGAGAAAATAACTGTTACAATTGTTCCTTGTCAAACAACGAACGTTGGCTAACCGTTTATTTTCTTGAGGATGCAAGGTTATGCAAGAAGAATGTGTTGCTGGTTTTTCGTTACCGAGTCTGAACGAATGCTGTGATACAGCTTTGACAGATCGTCATAACCTCACAAATTCGGAATTTTGAGCTGGCATATTACCGACATGCTCCGATGACGAGAGAATATGCTTCATGAATGAATATGCTCCACATCATTTGACCTTTTCCTACACCCACCATTTTATTCATTTACAGCATGACTTATACATAATAACTCTCAGCGGTATAAAAATCTTGTCGCTGATTCGAACCACATAAAATTCTTGTCGCAGCGGCACATAAAAATCTTGTCGCTGCAAGTTATCTAATGGCTCCGGATAACTCTCAGTGGCATCAAGATCTTTTCGCTGAGCCACATGAAGATCAACCGCTGAGCAATAATATCTCTCAGCAAAACGAAAATCTTGTCGCTAATACACATGAAAATGCTGTTGCTGAGACAAATGATAATCTTGTCGCTGCGACGGCTCAGTGACATGAAAATCTTGTCGCCCAACCCTTGAAGAGTGATCGCTAAGCGATATTATCTCTCAGTGACATAAAAATGTTGTCGCTGAGCCATATGAAAATCTTGTTGCTGAGGCAAATGAAAATCTTGTCGCTGCGAGGGCTCAGTGACATAAAAATCTTGTCGCTGCGAGGGCTCAGTGACAAAAAAATCTTGTCGCTGCGAGGGCTCAGTGACATAAAAATCATGTCGCTGAGCCACAAGAAAAAATTGTACATTTGTTCCTTTCTGCCAAAATTCTCATGGAACCAAAGAAAAAAATTCTTCACTACAACTTCATGCTAAAATATTGATTTTTTTTCAACTCGTAGTCAAAAATTGAAAATTGAATTCTCGCGATAAATTGAGACTTTGGCACGTGTTTCCTTTTTGTTTCAGCGTATCAAACCGAGTGGCTGGAAAAAAAATCATAATTTTACCATTTTGGCTCGGAGAAGAGCGATTTTCGTTTGAAAATTTTCGAAAAATTGTCCTTTTCAAACAAAAATCATGGTAATGGGCAAAAAATCATTTCTCGATGAAAAATTGAGATAGAGACATAATTCTGGGCTTGGATTAAGATCCATGAAGTGTCCTTCCAGGGGAAAAATCAGCATTTCATGTTCATGAAGCCAAACAAATAGATTCTTCGCTCCTAAGTGATGTAAAAATGTCGTTTTTTTGTAAGCTGATAGTGAAAAGGCAAAAATACCATTCTCGAGCAAAATCACGATTATGGCACGTGTTCACGTTTTCTTTCAGCTCAACAAATCATGTGGCTTGAAAAAAAAAAAAAATTTATACTATTTTCACTCGGAGAAGAGCGATTTTCGTTTGAAAATTGATGAAAAATCGTCATTTTCAAGCAAAAATCATGGTAATGGGCAAAGATTCATATCTCGGTGGAAAATCGAGATAGAGACATGATTCTGGGCTTAAATTGAGCTCCACAGAGTATATTTTTGGGGAAATAATCAGCAATTTATTCCCATAAACCCAACTAAATAAAATCTTCGCTCCCAAGTCATGTAAAAATGTCGTTTTCTTCTAAGCTGATAGTGAAAATGCAAAAATACAATTTCCAAGAAAAATTGAGATTATGGCGTGCATTGACGTTTCCTTCCAGCTTAACGAATCATGTGGACAAAAAACATGATTTTACCGTCGTTGCTCGGAGAAGAGCGATTTTCGTTTGAAAATTTATGAAAAATCGTCGTTTGCGAGCAAAAATCATGGAATTGGGCCAAAATCATATCTCGGTGAAGAATTAAGATACAGACATGATTTTTGGCTTCAAATGAGCTCCACAGAGTACACTTCTAGGGAAAAATCAGCAAATTATTCCTACTGGACTGAAAAAATTGGAGACTTTCAATCAGAAAAAATAAGTGATATCCTAGCCAAAAATCCCCTCCCGGGGAAAAAAGCTTGGACAAGTACATTTGTTGGTGATCCCCATTTCCATTTGTTTTCACAGAAAAATCTAATCCCCCCTTGAAAAAAATTGGAAACGCCAACAAAATAAAGAATCTAAGAAAACCCCCCAAAAAAAAATTCAAGAAGATTGAGAAAAATGCAAGAAATGCGAGAATGGTAGAAAAAAATTAATGGTATTCGCTCAGCATAGAAAATTCTGATATCTATAAAAGGACAAGTATTCCCTCTCTGAAAATCATGTTGATGTTCGAAAATCAATTAACGAGAAAAAAGAAAATCTTCCAAAAAGACACGTCTCAAAAAAAGGAACCCCTAAATACAAAATGGCGAATCGACAGAAAAACTTCATAAAAAAATACAAAACTAAAGTTTGCCATCATATGTTGAGCGTATGCGCACAGAGTACTTGGCCGGCCCGAAATTTTGAATTATAGTGCTCAGCTTGGTTAATCTTGGCGTAACGTAATTATTTGGTTTCAGAAATCTTCTTAGAAAAGACACGCGAAAGCTTGGCGAAAATCTCGAGTCAATCAAGGTTCTCTCCTAAAACGATTTATATTCCAAGCTAGTAATACAAAAAATTGCTAGAAGTGCAATTTTTATCGACGCATTACGCGTCATTTGATATACAGCATGAATGCTGTAAAAGAACCTGAGACAAGTACATTTATGCCATCCGAATAGTCGTTTCTGTTGGAAATATTGAACTGATAAGTTGAACTGATACTTCACAAAAAGTTACTAAATAAACCGAAATCTACTGAAACGTACATGGCCAAGCACATAGAGTTTTTTCAAATTTTATTGAAAATTCCAATCCTCGCCAAATCGGAATCTTCACCAAATGCTACCGTGGGACAGCAAGGCAAAGGTCGTTCGATACCATCCATATTCAACAGAGCATAACCCGCGAAAAAAATCTTGAGCGGATACGCACAGAGTACTTGTCCGGCCCGACAAATTTTCTGTTCTACATGTGGACTGCAAATATTTTCTGTTTTTCACAATCAATACATGTACATATCACCTCTAGACCGGACTCAATAATTTCTGTGCATTCCCGACGTTTATATGAGGTTGGTGTCCAGAGTTACAGAAGTTCTGCGTGATTTTCTTCATTAATTAATAACTTGAAATTTGATTAAAAGATCTAGTTAAACTAGTTAAGTTCCGGTTTGCGTTTCAAATAAATGGGCATGAATGATGGAAATTATTTTTAAGATCACGAACTTCGACTACTTCCATCTTTCACTTATGAGAGAGCTTCCACCAAAATTTTTCGGGACAGGGTTCTTATTGAAAAATTTGTGGGGCCGGACAAGTACTCTGTGCGTATCCGCTCAAGATTTTTTTCGCGGGTTATGCTCTGTTGAATATGGATGGTATCGAACGACCTTTGCCTTGCTGTCCCACGGTAGCATTTGGTGAAGATTCCGATTTGGCGAGGATTGGAATTTTCAATAAAATTTGAAAAAACTCTATGTGCTTGGCCATGTACGTTTCAGTAGATTTCGGTTTATTTAGTAACTTTTTGTGAAGTATCAGTTCAACTTATCAGTTCAATATTTCCAACAGAAACGACTATTCGGATGGCATAAATGTACTTGTCTCAGGTTCTTTTACAGCATTCATGCTGTATTTTGCCCCTTATTTAGCGACTTTTTGTGAACTCTCGACTTGAAATGTAACAAGTATTCAATAATCGTAGTTCTTGTAGCTACTAGCAATAACGCGGGCGCTATATACGCGCTCGCAGAATTTTTTTGTTACGTTCATTTTCCCTTATTTCTCTCTTTATTAAATCACTTATTGTATCATATTATTGCGCTTCTATAGAGCTGCGAAAAATGGGAGGATCTTGTAATTGAAAAAAAAAACGGCCAACTTCCCAGTCGACAAATATCCGAGAAAGGTTGAAAATTCAAAATTTGTAACCGCTAAATGCAACCGCTTCCTTTGAGCTTTGCAAAATTGAACGATCATGTGTTTAAAAAAAAATATATGTGGAACTATATTTGATATAATATAAGGAATAGACTATCAAATAAGACCGATAATTTTTTTTTGCATAACACAATCTTAAACTTTCTTTGAATATAAAAAAAATATTCTCGCAAAACACGGGGCCAGACTTCCAAAATTTAGAGGTGCCTCATCGGACTTCCGTTTTTTTTTTATTTGGTTAATCCATAAATAACGGATTTCCATGAATGGAATAAACATTTTTCGTGTTCTAAAATGATGAATTATTCCGTGCTTATGTATAAATACTGAACATACTATAAAAAAAACGGTCTTGGTTATTGCAGCAACAATTATCGGTCAATATATACACTCCGAAATTTTCAGCCTCGTTATATATTCTGTATCTCGGTGGAAAAAAAAATCATAAGAGAATTTAATAAGCACCGTTTTCAAGGGGACAGTTTTCGCTTCGATTTGACACCCGGAAAAGAAAATTAGAACTTTTTTTATAGCCCCCACGCGCTTTTGAATACGGCTGTTTTCTGAAAATTTTTCGAGCTTCGGAGATGGGCTGCCCGTCTACTAGAAAAAGTTTCTCATAGTTTAATTTATCATGATTCCAAAGGGGATATCAAACGCTTCATTTTCGTTTTTAAAAAAGTATAGTGCGATTTTTTTCCGTAAAAATATTCAAATTTTCGACGAAAATTGACAACTTTATTAAATTTGGCGTATTTTGGAAACGGCGGGTGATTGGAGAAAATATCAGTAGGGTGGAATGTTGCAAGGAGTTTATGATGGGCCTGTTAGAATTATTTCAGAATTTCTTTTCGACATTTTTTTTCCCACTTTCGGAGTAAAATTTATTTCCATTTCCGCATGGTACTTTTTTTTAGAGGGGCTTAAATTTCGTTCTGTCATCATCTTCGTATAATTTCATTTAAAAACTAAATTTTCAATAATTTAGTTTTTTTGACGAAAAAATCGTGTAAAAGAAAGTAAGACATTTTATTTTCAATTAAAATGACATGGAGATAATGACAGAAAAAAAATGAATGCCTTGCCCCCCTAAAAAAAATGCCATGAGGAAATTGAAATAAATTTTACTCCGAAAGTGGGGGAAAAAAAGTGTCGAAAAGAAATTCTGAAATAGTTCTAACAGGTCCATCATAAACTTCTGCAACTTTTCACTTTCTTGACATTTTCTCAAATCACCTGCCGATTTCTAAATACGCCAAATGTACTAAAATTGGCAATATTCGTTAAAAATTTGAATATTTTTGCAAAAAAGAATCGCATGGTACTTTTTTAAAAACAAAAATGCAGCGTTTGATATCCTCTTTGGAATGATGATAAATGGAATTATGAGAAAAATATTTTAGTAGCCCATCTCCGAAGCTCGAAAAATGGTCAGAAAACGGCCGTATTCAAAAGGGCGTGGGGCTATAAAAAAAATTCTAATTTTCTTTTCCGGGTGTCAAATCGAAGCGAAAACTGTCCCCTTGAAAACAATGCTTATTAAATTCTCTTATGATTTTTTTTTCACCGAGATACAGAATTAATAACGAGGCTGAAAATTTCGGAGTGTAATATTGACCGATAATTGTTGCTGCAATACCCAAGACCGTTTTTTTATAGTATATTCAGTATTTATACATAAAAACAGAATAATTCATCATTTTAGAACACGAAAAATGTTTATTCCATTCATGGAAATCCGTTATTGACGGATTAACCAAATAAAAAAGACGGAAGTCCGATGAGGCACCTCTAAATTTTGAACGTCTGGCCCCATCTTTCGGGAGAATTATTTTTCTATATAAAAGTAAAGTTTAAGATTGTGTTAGGCTGAAAAAAAAATTATCGAATTGATTTGATACAGTCTAATAAGGAATAATAATTCATAAATGAATGATATTCTATTAATAATATATTGCATTGTAATGTAATATAAAATATTATTGATATTATACCAAATAACTTATTGCCAGGATCTTCGATGATCGTCATTAATATTTGCCGCGAACAGTCTTAGAACGAACTTGTCTCTAAGTCGCTATCGCGACTCTGTTCGCACCATGCATTGATCCGACTCGCGATCTTTATAACCTTCTGACAGTTATTTCACCAGTTGTCATTGGTACAACTACGAAAAGGAACAAATGAGCATCGGAAATGTGTGCGAAAAAATCTGTGCGAAAAAAAATGTGCGATTTTTTGATGCAACGAAAAAGAAAAATATTCGTATCTGCAAAACGGAATAAGCTACAGAGTCCGAAATAGTCGCAGTCGAAAGAGAAAAAAAAATAAAAAATACTCGAAACTGGAACATTTTCCATAACGGTGTAATCATCGAGATATAGCAGAAACAATTTTCGAAAATTTTCGAAAACAGTTGGAATCGCGGTCCTTGCTGTAAAGAGTCCTGGAGCGACTCGCCTTTTAAATGTACTTGTCTCCGAGTCGCTACCGCGACTCTAGATAATATTTAGCTCCACCTTAATTAGTGATCAGTTGTTATTTTTCTACGTATCCATACTTGTGTAAGATATTGCGCAAATGATTTAATTAATTAATTGTATATCAAATTGAGAGAAAACATTGAATTTGTACTAATTTATTTGAATACGTGATAACGTTCAGTGACACTTATTGTGTAACGCTTATCATTTTTTTCATGAATACAACCAAGTTGTTCTACCTATCTATAAATAGCGGAAGCTAATACAAAAAACTTCGGGCCGGCCAAGTACTCTGTGCGCATACGCTCAACATATGATGGCAAACTTTAGTTTTGTATTTTTTTATGAAGTTTTTCTGTCGATTCGCCATTTTGTATTTAGGGGTTCCTTTTTTTGAGACGTGTCTTTTTGGAAGATTTTCTTTTTTCTCGTTAATTGATTTTCGAACATCAACATGATTTTCAGAGAGGGAATACTTGTCCTTTTATAGATATCAGAATTTTCTATGCTGAGCGAATACCATTAATTTTTTTCTACCATTCTCGCATTTCTTGCATTTTTCTCAATCTTCTTGAATTTTTTTTGGGGGGGTTTTCTTAAATTCTTTATTTTGTTGGCGTTTCCAATTTTTTTCAAGGGGGGATTAGATTTTTCTGTGAAAACAAATGGAAATGGGGATCACCAACAAATGTACTTGTCCAAGCTTTTTTCCCCGGGAGGGGATTTTTGGCTAGGATCAAAATATACCTAGACATCATAAACCATGGAGCCGTGAACCTAGACACCGAAAACTATGGAGCCGTCGACCTAGACATCGAAAACCATGAAGAAATATACCTAGGAATCAAAATCCATGGAGCCGTGGACCTAGACACCGAAAACCATGGAGAAATATACAGAGACATGAAAGACCATGGAGCCGTAGACCTAAACACCGAAAACCATGGAGAAATATACCTAGGCATCGAAAACCATGGAGAAATATACAGAGGCAACGAAAACCATGGAGCCGTGGACCTAGACACCGAAAACCATGGAGAAATATACCTAGGCATCGAAAACCATGGAGAAATATACAGAGGCAACGAAAACCATGGAGAAATATACCTACACATCGAAAACCCTGGAGAAATATACCTAGACAACAAAAACCCTGGAGCCGTGTACCTTGACAACTAAAACCATGGTAGCTAGACAACGAAAACCATACGGAAAGAGAGGCCCGATATATGTGTCTCTCTCGCTCAGTGGCGCGCGAAGAGTGGGGATACCGCGTTCAGCGGAGCGGGTGACGTCACAGGCCGAAAATGTCCACTAGACTCGCAAAGGGCGTATGTCCAAGCGTCTGCGCAGACAACTTACGCCTTTCTGACTCCAAGAAACAGAAAGGATCCCAAACCTCGCGTCCAAAATCTTCAATGTTAGATTTCTCTAGATTGGCTCAATGGATTTTGTTCTACCAAGGACCATTCGAAAGATAAAAAATCATAGAAAATTCAAATCTAATATGAGATTTTTCCCTCAACCCGTTCTCCTGTGAGAACGATTTAAAGTTTCTGTGACGTCATAAAATGCCTATCAAGAGACTCGGCAGAGTCTCGGGACAAGTACATTTGAAAACAGCTGTGCGTCGTCTGCTTGTCCCGAGCGCTCGCCGAGTCTATACTTTCTCGTAGTAAAACGATTCGCGGTGGTGGGAAAAAAAATTTCGATGACATTTCAGCTAACTGTAAAGCCCAGGAGTCGTCTAGCGACCTGGAAATTGACATGGAGACTAATGACGCGATACCCTTTCGATAGAGCCCAAATTCGATACGATTGATTAAGTAATTGCTGAGAAAAAACTTTGCACGGGCTTAGTCCTATCTCAGCCTGCGTCAGAACCACGCTCCATCGAAGGATTCGACGTGTCTGTACATGGCCGCCCGACAACACATTCAAAGGGGTCTCTGCGCCCATCTTAGCCAATCCCGGGCTGCGAAATTCCTGATTGGTCGAGGCTGCGATGATTCCAATGGATCCGTCGTGTGCACACGACAGTGCAGACGAGCGAGTGAAAAATGTCAGCTGATATTTCGAAGGGCCATTTTGACGTGAATGTGAGAGAGAGAGATAGCTGAAATAAGTTCATATTTTTTTTTCCGCCCTTGATATTTTCGAGAAAATAACTGTTACAATTGTTCCTTGTCGAACAACGAACGTTGGCTAACCATTTATTTGCCCGAGAATGCAAGGTTATGGGAGAAGAATGTGTTGCAGGCTTGTCGTTACCGAGTCCGAACGAATACAGCTTTGACAGCTCGTCATAACCTCACAATTTCGAATTTTCAACTGTTATATTACCGACATGCTCCGATGACGAGAGAATATGCTTCATGAATGGATATATGCTCCACATCTTTTGACCCTTTCCTACTCCCACCATTTTATTCATTTACAGCATGACTTATACATAATAATTTTCAGCGATATAAAAAAGTCTTGTCGCTGATTCGAGCCACATAAAAATTTTGTCGCAGAGGCGCATGAAAATCTTGTCGCTGCAAGTTATCTAATAGCTCCGGATAACTCTCAGTGACATCAAGATCTTGTCGCTGAGCCACATGAAGATTAATCGCTGAGCAATAATATCTCTCAGCGAAACAAAAATCTTGTCGCTAAGACAAATGAAAATCTTTTTGCAAAGGCAAATGAAAATCTTGTCGCTGCGAGAGTTCAGTGACATGAAAATCTTGTCGCTGAGGCAAATGAAAATCTTGTCGCTGCGAGGGCTCAGTGACATAAAAATCTTGTCGCTGAGCGACATGAAAATCTTATCGCTAAGCAACATGAAAATTTTGTCGCTAAGGCAAATCAAAATCTTGTTGCTGCGAGGGCTCCGTGACATAAAAATCTTGTCGCTGCGAAGGCTCAGTGACATAAAAATCTTGTCGCTGCGAGGGCTCAGTGACATAAAAATCATGTCGCTGGGCCACAAGAAAAAATTGTGCATTTGTTCCTTTCTGCCAAAATTCTCATGGAGCCAAAGAAAAAAATTCTTCACTACATTTTCATGCTAAAATATTGATTTTTTCCAACTCTTGGTCAAAAATCGAAAACTGAAT
Organism: Diadegma fenestrale; assembly: GCA_037043255.1. Lineage (NCBI taxonomy): Eukaryota > Metazoa > Arthropoda > Insecta > Hymenoptera > Ichneumonidae > Diadegma > Diadegma fenestrale. The sequence continues at coordinate 927,141 of CM073315.1, read as the reverse complement.
TCTCGCGATGAATTGAGACTTTGGAACGTGTTTCCTCTTTGTTTCAGCGTATCAAACTGAGTAGCTGGAAAAAATCATAATTTTACCATTTTGGCTCGGAGAAGAGCGATTTTCGTTTGAAAATTGTCGAAAAATCGTCATTTTCAAGCTAAAATCATGGTAATGGGCAAAAAATCATTTCTCGATGAAAAATTGAGATAGAGACATAATTCTGGGCTTGAATTGAGCTCCACAAGGTCTAGTTGCAGGGAAAAAATCAGCATTTTTTTCTCATGGAGCCAAGGAGATAAATTCTTGGCGACTTCGTGCTAAAATATTGATTTTTTCCAACTCGTGGTCAAAAATCGAAAATTTGATTCTCGCGATAAACTGAGACTTTGGCACGTGTTCCCTCTCTGTTCCAGCGTATCGAACCGAGTGGCTGGAAAAAAAATCATAAATTATACGATTTTTACTCGGAGAAGTGCGATTTTCGTTTGAAAATTGTCGAAAAATCGTCATTTTCAAGCTGAAATCATGGTAATGGGCAAAAAATCATTTTTCGATGGAAAATTGGGATAGAGACATAATTCTGGGCTTGAATTGAGCTCCACAGAGTCTAGTTGCTGGGAAAAAATCGGCATTCTATTCTCATGGAACCGAGAAGAAAACTTCTTCGCTACAACTTCATGTTCAAATATGGATTTTTCTAACTTGTGGGAAAAAGTCGAAAATTGAATTCTCGCGATAAATTGAGACTTTGGCACGTGTTTCCTCTTTGTTTCAGCGTATCAAACCGAGTGGCTGGAAAAAAAATCATAATTTTACCATGTTGGCTCGGAGAAGAGCGATTTTTGTTTGAAAACTGTCGAAAAATCGTCATTTTCAAGCTAAAATCATGGTAATGGGCAAAAAATCATTTCTCGATGAAAAATTGAAATACAGACATAATTCTAGGCTTGAATTGAGCTCCACAGGGTCTAGTTGCAGGGAAAGAATTAGCATTTTTTTTTCATGGAGCCAAGAAGATAAATTCTTGGCGACAACTCCATGCTAAAGTATTGATTTTTTCCAACTCGTGGTCAAAAGTCGAAAATAGAATTCTCGCGATATATTGAGACTTTGGCACGTGTTTCCCCTATGTTTCAGCGTATCAAACCGAGTGGCTGGAAAAAAAATCATAATTTTACCATTTTGGCTCGGAGAAGAGCGATTTTTGTTTGAAAACTGTCGAAAAATCGTCATTTTCAAGCTAAAATCATGGTAATGGGCAAAAAATCATTTCTCGATGAAAAATTGAAATACAGACATAATTCTAGGCTTGAATTGAGCTCCACAGGGTCTAGTTGCAGGGAAAGAATTAGCATTTTTTTTTCATGGAGCCAAGAAGATAAATTCTTGGCGACAACTCCATGCTAAAGTATTGATTTTTTCCAACTCGTGGTCAAAAGTCGAAAATAGAATTCTCGCGATATATTGAGACTTTGGCACGTGTTTCCCCTATGTTTCAGCGTATCAAACCGAGTGGCTGGAAAAAAAATCATAATTTTACCATTTTGGCTCGGAGAAGAGCGATTTTTGTTTGAAAACTGTCGAAAAATCGTCATTTTCAAGCTAAAATCATGGTAATGGGCAAAAAATCATTTCTCGATGAAAAATTGAAATAGAGACATAATTCCAGGCTTGAATTGAGCTCCACAGGGTCTAGTTACAGGGAAAAAATCAGCATTTTTCTCTCATGGAGCCAAGAAGATAAATTCTTGGCGACAACTTCATGCTAAAATATTGATTTTTTTCAACTCGTGGTCAAAAGTCGAAAATTTAATTCTCGCGATAAATTGAGACTTTGGCACGTCTTCCCTCTTTATTCCAGCGTATCAAACCGAGTGGTTGGGAAAAAAATCATAAATTATACGATTTTTACTCGGAGAAGCGCGATTTTCGTTTGAAAATTGTCGAAAAATCGTCATTTTCAAGCTGAAATCATGATACTGGGCAAAAAATCATTTTTCGATGAAAAATTGGGATAGAGACATAATTCTGGGCTTGAATCAAGGTCCACAGAGTATACTTCTAGGGAAAAAATGAGCATTTTATGTTCTCGAAGCCAAACAAATAAATTCTTTGCTCCTAAGTGATGTAAAAATGTCGTTTTTTTGTAAGCTGATGGTGGAAAGGCAAAAATACAATTCCCAAGAAAAATTAAGATTATGGCGTGCGTTGACGTTTCCTTCCAGCTCAACAAACTATGTGGACAAAAACATGATTTTACCGTCGTTGCTCGGAGAAGAGCGATTTTCGTTCGAAAATTTATGAGAAATCGTCATTTTCAAGCAGGAAATGGGCCAAAATCATGTGAAAAATTGAGATAGAGACATGATTCTTGGCTTAAAATGAGCTCCACAGAGTACACTTCTAGGGAAAAATCATCAAATTATTCCCACCGGACTGAAAAAAATGGAGACTTTCAATCAGAAAAAATAAGTGATATCCTAGCCAAAAATCCCCTCCCGGGGAAAGAAGCTTGGACAAGTACACTGCCGCTCAAAAGTTTAGATACACTACCCAATATTTCTTGCGGCACAAAAAGTTTAATAACTCTGTCAAAAAAGAAGATTTTCCAATTTTCGAAGCGGCGTTTTAAAGGGGATAAATCCAGCTTCAGTTTGCTCCGTTCAAATATTTTTTACGATTTTTTTTCGACTCAGTACAGACTTTGGTTTGTGACTGTTTTTAGGCTTTTTTTTGACCATGGCAAATCAGGCGCACAGCTTCCGGATTTTCTTGATTTTTCCTTTAATGATGACAAACTCAAAACTGCATGCAATAGCTCCATCTTTGTTTTTTAGAAAATTTTTTGCGATTTTTTTTCGAAAAGTTATCTGATTTTTTCCCAAAATCAATCAATTTTGAAAAATTCTAAATAACCCGAGAACTATAGGGTTTAAGAGAAAATGTCAGAAATGAAAAAAGTTGTGTATTTCGATCCTGAATCGCGTCGAATTTTTTTGGAATTATTCTTTGAATTTTTTTTTTTTTTAGTATTTTTTTCGAAACTTAGTTTTTTTTTAAGGCCGATAAAGTAATGATTCAACGCACTCACCACACTTAGATAAGTTAGAGAAACTTATCTCAGTCGGGTGAGTGCCTTGAATCATTACTTTATCGGCCTTAAAAAAAAAAATTAGTTTCGAAAAAAATACTAAAAAAAAAAAATTCAGAGAATAATTCCAAAAAAATTCGACGCGATTCAGGGTCGAAATACACAACTTTTTTCATTCCTGACATTTTCTCTTAAACCCTATAGTTCTCGGGTTATTTAGAATTTTTCAAAATTGATTGATTTTGGGAAAAAATCAGATAACTTTTCGAAAAAAAATCGCAAAAATTTTTCTAAAAAACAAAGATGGAGCTATTGCATGCAGTTTTAAGTTTGTCATCATTAAAGAAAAAATCAAAAAAATTCGGAAGCTGTGCGCCTGATTTGCCATGGTCAAAAAAAAGCCTAAAAACAGTCACAAACCAAAGTCCGTACTGAGTCGAAAAAAAATCATAGAAAATATTTAAACGGAGCAAACTGAAGCTGGATTTATCCCCTTTAAAACGCCGCTTCGAAAATTGGAAAATCTTTTTTTTTTGACAGAGTTATTATACTTTTTGTGCCGCAAGAAATATTGGGTAGTGTATCTAAACTTTTGAGCGGCGGTGTACATTTGTTGGTGATCCCCATTTCCATTTGTTTTCACAGAAAAATCTAATCTCCCTTTGAAAAAAATTGGAAACGCCAACAAGATAAGGAATTTAAGAAAACCCAAAAAAAAAAAATTCAAGAAGATTGAGAAAAATGCAAGAAATGCGAGAATGGTAGAAAAAAATTAATGGTATTCGCTCAGCATGAAAAATTTTGATATCTATAAAAGGACAAGTATTCCCTGTCTGAAAATCATGTTGATGTTCGAAAATCAATTAACGAGAAAAAAGAAAATCTTCCAAAAAGACACGTCTCAAAAAAAGGAACCCCTAAATACAAAATGGCGAATCGACAGAAAAACTACTTCATAAAAAAATACAAAACTAAAGTTTGCCATCATATGTTGAGCGTATGCGCACAGAGTACTTGGCCGGCCCGAAATTTTGAATTAAAGTGCTCAGCTTGGTTAATCTTGGCATAACGTAATTATTTGGTTTCAAAAATCTTCTTAGAAAAGACACGCGAAAGCTTGGCGAAAATCGCGAGTCAATCAAGGTTCTCTCCTAAAACGATTTATATTTCAAGCTAGTAATACAAAAAATTGCTAGAAGTTTAATTTTTATCGACGCATTACGGGTCATTTGATATAATATTTAGCTCCACCTTAATTAGTGATCAGTTATTATTTTTTTACGTATCCATACTTGTGTAAGATATTGCGCAAATGATTTAATTAATTAATTGTATATCAAATTGAGAGAAAACTTTGAATTTGTACTTATTCATTTGAATGTATAACGTTCAGTGACATTTGTGTAACGCTTATCATTTTTCTCATGAATACAACCGAGTTGTTCTACCCATCTATAAATAGCGGAAGTTGATACAAAAAATTTCGGGCCGGCCAAGTACTCTGTGCGCATACGCTCAACATATGATGGCAAACTTTAGTTTTGTATTTTTTTATGAAGTAGTTTTTCTGTCGATTCGCCATTTTGTATTTAGGGGTTCCTTTTTTTGAGACGTGTCTTTTTGGAAGATTTTCTTTTTTCTCGTTAATTGATTTTCGAACATCAACATGATTTTCAGACAGGGAATACTTGTCCTTTTATAGATATCAAAATTTTTCATGCTGAGCGAATACCATTAATTTTTTTCTACCATTCTCGCATTTCTTGCATTTTTCTCAATCTTCTTGAATTTTTTTTTTTTTTGGGTTTTCTTCAATTCCTTATCTTGTTGGCGTTTCCAATTTTTTTCAAAGGGGGATTAGATTTTTCTGTGAAAACAAATGGAAATGGGGATCACCAACAAATGTACTTGTCCAAGCTTTTTTCCCCGGGAGGGGATTTTTGGCTAGTTTTACTGTATCAAGAGACGCGGCAGCGGTTCGACGCCAAGTATTAAAAGAAAAGCGTAGCGCGTGAGCTGCCGTACTCTTATATACAGTAAAATAGGCGTTTCATGACGTCACAGAAATTTTAAATCGTTCTCACAAGAGAACAGGTTGAAGAAAAAATCTCATAATAGATTTGAATTTTCCATGATTTTTTATCTTTCGAATGGTCCTTGGTAGAACAAAATCCATTGAGCCAATCCAGAGAAATCTAACATTCAAGATTTTGAACGCGAGGTTTGGGATCCTTTCTGTTTCTTGGAGTCAGAAAGGCGTAAGTTGTCTGCGCAGGCGCTTGGACATACGCCCTTTCCGAGACTGGTGGACATTTTCGGCCTGTGACGTCACCCGCTTCGCTGAATGCGGTATCCCCACTCTTCGCGCGCCACTGAGCGAGAGAGACGGACTATATCGGGCCTCTCTTTCCGTATAGTTTTCGTTGTCTAGCTACTATGGTTTTCGTTGTCTAGCTACCATGGTTTTCGTTGTCAAGGTACACGGCTCCATGGTTTTTATTCTCTAGGTATATTTCTCCAGGGTTTTCGATGTGTAGGTATATTTCTCCATGGTTTTCGATGTGTAGGTATATTTCTCCATGGTTTTCGTTGCCTCTGTATATTTCTCCATGGTTTTCGATGCCTAGGTATATTTCTTCATGGTTTTCGGTGTCTAGGTCCACGGCTCCATGGTTTTTCATGTCTCTGTATATTTCTCCATGGTTTTCGGTGTCTAGGTCCACGGTTCAATGGTTTTTGATTCCTAGGTATATTTCTTCATGGTTTTCGATGTCTAGGTCGACGGCTCCATGGTTTTCGGTCTCTACGTCCATGGCTCCATGGTCTTTGATGCCTAGGTCCGCGGCTCCATGATTTTTGATGTCTAGGTATATTTTTCCATGGTTTTCGGTGTCTAGGTCCACGGCTCCATGGTTTTCGATGTCTAGGTATATTTCTTCATGGTTTTCGATGCCCAGGTTTATTTATTTATGGTTTTCGATGTCTAGGTACACGGCCCCATGATTTTTGTTGTCTAGGTATATTTTTCCATGGTTTTCGATGCCTAGGTATATTTCTCCATGGTTTTCGATGTGTAGGTCCACGGCTCTATGGTTTTCGGTGTCTAGGTCCACGGCTCCATGGTTTTTGATTCCTAGGTATATTTCATCATGGTTTTCGATGTCTAGGTCGACGGCTCCATGGTTTTCGGTGTCTAGGTCCACGGCTCCATGGTTTCTGATGTCTAGGTTGTAACGTGGTGGAATCCACGTTACGAGGACGATTCGAACTAAGTGTGGCGGCCTGGATAGCTCAGTTGGGAGAGCACTCGACCGGCAATCGAGAGGTCCCGGGTTCGATTCCCGGTTCAGTCCCTGCCGCATTTTTTTCGGATCGTCCTCTTGTCCAAAAACTCCCGGATCACAAGGTATATTTCTCCATGGTTTTCGATGTGTACTTCGACGGCGCCATGGTTCTTGATTCCTAGGTATATTTCTTCATGGTTTTCGATGTCTAGGTCCACGGCTCCATGGTTTTTGATGTCTAGGTCCACGGCTCCATGGTCTTTGATGCCTAGGTCCACGGCTCCATGATTTTTGATGTCTAGGTATATTTCTCCGTGGTTTTCGGTGTCGAGGTCCACGGCTCCATGATTTTCGATGTCTAGGTATATTTCTTCATGGTTTTCCATGCCCAGGTTTATTTCTTTATGGTTTACGATGTCTAGGTACACGGCCCCATGGTTTTTGTTGTCTAAGTATATTTTTCCATGGTTTTGGATGTCTAGGTATATTTCTTCATGGTTTTCGATGCCTAGGTATATTTCTTCATCGTTTTCGATGTCTAGGTACACTGCTATTCATTAATGCCTGGGGAAAGCGAAAAGTAGCGATTTTACCGACAGTGTATCGTCACTTGTCGAAGTTGCTTGAAATTCGGAAGAGTTTCAGACTCATGTGTCAAGCGTGATTCTTAACCACCAAATTATTATTCTAGCGAATACATGACAGCGCCGAAATGAGGTGACCGCGGCAGGCTGACACAGCGTTCGGCGGATCGAAATTGGAACAAGGGATTGTTACGTCCCAAGACGTATTAATTGTCGTTGAACAATAATTGACTTTTGCTGATGTGTCGTCGCGACTGCATCCGGTGTAGTTTTCCTAACCGACATGCAGCCGCGACGACTCAGCGGGAACGCCAAGGAGATGCACCGAGCGTTCTGCCGAAAATGCTGACCGGGCGTGAGAACGCCTCCGGTTGGATTTTCTCGCGGACGAAAAGGCTCTGATTTCCTGCTGGACGTATGCGAACTCTTCCAGCGGGGAATCAGAATAGTCAGTCTCTCACGAGCTTGCACAGCGAAAGCTTCTCGGAGAGTAACTCCTTGGGCAGTTCCCGACATAGCGTCCTGAAAAGCTTCAACGAATCCGCGATCACATAAACGCGCTCCAGTAGGACGTAGTGATCGAAAGGCGCGTTGCAAGAGGTCGCGCCGCGGTGATAAATCTGCCCTCGCTAGAATAAGTGTTTTACGTTTTTGCCACGAACTCTATCGCGTCGTGTAATCATAAGAGATAGTGATAATAATTATTGTGAACAGTGTGTTGTATGAGAGAGTGTGTGGGAGAGTGTGTGAGAGAACGTTGCGCTATCCGTAAAGTTAAGGAAACATTGCGATCCGTCGGCAACGCGTTGCCGAACTCAACCGACGACTGTAAGTACTTTTGTATTCCCCTGTAGCGCGAACACGAGAGCCTTCGCAGCTTCTCTCGTCTTCACGGTACAGCTGTCTTCTAAATAAATCGGTCTGTACGTTTGTAAATTCCGGTTAATTGCAATATAATTATTAACCCTGACAATTCCCAATTCCAAGAATCGTCCTGTAGAGGACGAGATCAGGACCAACCCACATAAAAATAATAATAAACTGTTTGCGCTTCACGCAAGCAGGTTAACAAACACGTGCGCACCGCTCCGCACGTAACAAGTTAATTGGTGTCAGAAGTGGGATACTTCTGATCGTTTTCTTGGAGTTTGGAAATTTTTCGACAGAATTTTGTCCCTTTCTTTTAATCTCAAAATTTTAAAATATTGCAATTCAACTGAATAATTCCACGATCCGAAATTTGATAATCCAAACCGAGGTTTAAAAATAATTATTGACAATCAAATTTTCGCTTCGAACTGACATTTTTTCGAATCTATCGCCATGCCGGATACCAACCCTAATGACCAGTCGGGATCGGGAGTTGATCCAGCTGAATTAGAGGCAACGACTCGCGTTTTAGCAGACGTGTCTGTTTTAATGCAAAACATGACGCTGCACAGTCGATTCGCGTCTATCCCCGAATTCGATGGGAAAAACATCCCTTTGCGTGATTTCCTTCAGGATGTTCAAAATGTAGCTAACTTGGTCCGTGAAACATCACGAGCGGAATGTGTTGGCGCGATAATTTCGAAATTACGTGGGGACGCCCGAAATTGCGTGTATGGTCAAAAAAATTAATACCGTGGAAGAATTAGTTCATTTATTAAAGGAACGATTAGCTCGCGGAAAAAGTTATGACTATTACACGGGACGAATCACCACCGTTCGAATGAAAAAGGATGAATCCGTCGGTCAATTCTACGATAAAATCCGTATTTTGCTCAGTGGTGGTCGCGCCGCGTTTGAAGAGTACTTTAAAGTCGATCCTCCGCCGCTCGAACAAGATCCATTGCACGCATTGGCGTTAAATGCTTTCGTAAATGGGTTACCTAATTGTTTGGGCGAGGCGTTAGATTTCAAAGAACCCAAAACATTGGACGGCGCGTTTGATATCGCGGAAAGATTATCCGCTCGTAACGAGCAACGTCACCGCCGCGAAACACGGACGGAACAAGTTCTGCTTTCTGGTTCGGAAAGTCAGCTCCCAAACGATCAAAAACCGCTCTGATCGTCACCGAGTTTTTATCGGCACCGGAAACTTGCAATTCTTCAGGAATTCTCAAGTTCCCTGGTTATTCCGATGAGAAAGCCAATCCTCCGGAGCAAAGAGGACCGATAGGAGGGTTCGAGAACTTTCTATTGGCCTTCACTCCGCGACCAAGTCCAAAAATTTTATTTACGTTGTATTAACACACGAAAAACCATCAAAAAATTCGATTTATTATCCAATAAACTATGCAAGTTTTTCTTCCTGGCAGGAAATTCATGAATTTGATATATAACGGAATTCATTATAAAACAATTGCGGATATCTAAAATCACGTGTAGCCCATTTTCAAATGTCAAATACCGATATCAACGAATTATAAGAGTTCAAAAATAAAATAAAAATTTCAATGTGTACGGATACGACGTAAACGGAAAAGAACTAGCGGGAGGAAGATTTGATTGTCAATTTCGCGGACCATATAAAATCTTTAATCTTTCGGATTGTAGCAATGCTAGTCGTTGAATCTCAAAATGGACGAAACAATTCACAAACATGTCGACATGATAGAGACACTTTATTTATGGGAAATGTTGTAAATGAGCGAACTCAAATTTACGTACTGACGGCAAAAGGGCCACCCTGTGTACTAACACGCGCGCGTGTTACTGTACAGGAATGACCACTGACGACCGTATCTATATTATAAGGAATGCGAACCATATAATATAAGCACGACTAAGAAGAAGAAAGAATAAAGAAGAAAGAAAAAAAGAAGAAAGAAGTATCTACATCTGTATTTTCTCCGTATTTTGTTTCTGCTGCGTCCTAAAGTTTACGAAGCCTGATTTGGAGAAACCCGATGCCCGGGAACGTTTACTTCGCGATTTCGAAGATTCCTTCCGCTTACAACGCCTGGATTGACTTCGCGTGCAAGACAATAGGAATCCCCGGGAAAGAATGGCTCCGGAAAACGTGGAGTCGAGGCTTTAGAGAAATCAACAGATTTTTACTCTGTTGGACTTTTGGTGCAGGAGTATTGCTCGCGAGCATGATATTCGTATACGCATTCCGTCTACGCCCTTGGACCCTCGCTAGAAGATTCGGCTGCCGACGGAACGGTTACAATGTAATAAGAAACCACGCGTGGAGCAGCCTGAGAGCGAGATGGCAATACATTTTCGTATACAAAGTGTGACTCTTGACGCCGGCATTCATCGATAACGAAGTGCGCCGCGACTTCACGCGAAGCCGTGCGAGCTATCGCGTGAGAAGACGTAAACAAACCCAACGTAACGAACTCTGGAGAATAAAGAATCGTCAAAATGTGCTTAGATTATTCCGAACCGCGGTCACGAACAGTTCAAAGCGAACCCGTGAAATCAAAAGTGAATAATTAGTGCGCGTGTGATCACTAAACCGCCCAGTGACAGTTATTCCTTTTTATTCTATCGAGTCTTTCGAGAATCCGATCAAGAACAGTTAAAAAAAAAAAAAAACCATGAGTGCTTATGAAAAACGCATAAAATTCTCGCTCGCGAAGGGAGAGTGCGTGGTGTTCCACAAGCCCCGGGACGTTTGCAAGATCGTTGATAAGTGCTTCGATGAATTTGTGTATGAAAATCACCCACCGAACAAATGGCGACTTTGCCCGCTGTGCACATCTGGGATGACGGCGAAAGAATTTTCGTCCCATGCCGGGTGGTGTGTCAAACGCTTTAACCACGTCGTCCGCATGTGGGAAAACGCCGGCCGACCGGCCGACGGCAGCGGAAAACCGGTCGACGATTCGCCGCGCGCGGTAATCTCTGAGGAGCCAAAACCGTCGACTTCAAGTGCAAAGGCCCCAGCCAAAGCGGAGCCTGAAATAACCCAGGCCGGAATGGAGTACCGACGGGGAGCAACGACGGAGTGCACAAAATTTTTCCGAGCCCGTGGAAACGAGGACCAGGGATTGCGACCCCCTCGCTTCGTACCACGGAATAAAACAAAAACGGCGCAAACGGATGCAACAGGGCGTAAGAGCGTTGCGACGCAAACGTCCCGTCTCGAGCTGGTTCCAGGGCAAAAGGTTGGGTTCATTGTCTGGAAGGAAGACGAGGTCAGCCAAAACCTTATCTCGTTCGATGAGGAAGTGATTGTGCCCTCTGACGCTGGAAGTGTCCTGTGCCCGCCGAAGATAAATAAATTCCTCGCCGAGCTGGAAGAAGCGTTCCGAGAGGAAGCGGGAGAGTTCGTTCCGCTGGACCTTCCCGTCGCGACAGGTGAGCCCAGCGGAGACAACGAAGTGAACACTACCGAAAAACGTGAGTGTGACGGGGCGAACGTAAACGACCGTGCGGTCGTCGCCGAGGTGAATCGCGATCATGGTTCCGCGGAATGCGTAAACGTGCGCAAAGCTACTGCGGTAGACGTTGCTCGCGCAAAATCTAGTAGGCGCTACATCACCGTAAAATGTGTGCGATAAGTGTAGTGTGAAAAAAAAAAAATCATTAAGTGTAGTGTATAATAATTTAGTGCATAAGTACATTTAATCTCAACCACCGCGTCAGGACAAGCCAAGAGCCGACTGACTACAGTAAAAGTAAGCCAAATCTTGTTTTCCGAATTTCAAATTTTCCGAGTCTTCAAATATATATCTTTTGCGATGTCTTGCAAATTTGAATTGTCGACGAGGGCGTCGACACTTAAGGGGGGAGGATTGTTACGTCCCAAGACGTATTAACTGTCGTTGAACAATAATTGACTTTTGCTGATGTGTCCTCGCGACTGCATCCGGTGTAGTTTTCCTAACCGACATGCAGCCGCGACGACTCAGCGGGAACGCCAAGGAGATGCACCGAGCGTTCTGCCGAAAATGCTGACCGGGCGTGAGAACGCCTCCGGTTGGATTTTCTCGCGGACGAAAAGGCTCTGATTTCCTGCTGGACGTTTGCGAACTCTTCCAGCGGGGAATCAGAATAGTCAGTCTCTCACGAGCTTGGACAGCGAAAGCTTCTCGGAGAGTAACTCCTTGGGCAGTTCCCGACATAGCGTCCTGAAAAGCTTCAACGAATCCGCGATCACATAAACGCGCTCCAGTAGGACGTAGTGATCGAAAGGCGCGTTGCAAGAGGTCGCGCCGCGGTGATAAATCTGCCCTCGCTAGAATAAGTGTTTTACGTTTTTGCCACGAACTCTATCGCGTCGTGTAATCATAAGAGATAGTGATAATAATTATTGTGAACAGTGTGTTGTATGAGAGAGTGTGTGGGAGAGTGTGTGAGAGAACGTTGCGCTATCCGTAAAGTTAAGGAAACATTGCGATCCGTCGGCAACGCGTTGCCGAACTCAACCGACGACTGTAAGTACTTTTGTATTCCCCTATAGCGCGAACACGAGAGTCTTCGCAGCTTCTCTCGTCTTCACGCTACAGCTGTCTTCTAAATAAATCGGTCTGTACGTTTGTAAATTCCGGTTAATTGCAATATAATTATTAACCCTGACAATTCCCAATTCCAAGAATCGTCCTGTAGAGGACGAGATCAGGACCAACCCACATAAAAATAATAATAAACTGTTTGCGCTTCACGCAAGCAGGTTAACAAACACGTGCGCACCGCTCCGCACGTAACAAACACGTGCGCACCGCTCCGCACGGGATTAAGTGAGATCGAAAAAAGCTACGAAAATATGATGGTCTATTGGCGAATGGATTTAATGACAAATAAATATAAAAAATAAAAATGGAATAAAAATTGTTAAATTCAAATGTGATGGTCTATTGGCGAATGGATTTAATGACAAATAAATATAAAAAATGGAAATTGTTAAATTTAAATGTGATGGTCTATTGGAGAATGGATTTGATGACAAATAAATATGGAAAACTAGCCAAGGTACGCCCGCTTCGCCGGGCACACTATGGTATCGCACGCAGATTGCCACATGACCTATGTGGTACTGTGTAAAGGTATGCGTTTTCATTTTTTCACATGGGTTTTCGCACGCGACTTCGCTTGCGTTTCACAATATAAAATTTAATCTATTATTATTTTGATTCAACTCTCTACGAATCTGCCCTCAAAATGCAAAACTTGAAAGTATCAAATCTGATATAGAGCGAAAAAAACTGTGGACAGTAGTTTTTTTCTTTTTTTTATAGAAGGGAAATGCCAAGTTACGCACTACTGGCTCTAATTCTTTTATCAGGAACCCAGTCATCCCACTCATCCTGACTCCCATCTTCATTCGCTTGAGCTATCATCGATAGCTCAAGTCATCGATAGCTCATCGATAGGTATTGATAAAACGACAACATTTAAACAATTTTGTCAAGTTTTGTCGAGCCAAACATCGAATCAAAACGACACTGCAGTTCGCAACGTTGGTGTTCGGGATTCCGCCTTGCCTTACAAGCGGGCGAGCTTCCCGAGCAGCTCACAGCGCGGCAGCACCTCGTGGACGCTCTCGCTTCGCCTCAGCGCGCATGCGCGGCCCGACTCACGCCGGCCGGCGACCGAGAGCGGCCATGATTAATCGCTCTCTTGTTTCTTGACCGCGCTACAAGCAACATCGTTGTATCGCGTTCCAAGTCTCCTTTAACCCTTTGTTCACCCGCACCCGCAATTACCTTTAATGTCCCGCTAGTTTGTGCATTCTGCACTCACTAATCCCGCTCGATTGGCGCATAAGGCGCAATCGACTCCTCAAGTCTACACCGCATTATTTTCCTTTCCTTTCTCACTGCGTGGCGGGCCGAGCCACGTGTGTCACCAACGTTCCACTGGCCCCGCAATCACGTCGCGATCTTTGCCTCATTTTCGATCGAATCTGTGCGCGAAATCCGATATTTGTACACCGCTACGTACAAGTTACGCCGCTATCATTTTTGTATCACTCTTTTATCTCAATTTGACTGTTAATAAAACATTTCGACAAGCGGATCTTCCGCGCTTACACTACGCGTCTTCAAACACGTTTATTTTCCATCGTCGGCACGATCCCCAACACCCGGCATCCCTAAAACAACTCTAATCCTGAACATTTGGTCCTTCGAGCCGGATCGTGCCAATTGTAAATTCGCGAGTGTTGGTGCGTGTGTGTAAAAAAGTTCGCGAGTCGAGAAAATTCTGTGCAGCGCGAGACCGCGTGGCAACTTGGCCAGTCCAAGCGGCCAACTACTGTGCCGGGCACGGTCGCTCTAGACCTTTCCGCCCGCGTGAACGTGGCCAATCGTTGCACTCTGCAACAGTCATTGGCCACTTTAGACAATTTTTCGTTTCGACCACGCCGGCACGTGTCTCGCCCGCGATCGCGATCGATCGTGCTTCGCTCATCATTTTCGAGGACTCCACGACGCGTTCGCGAGTTTTCTTAAATTTCGCAAATCAAATTCGAGCGCTGTGCGTGTGACGCGTAACATCGCGAGTGCCATTATCGTTTTTCGATCGAGTTTCAGCGTAGTGTGTGTGTGACCGCGTCGCTCTGCGATTTCGAGCAACTCTCGCGCTCGATCTTCGCATTCGAGCTCAGCGCCGCCATTTTGAGCGGCTTTTCGCACTCACGTCGCGCCGCGTCGTTTCGCTCTTCGTCGCGTGTGTCCGACCGCGTCGCTTAGTGAATTCGAACAACGCTCGCGCTCGATCATTAAACTCTCGCACAATCCCACCATTTCGGTGGATTTTCGCACTCTCGCATAGTTTCGTGTCGCGTCCCGTCCTCGCGTGTGCTCGTCCTCGTCGCCGCGGGCTTTCGAGCAATTTTCACGCTCGATCGCTGCAATCGAGCACAAATCCGCCATTCTGAGTGGATTTTCGCACTCTCGCACAGTTTCGCGTCGTGTTCAATCGCCGCGTGTGCTCGTTCGCGTCGCCGCGTGCTTTCGAGCAATTTTCACGCTCGATCGCTGCAATCGATCACAAATCCGCCATTCTGAGTGGATTTTCGCACTCTCGCACAGTTTCGCGTCGTGTTCAATCGCCGCGTGTGCTCGTTCGCGTCGCCGCGTGCTTTCGGGCAATTCCCGCGCCCAATTTTGCACTCGAGCCCTGAGCCGCCATTTTGAGTGCGCCTCTCGCACTCTCGCGCCGCTTCGTGTCGTGCAATCGCCGCGTGTGCGCGTTCTCAGTGCTCGTCGCGTTCAAGGGCTGTTTGAACTCAAGCCGGACTTTCGAGTCGACGCCCGCCATTGTCGAGCAGTGTCGCGCGCGTAGCTCGACAGTGCCTCTTCCGCGTTTCGCGTCGCGTTCGTCGCTCCTCGTTTTCGTGTGCGCGCCGCGTAATCTCAGCCCGCGAGCGAGATGTCGAACCCGCCGTCTGGTCGTACGACGCCCGAAGTCGTCGTCGACCCCGGTTCGCCGCACGAGGTCAACGAAATCAAGACCGATCCTGCCGAAACAGCGGTTGCCGGAGCGTCCGGGCTCGAGCAATGCCTTCTGCCTGAGTCCTCCGAGAAAGGCGCGAAACAACGAGCCGGCAGTGGGCGATCGTCCCGCCAAAATTCGCCAGCGCGTCTTCCAACCGAACTCGAGGTTAAGTTCAAGACGCAATTGAGCCGCATAAAAACAATCGACTCAATTTTGAATGAGTCCGTCCACGACTGGTCTCTGGACAACGAAGCTGATCTGCAAGTCGAGCTCAGCAATTTGGAAGCCATTCACGCCGACTTCAAGGAGACGCATCGGCACTTCGAGCTCAACTGGCCCGCCGCATTCCTCGACCACGAATATTTCGCACTCGATTACCACGGCTCAGAGTCGAAATTATACCGCAAGGGCGTCAAAGCACTCAACAAATTGCGCGCGCAATTCGTGGCCGAGCAGGAGCTCAACAAATCGACCTCGTCGGAGTCCAGATGCACACCGAAGCTTCCGGACATCCAACTCAAGAGCTTCAGCGGCGAGTACGCAGACTGGCCCAGCTTCAAGGAGATGTTCGAGGAACTAATCATGAAAAACACCCGCATCTCCGACATCGAGCGGCTTCATTATCTTCGCAGCTGCATGTCCGCAGGACCAGCCGAATTGATCGCAAATTTCCCGCTGATGGGAAGTTCCCTGAAGCCATCATGGGAAACCCTTGTCGCTCGCTACGACAACAAGCGGCTCCTCATTCAGGCTCAACTCGACAAGATGTGCAGCCTGACGAAGCTGACTAAAAAGTCCGCAAAGGGACTCAACGCACTCATCTCAAGAGTCTCTGAGGCCTGCAAAGCCCTCGACGTGATGGGAGTGAACGAGAATCTGGGCTCGTGTATCCTGGTGCACCACGTGTGTCACCATTTGGACAGCGCCACGCGGGAGGCATGGGAAAATTCCCTTGGCTCCTCCACCGAGTTCCCAAGCTTCTCCAAGCTCGAGGAATTTCTGACGATTCGAGCGCGTGCACTCGAACGCATCGAAGCTTCCACGCCCGTGGCGGCCAACACCGCGCAACTGTCCAGGCCCGCCAGCTCCCACACAGCCTCCGCATCGCAGAGCCCCGCTAAACCGCTCCGCGAAAATAGTGCGTATCATTGCGACTGCTGCAACGGCTCGCACTATATAATTACGTGCGCAAAGTTCCGGAACCTCGACATAACAGGACGTCGCAAGATCGCGTCCAACTGCAGGCTGTGTTTTAACTGCCTCGGCAGACACAGCTCCAACGCCTGCAAGTCGACCAAGAACTGTCGACACTGTGGCCGCAAGCATCACACGATGCTGCACGAGGAACCGAGCCGCAACAAACCCGCAGCTGACAGCGCAAAGCCGTCAACATCCGCAGCTCCGCAATAGGAGATCGGTGCAATCGTCAAAACCGCACGCAAAAACGTGCCACGCACTCACTCCGCATTAGCGCCTTGCACGCAAAACTCATGCGTGCCCTGCACTCACACGAGCACGCTACTTGCCACAGCACTCGTAACCGTGCTCTCGTCTCTCGAACACATGAGAGCGCGAGCACTCGTCGATCCGGGATCCGAATTATCGTTCATCTCGGAACAACTCTTCCGCAAATTGAACATTCGTCGTCAAAAATCCGCAATCCCGATCATCGGCATCGGAGGAGGAACAACAACACAAACGCAAGGAATGGCGACAATCAAAATGCAATCGCTTCATTCCTCCGCCGCAGCAACGATCAACGTTCACGTCCTCAAACAAGTGACGTCGGTGCTGCCTTCGTTCCACTCCGCAAGACAAGCGTGGCCGCATTTAAACAACCTGAAGCTGGCAGATCCAGCCTTCATGGAGCCACGCCCTGTCGACATTATCATCGGCGCTGACGCATACGGGCAAGTAATCATGCCCAACGTCATCAAGCGCTCGTCGACAATGCCGATCGCACAGCAGTCAATCTTTGGTTGGCTGATTCTGGGCCCCGTGCACTCATCGAACTCACCAGTGTGCACCGCACTCCACGTAAGTACACCAACCAGCAACGACGAGCTGCAAGCTCTCCTCACAAAATTCTGGGTTCAAGAGGAGATGCCCACTGATTCAGAAGGAGCTCTCACTCATGACGAACAAGAGTGTGAAAATCATTTCAAACAAACGCACTCTCGAGACTCCACGGGTCGCTACACAGTGCGACTCCCCCTGAAATCATCACCCGCTGTACTTGGCAACTCGTACGTCGCAGCTCATCGTTGCCTTACGCGGACTCTACGCAAACTACAGAAGGATGACGCATACCGAGAACTCTACAACAACTTCATGCGGGAGTATGAAGATCTCGGCCACATGGTTCGCATTCCACTCAACTCAACGACCGCTCCGCATCGAGGTGAGTTCCACGCCAGCGACTCCGGTGGCGAGATGACCTTGGCACCATCTGCCTCAAAAACAGTTGGAGGGTTGAGGGTCTCGTCCCCTGGGTCAACGGCACGCACTCATCCTCACGGGGTGTACTATTTGCCGAACCATGGAGTGCTGCGTCCTGACAGCACGACAACGAAACTTCGTGTAGTTTTCAACGGGTCGTGTCCAACAACAACCGGACAGTCCCTCAACGATATAATGCACACTGGCCAGAACTTGCTTCTGGACATCACCGACGTCCTCACGTGGATTCGCCATCACCGCCACATTTTTGCCACAGACATAACAAAAATGTATCGGCAAATCAACGTGCACGAGGACGACCGCGATCTACAGAGAATTCTGTGGATCGACGACGACAATCAAGAGACGCACTTTCAGCTCACGACGGTGACGTACGGAACAAGAGCCGCTCCATTCTTGGCCGTACGAGTTCTCCTCCAACTCTTAGAGGATGAAGGACACCGCTTTCCCTTGGCAATTCCATCACTGCTCAAGGGACGCTACGTCGACGACATTTTCGGTGGAGCAGACTCCGTCGAACAACTCATCGACATCGCACTCCAGCTGAAAGAACTTTGCCACGCGGGAGGATTCCCACTGGCGAAATGGCAATCAACAAATCAAGAGTTGCTAGCTGCAATCTCCGCAAGCAAGGCACCCGCGTCCACAATTTCATTTGACGATTGCTCGACCAAGATACTCGGGTTGAAATGGAACGCACGAGCTGACGAATTCACCTTCGCAGCCCGCTTCGACAAGGTCGAAAAAACAATCACCAAACGCCAAATATTATCTGAGGTAGCACAGATATTCGATCCACTTGGCTTCATATCACCAGTGACGATCCGCGCCAAGGTCTTGCTTCAAGAACTTTGGCTGCAAAAGATCAGCTGGGACGCGCCGCTGCCAACCCCGGTCGTAACGAGGTGGCACGCCATCAGAGAAGACCTTCAAGAATTGGCCAAAATTTCCATCCCACGGTGGTTCAACACATGGAGCAATTCCACTGTTGAGCTACACGGCTTCTCTGATGCATCGCAACTAGCGATGTCCGCCGTTGTCTACTTAGTAGTCAACTGTCCGTCCGCTGGCGTCTCGTCTACCCTCGTTTGCGCAAAAACGCGAGTCGCCCCGCTCAAGCAACTGACCATCCCGAGGTTAGAACTCTGCGCAGCGCTGCTACTATCAAAACTCATTAGACGAACTCAAGTGACGCTACAGCTACCAATCACACACACTCACTTGTGGACGGACTCGCAAGTAACTCTATCGTGGATCAACGCACCCGCTTCACGGTGGAAGGACTATGTCAGGAACCGCGTGCTGTTAATTCAGCAACTTGTCCCAATGGCTCAATGGAGACACGTTCCTGGCACTTCAAATCCTGCGGACGGGCCTTCCAGAGGCCTGACGACAAAACAACTCCGAGATCATCCGCTTTGGTGGACGGGACCACCATGGATGCTCAAGGCGCAAGAGAAGTGGCCTCGTCAACCACTCGCCGCTGACGACTTCATCATCCCAGAAGCTCGTCCTGGAATCGCACTCTTCTGTGCCGCACCCAAGCCTGAATATCGGTGGGAATTAATCAACCGATATTCATCGCTGCAAAGGCTCATCAGGATCACCGCAGTCTGCATCAAGGTCGTTGCAAGATGGAAAAAACAACCATCTGCAGCTCCCATCACAATTCTGTCTCCGACAGACTTGGAAGCCGCACGGATCCTGTGGGTCAAAGCGACGCAAGCGCTTTACTTCGCAAACGAGATTAGAGTGCTGAGCTCGCACTCCACTCTCGACAAAAACCACGCCTTCTCCCGTCTCACAGCATTCCTTGATCACGAAGGCGTGATTCGGGTTGGAGGCAGGCTACAGCAATCATCGCTCTCACACGAGAGCATGCATCCCGCGATACTGCCAAGGCACTCACGCTTGACCGAACTGGTCATTGCCAACGCACACCTCCGAACACTCCATGGAGGCACGCAGTTAACGCTATCCGACATCCGCCAATCCTACTGGATTCTCGGAGGTCGAGCCCCAGTGAAAGCGCACGTTCTCCGCTGCATTAAGTGCGCACGGCAGCGTGGAATTCGCGCGCAACAACTGATGGGCCAACTGCCCGCTGCAAGAGTATCGCCGTTCCGCCCCTTCACGCACACTGGCCTCGACTATGCCGGGCCACTGACAATCAAGACCTGGAAGGGACGCGGAGCGAAATCAACAAAGGGATGGATCTGCGTGTTCGTGTGCCTCACGACGTCAGCAGTACATCTTGAGGTCGTCAGTGACTACTCCACTGACGGCTTCATCGCAACGTACCGCCGCTTCGTCTCAAGAAGAGGAATTCCGCATGTCTTGCACTCAGACTGCGGCACCAACTTGGTCGGCGCCGATTCAGCACTCAAGAAGATGTTCAATCAAAGCACGCAAGAACATCACGCCATCGCCACGCACTTGTCTCAAGACAAGACCCACTGGAAATTCAATCCACCCGCCGCTCCGCATATGGGCGGCAAGTGGGAGGCAGTGGTAAAATCGCTGAAGTTTCATCTTCGCCGCACCATCAGCGACATCGCGCTGACGTTCGAGGAATTGACAACGCTTCTCACGCAGATCGAAGCGACACTGAACTCACGTCCCCTCGAACCTCTCAGCGACGACCCTGACGACGTGTCAGCCCTCACGCCAGGACATTTCCTGACTGGAGCTGCACTCTCGTCATTGCCCGAGGCTTCACTAACTGAACAAAAACTCGGACATCTGCATCGCTGGCGCCTCATCCAACAACGCTTCCAAGTATTTTGGAAGCAGTGGAGCGCCCAATACCTGCATCAACTCCAATCGGTCTCCAAGTGGCGTCATCCTTCCCACGAAATCAAGGAAGGCTCTCTCGTCCTCATTACCGACGAGAGATTCCCACCGAGCAAGTGGCCGCTTGCTCGAGTTACAGCCGTCCATCCTGGCGAGGATGGACTCACCAGAGTTGTAACACTGAAGACCGCATCCACGACGCTAACACGGCCCATCGCGAAGCTGTCACCGCTTCCGATCAACTAGATCTTCAAGACCATCGAGACCATCGAGACCTTCAAGACCTTCAAGACCATCGAGAACATCGAGATCTTCACTCACCGCTGAGGACGTCATCCCTCACTGGAACATCACCACTACCGTGCTGATGGCGGGAGAATGTTCGGGATTCCGCCTTGCCTTACAAGCGGGCGAGCTTCCCGAGCAGCTCACAGCGCGGCAGCACCTCGTGGACGCTCTCGCTTCGCCTCAGCGCGCATGCGCGGCCCGACTCACGCCGGCCGGCGACCGAGAGCGGCCATGATTAATCGCTCTCTTGTTTCTTGACCGCGCTACAAGCAACATCGTTGTATCGCGTTCCAAGTCTCCTTTAACCCTTTGTTCACCCGCACCCGCAATTACCTTTAATGTCCCGCTAGTTTGTGCATTCTGCACTCACTAATCCCGCTCGATTGGCGCATAAGGCGCAATCGACTCCTCAAGTCTACACCGCATTATTTTCCTTTCCTTTCTCACTGCGTGGCGGGCCGAGCCACGTGTGTCACCAACGTTCCACTGGCCCCGCAATCACGTCGCGATCTTTGCCTCATTTTCGATCGAATCTGTGCGCGAAATCCGATATTTGTACACCGCTACGTACAAGTTACGCCGCTATCATTTTTGTATCACTCTTTTATCTCAATTTGACTGTTAATAAAACATTTCGACAAGCGGATCTTCCGCGCTTACACTACGCGTCTTCAAACACGTTTATTTTCCATCGTCGGCACGATCCCCAACACCCGGCATCCCTAAAACAACTCTAATCCTGAACAGTTGGGATCAATGAAAAATACCCTTACCCTTAATTTTTTGTTAAATTCAAAAAATAATAACCCAATTTTCGTATCAATTTTGTGTTTGAATCCTGAAAAACGATCGTTTTATCTTCTTGATTGAATATTGAATTAAATTAATGACTTTTGCTCGAAAAAAATCCGAATTTCGTTGCAGTCCAACGAAGCATATTTCAACATCGTCAAATCAAAATGACACTGAAATTCGTAACGTTGAGGTCCAACGCAAAATACTTTTTCCCTTAATTTTTTGTTCAATGTGAATAGAAACGCCAATTTTCGTGTCAATCTTGTGTTTGAATCCTAAAAAACGATAATTTTATCGTCTCGATTGAATATCGAATAAAATTCATGAGATTTGCTCAAGAAAAAAACGAATTTCGTTGCATTCCAACGAAGCATATTTCAACGTCGTCAAATCTGCCCATGTGAAGTCCTATGTGAAGAAATGAAAACGCATCCTCTTACACAGTACAGTACCACATAGGTCATGTGAAAATCTGTGTTGGATACTATTGTGTGCCCGGCGAAGCGGGCATACCTTGTATATATATAGAATTACCATAGCAGTGGTTGCTAAGGAAACGATTACCATGGCAACCGTTGCCATGATAACCGCTGCCATGGTAACCGTTGCCATGGTAACCGTTGCCATGGTAACCATTCCCATGGTAACCATTCCCATGGTAACCGTTGCCATGGTAACCGTTGCCATGGTAAACGCTCAATTTCTCTAACGATTTTTTTTTTAATTTGAAAAAAAAATTTTTTTTTAGAATTTTGTTCGTCTTCTGTCTAAAAAAAAAATATCTAAGAAATCTAGATAATTATCTAAAAATGTATCTAAAAATTGTCTAAAAAAAAAATTCGCGATAATTTTTTTTTGGATAGAGGACGAACAAAATCCGTCCTTAGTGAGCGTCTACGATGGGAGAGGAGTAACCGTGACAAATTTCACGATCCTAACTTCATTGGTTTAGGCTGTGCGTTATCTGTCAGTAAGTCAGTCAGTCAGTCAGTCACGAACGAACAAAATCTGTTTCCAGTGAGCGTCCATGATGGGAGAGGAGTATGGAAAATGAAAAAAAAATTGAAAAAAAAAAATTTCCATAATTTTTTTTTATATAGAGATCGAACAAAATCCGTTCAGTCAGTCACGCAACTCTTATATGAGGGATTCTCCGCCAAACCGGCCACTTTTTTTCGACCATCTCAGATCTGCTTCACAACTGGTGATATCGAAGTACTCCTAAAAGACACTCTATGTGAATTTTTTCAGCATTTTTAATTTGAAATTTTAGCCAATGCCTTTTTATGTTTGAATGAATTTATCTCGGAAACGTAAAGTAACTGAAAAAAATTTTTTCCACATAAAAGTTGTAGTTTACTGTTAGCTTTCAAGCGGATGACTTAAAATAATTTTTACGTTCCAGTATCACTGATTTTTTACTGAAAAAAGGGAAAATTATTTTTTTATTCAAAAACAGCCATCTTTTTTTGGCTGAAAAAATCACAGAGTCTTCCAATATGTTTGACGATATAGCGGAAAAATCGCCAGAGTGGCACGAATCGAGGTTCAAGGATAAAAAAAATTACACCAGACAAAATTATTTTTTTCCTACTGGCACCTCAATCCGCACCGCTCTGGCGATTTTATTACGATGTTATGAGATATTTTGGAAGACTATAGTTTTTTTAGCCAAACAATGACTGTTATTGAATAAAAAAAAATAGTTTCACCTTTTTTGATAGAAAACAAGATACACATTTTCAATTTAGGCTTGAGCATCTTCAGGAAGCAATTTTCAAATTTCATTTTGCAGCGTTTTATCTATTTGCATTTGAACGATAAAATTTCGGCAACTTTTCTAGAACGAAAAAAGAAAGCACAGATTTACTCATAATACCTTACAACATTTGCAAAATTTGAACCGTTCAATGGATTATTCCCAAATTCAATACCAACCTTCCTAACGAAGAAAAGTTCGAATCTACAAGGCAAGTTGCGCCGCGTGTCTATATACTCGAGATTGGGCCTTTTCCGTTATGATCAAATACTATACTCTGTTTATTAAAAAAAACTAATAATAATAATAAATCTTGAAATTTGCGGAAGTTCGAGCGATGACGACCTTTTTTTGAAAATTTCGAAGACCGTAGAATTCGTAGTTTTCTATCAATTCCGACAACATTTCAGCGAACGGAGAGCTGATGTAGATCAACATCTGCGCAAAACGGGAGCTCTGTAGCTCAAACCGTTCTCGAGTTATAAACGTCCGAATTTTTCAGTGCTAGACACACACACACACACGCACGCACCCACGCACGCACGCACGCTGATTTTTTACGAAAAAAAAAACAGGAAATTTTTTTTTATTTTACAAATAGCTTTTTTGGCAGATAGAATGACAGAGTATTTCAATTTGTCTGACGACATCGCAAAAAAAATTGCCAGAATGGTACGGATCGTACCATCGAATGGTACCAGTGGAAAAAAATTATTTTGTCGGTATTAGTTTTTTTTTCACCCTGGAACCTCGATCCGTGCCACTCTGGCGATTTTTCCGCGATATCGACAGACATATTGGAAGACTCTGTAACTTTTTCAGCCAAAAAAAGATGGCTGTTTTTGAATAAAAAAATAATTTCCCCTTTTTTCAGTAAAAAATCAGTGATACTGCAACGTAAAAATTATTTTAAGTCATCCGCTTGAAAGCTAACAGTAAACTACAACTTTTATATCGAAACAATTTTTTTCAGTTACTTTACGTTTCCGAGATAAGCTCATTCAAAAATAAAAAGGCATTGGCTAACATTTCGAATTAAAAATTCTGAAAAAATTCACATCAAGTGTCTTTTAGGAGTACTTCGATATGGCCACTTATGAAGCAAATCTGAGGTGGTCGAAAAAAAAGTGGCTGGTTTGACGGAGAATCCCTCATATATGGGGCATTCCATGCCAATTCGACCTGGGTCTGACCCTCCACCCCTCAAATCTGGTTTCCGATTTTTCCTATCAATACTCTCAGTCTAAGAAGCAATTAGAATTTTTTTCAGATTTTTTAATATAAATTTGAGCACGTCATGATTTTTTGAATTTTTTTTTTAAACTCCTCGATGGCCGCAATCGAAAAATCTGAAAAAATTCCCAAAAATACAGTGTCAGATACAAAAATTGTTGGTGTGAAATTCATAATGTCTGGGCTCTTGCTTCAACCCATTTCTGTAGTTTCTTGAGAAAATAAAGGTAAAAATAATTAGAAGCAGAAGTCAATTAACTGTAGTAATTTACTGTTGCTCGAAATTTTGTATGCATATGTAATGATGGGAATCACATCGGATGAAATCAAGGAAGAGCGCGAGTACTTTGATGCCTATAAAAAGGGTGGAGTTTTATTTATATGAAAATATGTGTTAAAGAACAGGTTATTCAATCGTGTTTTCGTTCCTAACCTATAAAAAGGAATCGAAAGCGATGCTCCTTCTCTCACGTTCCTTGACTGTCTCTGCTGAGTTTCTTGGCTCGAAGTCTATCGGTGTTGCAGTCGGTAAGGCAGTCAATGTTGTTATCGTGGTGAAAGAGTTTCTCTTTTACATCCCCCCCCTTCGGGGTGATTGCAAATCATCGGGCCCACTATATGGAAGGAGTTTCGAGATGTGATAGTAGTTTGATTGCTGTTTTGTATGTCCTGAGTCTATTTCATAGATAGTGTTTGAAACCTTTTGAATTATTCGAAATGGTCCAAGTCTAATCTCGTCCAACTTTTTCCGGTTGAGTTTTGCTCCATTTTCTACGTAAACTAAATCACCGGTGTTTAGGTCAAGGTTTTTCCGGTTTTTATCGTATCTTGATTTGTTGTATTCATGGTTTCTTAGCGAATTCTTGAATGCTGCTTCTCTATCGTCGCTCAAGCTTCTTTTCTTCGTTAACTCTTCTGGCACGATTGGGTCGGCTTTTCCGAATAATAGATATTCCGGACTGAATCCCGTCACTGAGTGTTCCGTCCGGTTATACTCGTCCGTGCATTTTTCCGCAATTTTTGACCATGCACGAGACTTCGTTTCGTTTATCTTGCACCGAATTCGGTTTACAAGAGTCTGATTGAGTCGTTCGTTAAGTCCATTGGAAAATGGGCAGTTTACCGCTGTGAAGATTATGTTTATGTTTTGGGTTTTTAAATAATTCTTCAATGCATTCGAGTTTATGCCGCTATATTGATCGGTGAGTAGTGTTTGTATTCGGTGTTTGTCTTGGACTGTTCTTAGTAGTTGTGTGAAATCTTCGGCCGTCTGATTTTTTGATGTGAGTATGAAAGCATATCTGGTAAAATGGTCGACCAGGAGATGTAGATATCTTTTTGTCGATTTATTTCCCGCGAATCCTCCGATCGTGTCTAGCGAGACAATTTCAAATGGTTTTTTTGGTGGACCGAGTTTTGACAGGAGGCCGTATTGTTTGCTTCGGGTTTTATTTTTGGCGCAAATTTCACAGTGTTCGTAAATTTGTTTCGTTATTTTCTCTACGTTCGGTAGGTAATACAACTGTCTCAACTTGTCCATGATTTTACTTTTACATATGTGCCCATAATCTTTGTGAATTCTCATTATCAGTTGTTTTCCAAATTCTTCTGAGATTATTATTCGTTTTTGGTTTCCTTTCAGCTTGTAGAATATTCCGTTTTCGAGTAGTATTTTCTTTGAATTTTCCTGTAAATCTTTGTTGTTTTTTTGATCTTGTTTTATGTTTTCGGCTGTGATGAAGTTTACTGTTTTTATTTGCTCTTCTTCGTTTTCTATATTAGCGAGAACTGGATTTCGTGAAAGACAATCAGCTTCCACGTTTCCTTTCCCGGGCTCGTATTTAATTTGAAAGTCAAATTGGGATAGAAAATGCATCATATCCCCTAGTTCCTCGTCTGTTCTCGATCGAATATTCTGACCTTCGAGTGGTTTATGGTCGGTTATAACTAGGAATTTTTTTCCGATTAGCCAGTATTGCCAATATTTGATGGCTTCTTTTATGGCTAGACATTCCAAAAATATAGCCTTTTTTTTTTGGTATTTATTTAGCTTTTTTGAAAAGAAGGCAATCGGTTTTAATTCATCGTTTGCTTGTCTCTGTTTCAGTACCGCTCCGATACCGTCGATACTGGCGTCCGTGTAAATTACTGTTTCTGCGTTTGCATTGTAAATTGCCAATATTGGTTGTGAGCACAGTAGGTTCTTAGCTTTCGTGAATGATTTTTCGCAATCTTGTGACCATAAAAATTGGGTGTTTTTTCGGAGTAAATTGTGTAATGGTTCCAGAAGTCGCGCGGAGTCTTCGATATATTTGTGGTAAAAGTTTATCTTTCCAAGAAATTGCCGTATTTTTTTTCTAGAGTCTGGCGCTGGGAATTCTTGAATTGACTTTAAATTATCTTTCAGTGGGCGTACGGTATTCTTTGATATCATGTGGCCGAGATATTTCGCTTCGTTTTTCGCAAAACTACACTTTGCGAATTTTAGACGAAATCCTTCGTTGCACATAGCGTTTGCTAATTTCTCCAAATGTTCTATATGTTCGTCGAAGGATCTCGAGAAAATCAGGATGTCGTCAATGTAGTTTATGCAAAAGCTATTTAAATTGTTTCTTCGAATTATGTTGCTCAGTATTCGTTGGAATATTGCAGGCGATGTTTTTAGGCCGAATGGTAAATTTTTCCATTGCCAGTGGCCATCTTGTGTTACAAACGCCGTTTTGTATCTGTCTTTTTCTCTCAGAGGGATCGCCCAGAACGCGGAATTTATGTCCAGTGTGGTAAACCATTCTGAGTCTCGTGTCTTTGCTATGATTTCCTCTATCAAGGGAAACGGTTGAGGTTCCAAAATCAGTAATTTGTTCAGCTCCCGAAAGTCGATGCACATTCTTGTTTTAGTTCCTTCTTCTCGTTTCTACGCAAGCGTAACGGGAGATGCAAACGGAGAGCATGATTCTTCAATTAGTCCTTTTTTCAGTAACTCTTTTATCTGAAATTCTATCTCTTTTTGGTCGAGGACCGAGCAACGGTATGGCTTTTTTGCTACAAATTTATGCTCTAGGAGTTTTATTTGCGCTTCGTGATCTTTAACGTTTCCTACATCAAATTTATTTCTGGCAAAGATCGTTTCGTATTTGCTTAATAAATTTTGAATTCTTTCTTTTTTTTCTTCCGGTAAGTGCTCTAGTTTTGCTTTAATTTGCTCGGTGGGAATTCCTTCATTAAAATTTACCAAATGTTCCTGAGTTTTGATGTTTGTGTTTAAGTATTTGATTTCATCTTCTTTATTTTCCCATTTTATCTTCTGGTAGATTTTTAGATCGTAGTCTTGTTTCAGACAGAAGTTTTTTATTGTGTCGAGACCGAGTAGAATATCATACTCGAAGTTTTCATCGTCCACGACGAACACTTCCACTGCCTTTTCTATTTTGTGGATTTTCATTTTAGTTGATAATCTACCTGTGAAGTTTTGCCTGCCACCGACCGTTTTGAAAGTATCAAGAGACTCGGCAGAGTCTCGGGACAAGTACATTTGAAAACAGCTGTGCGTCGTCTGCTTGTCCCGAGCGCTCGCCGAGTCTATACTTTCTCGTAGTAAAACGATTCGCGGTGGTGGGAAAAAAAATTTCGATGACATTTCAGCTAACTGTAAAGCCCAGGAGTCGTCTAGCGACCTGAAAATTGGCATGGAGACTAATTACGCGATGCTCTTTCGATTGAGCCTAAAATAAGTACGATTGATCAAGTGATTGCTGAGAAAAAACTTTGCACGGGCTTAGTCCTATCTCAGCCTTTGTCAGAACCACGCTACATCGAAGGATTTGACGTGTCTGTATATGGCCGCCCGACAACACATTCAAAGGGGTCTGTGCGCCCATCGTAGCCAATCCCGGGCTGCGAAATTCCTGATTGGTCGAGGCTGCGATGATTCCAATGGATCCGTCGTGCACACGACAGTGCAGACGAGCGAACGAAAAATGTCAGCTGATATTTCGAAGGGCCGATTTGACGCGAGTGTGAGAGAGGTAACTGAAATAAGTTCATATTTTTCTTTTGCGCTCTTGACATTTTCGAGAAAATAACTGTTACAATTGTTCCTTGTCAAACAACGAACGTTGGCTAACCGTTTATTTTCTTGAGGATGCAAGGTTATGCGAGAAGAATGTGTTGCTGGTTTTTCGATACCGAGTATGAACGAATGCTGTGATACAGCTTTGACAGATCGTCATAACCTCACAAATTCGGAATTTTGAGCTGGCATATTACCGACATGCTCCGATGACGAGAGAATATGCTTCATGCATGAATATGCTCCACATCTTTTGACCTTTTCCTACACCCACCATTTTATTCATTTACAGCATGACTTATACATAATAACTCTCAGCGGTATAAAAATCTTGTCGCTGATTCGAACCACATAAAATTCTTGTCGCAGCGGCACATAAAAATCTTGTCGCTGCAAGTTATCTAATGGCTCCGGATAACTCTCAGTGGCATCAAAATCTTTTCGCTGAGCCACATGAAGATCAATCACTGAGCAATAATATCTCTCAGCAAAACAAAAATCTTGTCGCTAATACACATGAAAATCTTGTTGCTGAGGCAAATGATAATCTTGTCGCTGCGACGGCTCAGTGACATGAAAATCTTGTCGCCCAACCCATGAAGAGTGATCGCTAAGCGATATTATCTCTCAGTGACATATAAATGTTGTCGCTGAGCCATATGAAAATCTTGTTGCTGAGGAAAATGAAAATCTTGTCGCCGCAAGGCCTCAGTGACATAAAAATCTTGTCGCTGCGAGGGCTCAGTGACATAAAAATCTTGTCGCTGCGAGGGCTCAGTGACAAAAAAATCTTGTCGCTGCGAGGGCTCAGTGACATAAAAATCATGTCGCTGAGCCACAAGAAAAAATTGTACATTTGTTCCTTTCTGCCAAAATTCTCATGGAGCCAAAGAAAAAAATTCTTCACTACAACTTCATGCTAAAATATCGATTTTTTTCAACTCGTAGTCAAAAACTGAAAATTGAATTCTCGCGATAAATTGAGACTTTGACACGTGTTTCCTTTTTGTTTCAGCGTATCAAACCGAGTGGCTGGAAAAAAAATCATAATTTTACCATTTTGGCTCGGAGAAGAGCGATTTTCGTTTGAAAATTGTCGAAAAATTGTCCTTTTCAAGCAAAAATCATGGTAATGGGCAAAAAATCATTTCTCGATGAAAAATTGAGATAGAGACATAATTCTAGGCTTGAATTGAGCTCCACAGAGTCTAGTTGCAGGGAAAAAATCAGCATACTATTCTCATGCAGCGAAGAAGAAAAATTCTTCGCTACAACTTCATGCTAAAATATTGATTTTTCCAACTCGTGGGCAAAAGTCGAAAATTTAATTCTCGCGATAAATTGAGACTTTGGCACGTGTTTCCTTTTTGTTTCAGCGTATCAAACCGAGTGGCTGGAAAAAAATCATAATTTTACCATTTTGGCTCGGAGAAGAGCGATTTTCGTTTGAAAATTGTCGAAAAATTGTCCTTTTCAAGCAAAAATCATGGTAATGGGCAAAAAATCATTTCTCGATGAAAAATTGAGATAGAGACATAATTCTAGGCTTGAATTGAGCTCCACAGAGTCTAGTTGCAGGGAAAAAATCAGCATACTATTCTCATGCAGCGAAGAAGAAAAATTCTTCGCTACAACTTCATGCTAAAATATTCATTTTTCCAACTCGTGGGCAAAAGTCGAAAATTTAATTCTCGCGATAAATTGAGACTTTGGCACGTGTTTCCTTTTTGTTTCAGCGTATGAAACCGAGTGGCTGGAAAAAAAATCATAATTTTACCATTTTGGCTCGGAGAAGAGCGATTTTCGTTTGAAAATTGTCGAAAAATCGTCCTTTTCAAGTAAAAATCATGGTAATGGGCAAAAAATCATTTCTCGATGAAAAATTGAGATAGACACATAATTCTGGGCTTGAATTGAGCTCCACAGAGTGTAGTTGCTGGGAAAAAATCAGCATTTTATTGTCATGGAGCGAAGAAGAAAAATTCTTCGCTAAAACTTCATGTTCAAATATCGATTTTTCCAACTCGGGGGCAAAAGTCGAAAATTTAATTCTTGCGATAAATTGAGACTTTGGCACGTGTTTCCTCTTTGTTTCAGCGTATCCAACCGAGTGGCTGGAAAAAAAATCATAATTTGTACGATTTTTACTCGGAAAAGCGCGATTTTCGTTTGAAAATTGTCGAAAAATCGTCCTTTTCAAGCAAAAATCATGGTAATGGGCAAAAAATCATATCTCGATCAAAAATTAAGATAGAGACATAATTCTGGGCTTGGATGAAGATCCATATAGTGTCCTTCTAGGGGAAAAATCAGCATTTCATGTTCATGAAGCCAAACAAATAGATTCTTCGCTCCTAAGTGATGTAAAAATGTCGTTTTTTTGTAAGCTGATAGTGAAAAGGCAAAAATACCATTCTCGAGCAAAATCACGATTATGGCACGTGTTCACGTTTTCTTTCAGCTCAATAAATCATGTGGCTTGAAAAAAAATCAAAATTTATACTATTTTCACTCGGAGAAGAGCGATTTTCGTTTGAAAATTGATGAAAAATCGTCATTTTCAAGCAAAAATCATGGTAATGGGCAAAAATTCATATCTCGGTGGAAAATCGAGATAGAGACATGATTCTGGGCTTAAATTGAGCTCCACAGAGTATATTTTTGGGGAAAAAATCAGCAATTTATTCCCATAAACCCAACTAAATAAAATCTTCGCTCCCAAGTCATGTAAAAATGTCGTTTTCTTCTAAGCTGATAGTGAAAATGCAAAAATATCATTCTCGAGAAAATATAAGATTATGGCACGCGTTCACGTTTCCTTTTAGCTCAGCAAACCATGTGGACGAAAAAAAAAACATGATTTCACCGTCCTTGCTCGGAGAAGAGCGATTTTCGGTTGAAAATTAATGAAAAATTGTCATTTTCGAGCAAAAATGATGGAAATGGGCAAAAAATCATATTTCGGTGAAAAATTAAGATAGAGACATGATTTTTGGCTTCAAATGAGCTCCACAGAGTACACTTCTAGGGAAAAATCAGCAAATTATTCCTACCGGACTGAAAAAATTGGAGACTTTCAATCAGAAAAAATAAGTGATATCCTAGCCAAAAATCCCCTCCCGGAGAAAAAAGCTTGGACAAGTACATTTGTTGGTGATCCCCATTTCCATTTGTTTTCACAGAAAAATCTAATCCCCCCTTGACAAAAATTGGAAACGCCAACAAAATAAAGAATTTAAGAAGACCAAAAAAAAAAATTCAAGAAGATTGAGAAAAATGCAAGAAATGCGAGAATGGTAGAAAAAAATTAATGGTATTCGCTCGGCATAAAAAATTCTGATATCTATAAAAGGACAAGTATTCCCTGTCTGAAAATCATGTTGATGTTCGAAAATCAATTAACGAGAAAAAAGAAAATCTTCCAAAAAGACACGTCTCAAAAAAAGGAACCCCTAAATACAAAATGGCGAATCGACAGAAAAACTTCATAAAAAAATACAAAACTAAAGTTTGCCATCATATGTCGAGCGTATGCGCACAGAGTACTTGGCCGGCCCGAAATTTTTTGTATTAGCTTCCGCTGTTTGTAGATAGGTAGAACAACTCGGTTGTATTCATGAGAAAAATGATAAGCGCTACACAAATGTCACTGAACGTTATACATTCAAATGAATTAGTACAAATTCAAATTTTTCTCTCAATTTGATATACAATTAATTAATTAAATCATTTGCGCAACATCTCACACAAGTATGGATACGTAGAAAAATAACAACTGATCACTAATTAAGGTGGAGCTAAATATTATATCAAATGACCCGTAATGCGTCTATAAAAATTGCACTTCTAGCAATTTTTTGTATTACTAGCTTGAAATATAAATCGTTTTAGGAGAGAACCTTGATTGACTCGAGATTTTCGCCAAGCTTTCGCGTGTCTTTTCTAAGAAGATTTCTGAAACCAAATAATTACGTTATGCCAAGATTAACCAAGCTGAGCACTTGCATTCAAAATTTCGGGCCGGCCAAGTACTCTGTGCGCATACGCTCGACATATGATGGCAAACTTCAGTTTTGTATTTTTTTATGAAGTTTTTCTGTCGATTCGCCATTTTGTATTTAGGGGTTCCTTTTTTTGAGACGTGTCTTTTTGGAAGATTTTCTTTTTTCTCGTTAATTGATTCTCGAACATCAACATGATTTTCAGACAAGGAATACTTGTCCTTTTATAGATATCAGAATTTTTTATGCCGAGCGAATACCATTAATTTTTTTCTACCATTCTCGCATTTCTTGCATTTTTCTCAATCTTCTTGAATTTTTTTTTTTTTGGTCTTCTTAAATTCTTTATTTTGTTGGCGTTTCCAATTTTTGTCAAGGGGGGATTAGATTTTTCTGTGAAAACAAATGGAAATGGGGATCACCAACAAATGTACTTGTCCAAGCTTTTTTCCCCGGGAGGGGATTTTTGGCTAGGATTTCTATCTTCTCGTGTAATTAGACCCAATTTTTTTGTAATTTTTGAGTTCAGAACCGTTATGTTCGCACCTGGGTCGAAAATTCCGTGTATCTTATTGTTATTTAGAAACACTTCTAATGTTATCAGTGGCGGCAGTACTAGTTTTTTGGGTCGGTTATAGTTTCGTTCAACGTGTCCTGTACCGTCACATTATTTACTGACTTAATGTTTCTCGGTTGTTCATTTTGTTCTTTCTGTTTGAGTCTGCATAGTGCCTCGGGGTGGAATCTACCTGGAAAACCTCTTTTGTCGCAAAATGAGCATGGTTTTCTTTCTGTGATTGGTGTTTGTATCTGATTTTTCTGACTAGGGTTTGAGACTCCAGAGTTTGTTTTCGGTACTGATTTCCTTTTTTGAACTAGGCTTTCTAGCGTACGTAATTCTGCTACTAAATCCTCGATTGTTTTGACCTTTGTCTTTTCGATCTTATCTTGTATGATTATTGGTAAGTCAGTCACAATTAAATCGATTAGTATGTCCGTTGGGAACTTTTCTCGGATATTTACCAATAGATTCTCTTTTCGTAATGCGTAATCTACTAGGCTGCCCCCAATATAACGGAACGAATACGCCTCTCTGCTTTTGTGCCAGCTTGTTTCCCGGAAGCTGTCTAGGAATGACTTTTTCCATATATCAAAGTCTACTTCTAGACCGATTGTAATTACCTTTGATGAGAACCAATCTTTTGCCGTCTCGTCTAGGAATAGACGTAAAGTCAAAATTTTATCTTCGTTTGCTGTGACTTGGCACCGCTCACATTCTTTTTCGAATGTTTGGAACCAACTGGTGCTTGGAAAGTTTTTCCCGTCGAAGTTTTCCAATATAAAGTCTTCGCGGACTTTCCTTAGGTTCTTTGTTGGCGTCGACGTTTCTCCTTTTCTTGTAGCGAGGACTATTTGTTGTACCAACGTTGATATATTCTCCTCTTCTTTTTTCGTGGTTTTCATTCCATATTCCGGGGTCGTTGTTGCTTGCAGGTAGTTTTCTCTATACACTATATCGCCTTCGGCGTCGCTGTATAGTGTTGCTATCTCTGGTGGTAGTGTAAGCGTGAATATACGGTACGTTCCTCTAGTTTTCATTGCAGATAAAACTGTCTTTACCTTGTTTATTGTGCAGATCTCTGGGTGTTTGTTGAGATTTTGCAGTTCTCCTGGAAATTCGTAGTATAGTTCCGTACCGACTGGTTGGATCCATTTCAGTTTGTACACGTTGGTTTTCTTGTCTCCTGCGTCCTCCACTATCGCATAGAAGCGAAATTGAGTCGTCATCGTGTGGAGTTTAAAGCTTTCGATTTGTAATGATGGGAATCACATCGGATGAAATCAAGGAAGAGCGCGAGTACTTTGATGCCTATAAAAAGGGTGGAGTTTTATTTATATGAAAATATGTGTTAAAGAACAGGTTATTCAATCGTGTTTTCGTTCCTAACCTATAAAAAGGAATCGAAAGCGATGCTCCTTCTCTCACGTTCCTTGACTGTCTCTGCTGAGTTTCTTGGCTCGAAGTCTATCGGTGTTGCAGTCGGTAAGGCAGTCGATGTTGTTATCGTGGTGAAAGAGTTTCTCTTTTACACATATATAGCACCAGATTTTTGAAAACACTTCTTCGATTTTTATAAAGTGTATTTTGCAATTTTTTTTAAATAGTTAGACGTTCACGCTAGGAAGGGGGAAGGGGTGGGGCGGGGTCTGTGTGTGCGTGCGTGCGTGCGTGCGTGTGTGTGTGTGTGCACACCCCTCCCTACCCCCTCCCCTTTCCCAGCGTGAACGTCAAAATATTTCAAATATTCGACTATTTATGAGAACTTCAAAACCCCACTCATGGAGTTCATGGGAAATTTCAGCCTCACCCGACGGAATATCATTATTGGCGAAAAATCGAAGCAATCTATGAAAAAAAAAAATTCCCCCATTTTTTGGAAAAGGGTTGCAACATCGATCGCCATGCCTCATCGTGGACATTGTACGCTCATTTACGCACTTATTGTAAGTGCAATTCGCAACATTTTTAAATCCCCAATTAGGGTTTTTGTCAACCATGGAGAAAGAAAAATTCCAAAATTGCAAAATACACTTTAGAAAAATCGAAGAAGTGTTTTCAAAAATCTGGTGTGATATATGCATACAAAATTTCGATCAACAGTAAATTACTACAGTTAAGTGACCTCTGCTTCTATTTATTTTTATCTTTATTTTCGCAAAAAACTAAAAAAATGGGTTGAAGCAAAAGCCCAGACATTATGAATTTCACACCAACTCGTTCTATATCTGACACTGTATTTTTGGGAATTTTTTCAGATTTTTCGATTGCGGCCATTGTGACGAGGCACAGTCCAGCAATAATGAGCGAATAAAAAGGTGATCCGAGTGGGACTCGATCCCGGGACCCACGGAGTCGTAGTCCGGAGCGCTAACCACTGCGCTAGGGCCACCTCTAGATCTCTCATTATTGCCAGACCGTCACACTCCCCCTCTTACAGTGTTCGACGTCCTCGTCGACTAACGTCACATTTTCCTGAAGATTTTGCCTTTCTGGGCGATTCGAAGTATTCTGCCACTCTGGGCGATTCATTTTTGCCGCGTTGGGCGTTTCATTTTCACGGCCTCTGTGGGCCGTAGATTCTGCCTCGATGGGCCGTTGATTTTGAGTGAGCGTGTAGTCGGTTCGGAAACTTCTGACACCATTATGTGACGAGGCACAGTCCAGCAATAATGAGCGAATAAAAAGGTGATCCGAGTGGGACTCGATCCCGGGACCCACGGAGTCGTAGTCCGGAGCGCTAACCACTGCGCTAGGGCCACCTCTAGATCTCTCCTTATTGCCAGACCGTCACACCATCGAGGAGTTCAAAAAAAAATTCAAAAAATCATAACGCGCTCAAATTGATTTTTAAAAATCTGAAAAAAATTCTAATTGCTTCATAGACTGAGAGTAACGATAGGAAAAATCCGCAACCAGATTTGAGGGGTTGAGGGTCAGACCCAGGTCGAATTGGCATGGAATGCCCCATATATATAGTAGGGTGCTTTTTTTTGGCAACATTTCTTTTTTTTCACTCCCATCTCGCATTTTTGTGGGGAATACCTTAAAGAAAATTCCCTGAAAATTTGAGCCCTTAATATTAATTTTAAGTACTCGCCCAAGGCGTCCAATGATTTCCCCTTTAAAATACACGTAAAGTTCGATTTTTCTTCTTAAAAGTTCTACAGATCAGAGGCATTTGAAGGTACGATCTTGGTCGACAAACCGATTTATTCATAATTGAATGCTCTACAAAAGTGTCCATTGTGACGTGATTGTAACTCGAACTGGCGAGGTCGTACGGGTCACTAAACCCAATTTTTTCATGAAATTCTCGTTTTTTTACCTCTATCTCGTAAATGACGAGAGCTACAGAAAAAATGAGAATGACAAACTTGGAGGAAATTCAATTTACTACAAAAAAGTATTGAAGCACCAAATCGCTAACATCGATGTTCCTTGAGATATTGGGCTTTTAAGTTAAGGTAGTATGGAATTTTCATGGATTATTGAGCTAAACCGTATAAGTTGTTAATTTATTATTCTTTATTGTCATTTGAATCATCAAATATTTATTCGTTAAGTTGCAAATGATTGGAAAGTTGAATAATTGAACGTTTTGAAACTGAAATTCGAGAAAAAAACACATTTTCAAAGTGCTTAAAATTATTTTTTTCACTTTTCACGAATTTTTCAATTGATTTTCTCCCGATTCTTCTAATTTACTTACCAGTAATTGAATACCTATGAATTTCTAGTTGAAAATATGTTGTAAATTTACAAAATTTTCAACTAGTAATTTACAAATTTTACAAAATTTTTGTGAATTTACAACATGTTTGTAACTAGAAATGTATAGGTATTCAATTACTGGTAAGTAAATTAGAATAATCAGGGGAAAATCAATCGAACAATTCGTGAAAAGTAAAAAAAAACAATTTTGGGCACTTTGAAAATGTGTTTTTTTCTCGAATTCCAGTTTCAAAACGTTCAGTTATTCAACTTTTCAATTATTTGAAACTTAACAAATAAATATTTGATGATTTGAATGACAATAAAGAATCATAAATTAACAACTTATACAATTTAGCTCAATAATCCACGAAAATTCCATACTACCTCAACTTAAAAGCCCAATATCTCAAGAAATATCAATGTTAGCGATTTAGTGCTTAAATACTTTTTTGTAGGAAATTGAATTTTCTTCAAGATTGTTCTCCCTATTTTTCCTGTAGCTCTTGTCATTTACGAGATAGAGATAAAAAAACGCGAGTTTCTTGAAAAAATTGGGTTTAGTGACCCGTACGACCTCGCCAGTTCGAGTTACAATTACGTCACAATGTACAATTTTGTAGAGCATTCAATTATGAATAAATCGGTTCGTCGACTAAGATCGTACCTTTAAATGCCTCTGATCTGTAGAACTTTTAAGAAAAAAAATCAAACTTTACGTGTATTTTAAAGGGGAAATCATTGGACGCCTTGGGCGAGTACTTAAAATTAATATTAAAAGCTCAAATTTTCAGGGAATTTTCTTTAAGGTATTCCCTATAAAAATGCGAGATGGGAGTGGAAAAAAAAAATGTCGCCAAAAAAAAGCACCCTAATATAGAGATAAAAATGAAATGAAAATTGTTAAATTTAAAAATTGATTTCATTAAATCCACCACTTTCATTCGAAATCTCGATCAACGAATTAGCAATTTTTGAGCTTCTGATTGTCCAGGTGGATCCAGGGGTACCCCACAGATACTTGGGATGTTCTCTTTCGAAAATTACTTGACGAATTGATGGAATCACCTGGCCAAGGTCATCGCGAATAATGTCATTGCTCCAAAGCTCGTAGACCGGTTCAATCGATAAAACGAGTGAACTGTGACCAAGAAACTCATCAATCCAACCTTGGGGTCGATGGTTTCTACGAAGCAACCATGTTTCGAATCTGGTCCACCAGCTTCTACGATTGGATTCACCTGGATATCGATGGAACGCTACTCGATAACAGATTACCACTCATTTCCAATAGACACGAACGAGAAAGTACTTTTCCTGCTTATCCAGATGAATCCAGGATGGATGATGGTATCCCGCAGCTACTTGGGCCACTCTCCTTCGAAAATTACTTCAGAAATTGATGGAATCACCTGGCTAAAGTCATCGCGGATAATGTCATTGCTCCAAAGCTCGTAGACCGATTCAATCGATGAAACGATTGAACAAAAAGCTCATCAATCCAACCTTGGGGTTGATGGTTTTTACGAAGGAACCACGTTTCGAACCTGGTCCACCATCTTCTACGATTGGATTCATCTGGGTATCCTTGGAGCGCAACTCGATAACAGATTACCACTCATTTCCAATATACATGAACGAGAAAGCAGTTTTCCTATTTATCCAGATGAATCCAGGATGGGTGATGGTATCCCGCAGCTCCTTGGGCTATTCTCTTTCGAAAATAACTTCAGGAATTAATGTAATCACCTGGCCAAAGTCATCGCGAATAATGTCATTGCTCCAAAGCTCGTAGACCGGTTCAATCGATGAAACGAGTGCACTTTGACCAGCAAACTCATCAATCCAACCTCGAGGTTGATGATTTCTAAGAAGCAACCATGTTTCGAACCTGGTCCACCAGCTTCTACGATTCGATTCATCTGGATAAACAGGAAAACTGCTTTCTCGTTTGTTTCCATTGGAAATGAGTGGTAATCTGTTATCGAGTGGCGTTCCATCGATATCCAGATGAATCCAATCGTAGAAGGTGGTGGACCAGGTTCGAAACATGGTTGCTTTACAGAAACCATCAAACCCAAGGTTAGATTGATGAGTTTCTTGGTCAAAGTTCACTCGTTTCCTCGATCGAATCGGTCTACGAGCTTCGGAGCAACGACATTATTCGCGATGACCGTGGCCAGGTGATTCCATCAATTCGTCAAGTAATTTTCGAAAGAGAACATCCCAAGTATCTGTGGGGTACCCGTGGATTCACCTGAACAATCAGAAGCTCAAAAATTGCTAATTCGTTGATCGAGATTTTGAATGAAAGTGGTGGATTTAATGAAATCAATTTTTTAATTTAACAATTTTTATTTCATTTCTATTTTTGATATTTGTCATGAAATCCATTCGCCAATAGACCATAACATTTAAATTTAACAATTTTCATTTCATTTTTATTTTTTATATTCATTTGTCATTAAATCCATTCGCCAATAGACCATCACATTTAAATTTAACAATTTTCATTTCATTTTTATTTTTTATATTTATTTGTCATTAAATCCATTCGCCAATAGACCATCACATTTAAATTTAACAATTTTCATTTTATTTTTATTTTTTATATTTATATGTCATTAGATCCATTCGCCAATAGACCATCACATTTTCGTAGCTTCTTTCCATCTCACTTAACCCCTTGTTCCAATTTTGATCTGCAGAACGCTGTGTCAATCGGCCGCGGTCACCTCATTAAAGCGCTGTCATGTCGTTAGGTTAATAATTTGGTGGTTAAGAATTACGCTTGACACATGAGTCGGAAACTCCTCCGAACTTCAAGCAACTTCGACAAATGACGATACACGGTCGGTAAAATCGCTAATTTTCGCTTTGCCCAGGCATTAATGAATAGCCAAAAATCCCCTCCCGGGGAAAAAAGCTTGGACAAGTACATTTGTTGGTGATCCTCATTTCCATTTGTTTTCAGAGAAAAATCTAATTCCCTCTTGAAAAAATTCGGAAACGCCAAAAAAATAAAGAATTTAAGAAAACCCCCAAAAAAAAATTCTAGAAGATTGAGAAAAATGCAAGAAATGCGAGAATGGTAGAAAAAAATTAATGGTATTCGCTCAGCATAAAAAAATCTGATATCTATAAAAGGACAAGTATTTCCTGTCTGAAGATCATGTTGATGCTCGGAAATCAATTAACAAGAAAAAAGAAAATCTTTGAAAAAGACACGTCTCAAAAAAAGGAACCACTAAATACAAAGTGACGAATCGACAGAAAAACTTCATACAAAAATATAAAACTAAAGTTTGCCATCATATGTTGAGCGTATGCGCACAGAGTACTTGGCCGGCCCGAAATTTTGAATTAAAGTGCTCAGCTTGGTTAATCTTGACATAACGTAATTATTTGGTTTCAGAAATCTTCTTAGAAAAGAAACGCGGAAGCTTGGCGAAAATCTCGAGTCAATCAAGGTTCTCGCCAAAAACGATTGATATTTCAAGCTGGTAATACAAAAAATTGCTAGAAGTGCAATTTTTTTCCGACGCATTACGGGTCATTTGATATAATATTTAGTATAATAAATAATATATTGTAACGCCACGGTTTCGCGACGACTGACGATCCGCTCGGAGCGACGTCCGTCGCTCGAATAGGCTAGCGCCAAGCGGCCGATGGCGGAACTATCTCGCGGCTCGCGAAGACGCGAGCGTGAAAAGAGGGAGAGGGAAGACAAATTGAGACATGAAAATGGGGAGTGTGCGTGCCCCATTCGACAGCGTGTCGGACGGCGGGAATAAGAGTAACTGTGTGAACACTCTGCGCAAGTGCGAAGTGTGATGAGCGAATAGAAGCGAAGAATGAATGAGTGGGAGAACGAAATCTCCAATAAGATTTTGACAAGCGCCCCACCACAAAAGAACAAAACCAATAGTATTAAGAGTTAATTTTAGAATTCCACGAAATCCAAGAACAAAGGATTCTGACGGTATGAAACCCGGTGCAGAGCAGCACTCGGCACTCTTTCTTCTCAAAGAACTAGAGGCACAACCTTAGACCGTCAACATAAGCAAAGAGCTCTCTTCATTTCTACAAAAGAAAACATAACCTATCCTCATTATTTTTCCGTTGTGCATCGGCCACGGAGCAGTTCGGTCTCGTTCGGCTCCCGTCACCGGTGTGCTTCTCCTAAAAACGCTATTTTTCCGTTGTGCATCGGCCACGGAGCAGTTCGGTCTCGTTCGGCTCCCGTCACCGGTGTGCTTTCCTTAAAAACCCTATTTTTCCGTTGTGCATCGGCCACGGAGCAGTACGGTTTCGTTCGGCTCCCGTCACCAGTGTGCTTTCCCTAAAAACCCGATATTTTCCGCTGTACATCGGCCACGGAGCAGTTCGGGTTCGTTCGGCTCCCGTCACCGGTGTGCTTTTCCTCAGGGGATTTCGGCCACGGAATTGTTCGGCTCCGTTCAGTTCCCGTCACCGGAATTTTTCCATTCTTGAACCAACATTCCTTTCAATCTCAAAACTCTTTTGTAGGAGTCAAGAAGCTCAACGCCGAAAGATTAATTAAAAACGAAACTGATCAGAGTCCTGGACACAAAGGTTCTTCCAGAAATTAAATTTAGCGCGTTCCATTTACGAAATTGGTCACTCACAGTATCAGACCGACACGCGTGCGGATTCAATATCAACATCGCGGCAAACAAGCGTCTCTCGCATTTTATTTTGTCATAATTTAAGTTATCCACGTTATTCAGATGCAAATGAACCTCGACGACTTAGCCTAGATCAATAAAAACAGCTCGAAATTGTATCAGGTCAAAGAATCTACGCGAATTTCAGGTAATCTAAGCAAGGAAAAGCTTAATTACCATAAATTTCCACGTAAACAGTAAAATGACCGCATAAATTACCATCGAGGTTTTTATGTCAAAAATTTAGTTTTTCTCTAGGCGTTCAATTGGAACACTAAGAATAAACATAAAGTGAGAAGAACGCTAGTTTATTGTGAGATAAAACATGAAAATTGAATGAATTTCTTTAAAATTATATCGAGTCAGTAATAATCGTTTAAATTTGTGTAAAATCAAACGATTAGGAAAATTCAAGTATAAAAACCTTGAAGTTTTACTTCCACGGTTGATTAAAAGAAAATAACCGTGATTTATTTAAAATTTTTGTTTTTCCTCGCAGATCAAATCGATCTTTTTGTATGAATCGAACGGAAATCATTCTCAACTGAATAAATCATTCATTATTTGTCATTGTGAACCAAAAACTCTCGTTTTCTTTTTCACACCTGCTCCTTTCTCTTGAAGCTCGAACCAACGCGTAACGCGAGGCGTCTTTGAGCTTATTTCGTACCGTTACAATATATAATATTATATATATATTAATATATAATAATATATATCAAACTGAGAGAAAACTTTGAATTTGTACTAATTCATTTGAATGTATAACGTTCAGTGACATTTGTGTAACGCTTATCATTTTTCTCATGAATACAACCGAGTTGTTCTACCTATCGATAAATAGCGGAAGCTAATACAAAAAATTTCGGGCTGGCCAAGTACTCTGTGCGCATACGCTCAACATATGATGGCAAACTTTAGTTTTATATTTTTGTATGAAGTTTTTCTGTCGATTCGTCACTTTGTATTTAGTGGTTCCTTTTTTTGAGACGTGTCTTTTTCAAAGATTTTCTTTTTTCTTGTTAATTGATTTCCGAGCATCAACATGATCTTCAGACAGGAAATACTTGTCCTTTTATAGATATCAGATTTTTTTATGCTGAGCGAATACCATTAAATTTTTTCTACCATTCTCGCATTTCTTGCATTTTTCTCAATCTTCTTGAATTTTTTTTTTTTGGGGTTTTCTTAAATTCTTTATTTTTTTGGCGTTTCCAAATTTTTTCAAGAGAGGATTAGATTTTTCTCTGAAAACAAATGGAAATGAGGATCACCAACAAATGTACTTGTCCAAGCTTTTTTCCCCGGGAGGGGATTTTTGGCTAGGATATCACTTATTTTTTCTGATTGAAAGTCTCCAATTTTTTCAGTCCGGTAGGAATAATTTGCTGATTTTTCCCTAGAAGTGTACTCTATGGAGCTCATTTGAAGCCAAGAATCATGTCTCTATCTGAATTTTTCACCGAGATATGATTTTGGCCCATTTCCATCATTTTTGCTCGAAAACGACGATTTGTCATAATTTTTCAAA
Source organism: Diadegma fenestrale (assembly GCA_037043255.1). Taxonomy (NCBI): domain Eukaryota; kingdom Metazoa; phylum Arthropoda; class Insecta; order Hymenoptera; family Ichneumonidae; genus Diadegma; species Diadegma fenestrale. The sequence continues at coordinate 883,922 of CM073315.1, read as the reverse complement.
CGAAAATCGCTCTTCTCCGAGCAACGACGATAAAATCATGTTTTTTGTCCACATGGTTTGTTAAGCTGGAAGGAAACGTCAACGCACGCCATAATCTTAATTTTTCTTGGGAATTGTATTTTTGCATTTTCACCATCAGCTTAGAAAAAAACGACATTTTTACATGGCCTGGGAGCAAAGATTTCATTTAGTTGAGTTTATGGGAATAAATTGCTGATTTTTTCCCCGAAAATATACTCTGAGGAGGTCAATTTAAGTCCAGAATCATGTCTATATCTCGATTTTTCATTTTTAGTTTTGTATTTTTGTATGAAGTTTTCCTGTCGATTCGCCATTTTGTTTCTAGTGGTATGGACAGGGAATACTTGGCCTTTTATAGATATCAGAATTTTTGGTGCTGAGCGAATAGCATTAACTTTTCTCTACCATTCTCGCATTTCTTGTATTTTCCTCAATTCCAGGGTTTTTTAAAATTCTTTATTTTGTTGGCGTTTTCAATTTTTTTTTAGGGGGGCTTAGATTTTTCTGTGAAAACAAATGGAAACGGGGATCACCAACAAATGTACTTGTCCAAGCTTTTTTCCCCGTGGAGGGGATTTTGGCTAGGATATGATTTATTTTTTCTAAACACTCTCAAAACCTAGAGTTTTCACATATTTGCTATCATTATATCTAATAGATTTCTGGAAATACTTGAAAGAAATTGAGAAAATTGTTCATTTCTCCCCGATTGGAAAAAAAACCGTTGAAAAAATAATTTGAAAAACGATATAAACGACCGAAACAAGGATAAAATGAAATTTGATCACGGGAAAGAAATTCTGCTTACGTTTTTTTCTTTCTCTCATTCAACAACGGTAACAATCAGCAAATTTTCGGTGAGACTCTTAGTCAATCTCTCAACGAATGCTGTCCAGACTCTTCGTCAATCCCTCAAGACCGTCTCGGAAAGACTCTGAGTCGACCCCTTGAAGAACTTTCGTAGAGACCCCCAACAATCCTTTAAACAATCCCATTCAAACTCTTGACTGATCCCTTATGAAAGGCCCGGCAAAATTCTTGATTAATTCCATAAAAACTTCAATTGAGATACCATTGTCAACCCTTTTTAAAAATTCCCGTCAAGACTCTCGGTTGATCCCTGAGAAACATCACGATCAAACTCTGAGTCAGTCCCTTAAAGAACTTCCGTCAGGACCCCTGGTCGAGCCCTGAAAAAACCATCGCGAACCATTGAGCCGTCGATCTAGATAGTGAAAACCATGGAGAAATATACTTAGACATCGAAAACCATGGAAAATCATACCTAGACAACGAAAACCATGGAGCCGTTGACCTAGATAGCGAAAACTATGGAGAAATATACCCAGACAACGAAAACCATGGCGCCGTCGACCTGGAGAGCGAAGACCATAGAGAAATATACCTCAACATCGAACATCGAGCAGAAATATACCTGGACAACGAAAACCTTGGAGAAATATACCTAGACAACGAAAACCATGGAGCTATCGACCTGGAGAGCGAAAACCATAGAGAAACATGCCAAGGATCAAAAACCATGGAAAATTATACCGAGACCACGAAAACCATGGAGCCGTCCACCTCGGCATCGAAAACCCTAGAGGAATGTACCCAGATAACAGAAACCATAAAGCCATCGACCTGAAATGCGAAACCCATGGAGAAATATGCCTGGATGACGAGAACCATGGAGCCGTTGACCTGGAGAGCGAAAACCATAGAGAAATATACCTGGATGACGAGAACCATGGACCCGTTGACCTGGAGAGCGAAAACCATAGAGAAATATACCTAGACATCGAAAACCATGGAGAAATATACCTGGACAACGAAAATCAACGAAAAAACGAGACCCTGGATGACGGGAACCATGGAGGTTGACCTGGAGAGCGAAAACCATAGAGAAATATACCTAGACATCGAAAACCATGGAGAAATATACCTGGACAACGAAAATCAACGAAAAAACGAGACCCTGGATGACGGGAACCATGGAGGTTGACCTGGAGAGCGAAAACCATAGAGAAATATACCTAGACATCGAAAATCATGGAGAAATATACCTGGACAACGAAAATCATGGAGCCGTCGACCTAGACACCGAAAACCCTGGAGAAATGTACGCCGACAACGAAAACCATGGAGCCATCGAGCTGGAGAACGAAAACCATTGAGAAACTACCTAGGCATCGAAAACCATGGAGAAATATACCTAGACATCGAAAACCATAGAGCCATCGACCTGGAGAACGAAACCCATGGAGAAATATACCTTTAGACATTAATTATAAGATTTAATAATAAAAACAATTTTAAAACATCATGTTTAACGTTTCTCGTCGTCTTTGGACTCTCATTTTTAAGGAGTTTCGGTACAGTAAATCAAATAGCTTACAAAATTTTCAAAAAATTTCCATATGTTTGTCGATAATATCAAGGCCCACCTGCAAAATCTGAGATCGATTCACAACATAGTTTTTGAGATATAAATTGTTTTTGTAATGCGCTTCAACACGGGGTTAAATGGCACAAACCATATTTTTATTTGTCATAATTAGAAAATAGCTTACACATAAAAAAAAAACACTAACTTCCACGTTGTATTTATTTGAAAATTGTGTCAAATTTCCAAAAAGTTTCTCTACATAATTTGGCAGATTTTCGTAAAAACAAGTGACCAAAATACTCATTTTCCATCGACTCGCCACGGTCGAAGAAAGTAACGGCAACGTTGCACCGTGTCAGGATCGGCGCGAAATTTCAAACGGTCCAAGTGGAGTGGATGGATGAGGTTATGTGTATCGTATGCAATCAAGCAATATTCAATAACAAATTTTCTCTTTTATTATAAACGACCTCGGTCACCCATTTGCCTTTCCACCGTTTTCTCACCATTGCGATAACACCGTAAAAACAATTCCGAACTTCGTCAACATGATCGTGATTCGAGGTTAGATTGCCCTCACAGCCGTTCGCGAGGACCCGTCGACAGTGCAGGCCGGCCACTACAAGCGAAACGAGACACGACGGAGCATAGTCGCGGTTGCCACGTCCGCGTCGCGTTTTCCATAATTTTTAGAAGCGACATAAAAAATATCCACAATGTGAAAATTAAACTATTACATTCCTTATTACAGAAAATATCGATATATACATAATTACACCCATATTATTCTTAATAAAGACTACTTTTAATAATGAAAAGTTAGCATGTAGAAGTTGGCGCCCTGCTACAATACAATGGATTTGCCACCCTGATCCCCCCCCAAAGATAAGCTGTACCGAAACTCCTTAATTAACAAATTTGTGGTCTTCTGTTTTTATTATTTTTTCGCGAAACTCATTTTATCGCGTTCTTATTTGAGGAATGACCGAGGGTCGATAAAGATTATTTCTCACTTTTCGATATCACCGTACCAGACTTCACTCGTATAACGCTCGTAACCAAACCTTTCTGTCAAATGACAGCAGAGGGCGATGTCATCAGTCGCGACCAATCAGAAACGCGACAGCGACGTTCGCCCTTTCTCTGTGTCGTATACATACACGCACGCACACTCCGATCATTGCATAGATTTTGCCTGTGCAAACTTTTATCTCAGCAATTACAGCATCAATCGTGATGATTTATGGCTCAAACGACGGACAGTAATTTCATTAGTCTTAGTTTCAATTTTCAGATCCCGACATTACTCCTGTGCTTTGTAATTAAAAATATGTCACCAGATTTTACTTTATTCAGAGATAATATACTCGGCCGAGTCTCGGGCTAGCAGACGATAGCAGAGCTGTCAAATGTACTTGTCCCGAGACTCTACCGAGTCTCTTGATATCTCGATTTTCAACCAAGATATGAATTTTTGCTCATTACCATGATTTTTGCTTGAAAGTGACAATTTTTCATCAATTTTCAAACAGAATTCGCTCTTCTCCGAGTGAAAATAGTATAAACTTTAATTTTTTTTCAAGCCACATAACTTGTTGAGCTGAAAGGAAACGTGAATGCGTGCTATAATCTTGATTTTGCTCGAGAATGGTATTTTTGCCTTTTCACCATCAGCTTACAAAAAAACGACATTTTTACATCACTTAGGAGCGAAGAATTTATTTGTTTGGCTTCATGAACATCAAATGCTGATTTTTTCCCTAGAAGTATACTCTGTGGACCTGAATTCAAGCCCAGAATTATGTCTCTATCAATATCAATTTTTCATCGAGATATGATTTTTTGCCCATTACCATGATTTTTGCTTGAAAAGGACGATTTTTCGACAATTTTCAAACGAAAATCGCGCTTTTCCGAGTAAAAATCGTATAAATCATGATTTTTTTTCCAGCCACTCGGTCGGATACGCCGAAACAAAGAGGAAACACGTGCCAAAGTCTCAATTTATCGCGAGAATTAAATTTTCACCTTTGACCACGAGTTGGAAAAAATCAATATTTTAGCATGAAGTTGTCGCCAAAAATTTATCTTCTTGGCTCCATGAGAAAAAAATGCTGATTTTTTCCCTGCAACTAGACCCTGTGGAGCTCAATTCAAGCCTAGAATTATGTGTCTATCTCAATTTTTCATCGAGAAATGATTTTTTGCCCATTACCATGATTTTAGCTTGAAAATGACGATTTTTCGTCAATTTTCAAACGAAAATCGCTCTTCTCCGAGCCAAAATGGTGAAATTATGATTTTTTTTCCAGCCACTCGGTTTGATACGCTGAAACAAAGAGGAAGCACGTGCCAAAGTCTCAATTTATCGCGAGAATTCAATTTTCGACTTTTGCCCACGAGTTACAAAAATCGATATTTGAACATGAAGTTGTAGCGAAAAAGTTTTCTTCTCGGCTCCATGAGAATAGAATGCTGATTTTTTCTCAGCAACTAGACTCCGTGGAGCTCAATTCAAGCCCAGAATCATGTCTCCATCTCAATTTTTCATCGATAAATGATTTTTTGCCCATTACCATGATTTTTGCTTGAAAAGGACGATTTTTCGACAATTTTCAAACGAAAATCGCTCTTCTCCGAGCCAAAATGTTAAAATTATGATTTTTTTTTGCAGCCACTCGGTTTGATACGCTGAAACAAAGAGGAAACACGTGCCAAAGTCTCAATTTATCGCGAGAATTAAATTTTCGACTTTTGACCACGAGTTGGAAAAAATTAATATTTTAGCATGAAGTTGTAGTGAAGCATTTTTTTCCTCGGCTCCATGAGAATTTTGGCAGAAAGGAACAAATGTACAATTTTTTCTTGTGGCCCAGCGACATGATTTTTATGTCACTGAGCCCTCGCAGCGACAAGATTTTTATGTCACTGGGCCTTCGCAGCGACAAGATTTTTATGTCACTGAGCCCTCGCAGCAACAAGATTTTCATGTTGCTCAGCGATAAGATTTTCATGTCGCTCAGCGACAAGATTTTTATGTCACTGAGCCCTCGCAGCGACAAGATTTTCATTTGCCGTAGCGACAAGATTTTCATGTCACTAAGCCCTCGCAGCGACAAGATTTTCATTTGCCTCAGCAAAAAGATTTTCATTTGTCTTAGCGACAAGATTTTTTTTTCGCTGGGAGATATTATTGCTCAGGGATTAATCTTCATGTGGCTCAGTGACAAGATCTTGATGTCACTGAGAGTTATCCGGAGCTATTAGATAACTTGCAGCGACAAGATTTTCATGCACGTCTGCGACAAGATTTTTATTTATATTTTTATATCGCTGAGAATCATTATGTATAAGTCATGCTGTAAATGAATAAAATGGTGGGAGTAGGGAAGGGTCAAAAGATGTGGAGCATATTCATTCATGAAGCATATTCTCTCGTCATCGGAGCATGTCGGTAATATGGCAGTTGAAAAATCGAAATCGTGAGGTTATGACGAGCTGTCAATGCTGTATCACAGCATTCGTTCAGACTCGGTAACGAAAAACCAGCAACACATTCTTCTCCCATAACCTTGCATCCTCAAGAAAATAAATCGTTCGCCAACGTTCGTTGTTTGACAAGGAACAATTGTAACAGTTATTTTCTCGAAAATATCAAGGGCGGAAAAGAAAAATGTGAACTTATTCCAGCTATCTCTCTCTCTCACACTCACGTCAAAATGGCCCTTCGAAATATCAGCTGACATTTTTCGCTCGCTCGTCTGCACAGTGCACTGTCGTGTGCACACGACGGATCCATTGGAATCATCACAGCCTCGACCAATCAGGAATTTCGCCGCTCGGGATTGGCTACGATGGGCGCACAGACCCCTTTGAATGTGTTGTCGGGTGGCCATATACAGACACGTCAAATCCTTCGATGTAGCGTGGTTCTGACGCAGGCTGAGATAGGACTAAGCCCGTGCAAAGTTTGTTGGTAATTTCGGGAGTCAGGAAAACACCGTATTAGGTCAATAAACGCAGTGAAAACCAGAATAATGCAAATGATAAATTTATTTCATTATTACGAAAAACTTTTGCGACACGAGATCATACGTGAGTGAGTCACACAGGTGTCGCGAGTCGGAGAAAAGGGAATCTGTCGCGTGCGCGACAAGTTGCGCAGTACGCTGCAGAATCGTTGCGAATACGATATTCTAACACCCCTCCTCAACGATTGTGCCGCCGAAGTCCACTAGCTCACATCCCTCCCGATGTTTTTTTCAGCTTCACAGCCCCAAGTGGTTTTGTCATCATGTCGGCTATCATCTCATCTGTCGGACAGTACTGTATTTCGATGATTTTCTTTTTGACTAGATCCGTCACGAAATGATATTTCACGTCGACGTGTTTTGTTTTATTCCTCGACTCGCCGTTTTTTACCATCTTGATTGCAATCTGATTGTCTTCGTACATTTGGATTGGTTTGGTTGGCTTCAGACCGAAGTCTTCGAGTAGTCTTCTTATCCACAGGAGTTCTCTGCTTGTCTCTGCTATCGCTACGTATTCAGCTTCACAACTCGACCAGGCTGTGCAGGGTTGCTTTCTACAAGCCCACGCAATTGCACCTCCATTGTATAGGAATATGAAGCCACTGTGTGACTTGCTGTCGCTTCTATCCTCCGCCCAATCTGCATCCGCGTAAACTTCAAGTCCTTTTTTGTTGCTTGTCAATTTTAGTTTTAATTGTATTGTACCTTTCAAGTACCTCACAATCCTTTTTGCTTCGTTCCAGTCAGTTTCAGTCGGTTGTTTGACCTTTTGGCTCAGTATTGATACACTCGCCGCTATATCAGGTCGAGTATGGGTTGCTACGTATAACAGAGCACCGATGAGTTTCTGATATTCATCTCCGTTGACCATTGCCTTTTGATCGCGAGCAACCCTTAGATATCCGGTGTCGAGGGGTGTTTTGGAAACCTTTGCGGATTCTAGTCCAAATCTGTTGATGATTTTTTGGATGTAATTCGCTTGGTCCATGTAAAAAATCCCTTCTGAGTCCCTTTCGATGTTTATTCCGAGATAATTTTTTAATTCTCCAAGTCTCGTGAGCTCAAATTCTTCCTCAAGCCCGTCGGCTGTATTCTGTATCTTATCATCGTCCTCGTCTGCTATCAGGAGATCGTCTACATATACCGCTACATACTGGATGGTGTTCGATGCAGTTTTTGAATACAGACAAGGGTCTGATGTACTCTGTTTGAAACTCAATTTGATGAGGGCTGCGTGGAGTTTGTCGTTCCAAGATTTTGCGGCCTGTTTTAATCCGTAAATGCTTTTGTTGAGTTTACAGACTAATTCTTTCTTCGCGTTGACGAATCCCTCCGGTTGCTTCATGTAAATCGTTTCCGATAATTCTCCGTTGAGGAATGCCGTCTTCGCATCGAAGTGATGTATTTTTAATTTTTGTTGCGTTGCTACTATCAGCAACAAGCGCAGAGTTGTTGCCCTTACCACTGGTGCAAACACTTCGTCGTAATCGGTACCGTATTTTTGGCTGAATCCCTGCGCTACGAGTCGTGCTTTGTATTTTAGCACGCCTGTGACAGCATTTTTCTTCCTCTTGAACACCCACTTGCATCCAATGGCCTTTCTTTGCTGCGGTAATGTGGTGAGTTCCCAAGTCGAATTATCTGTCATTGATTTCATTTCTTCGTTCATGGCCTTGAGCCATTCATTTTTGTCCGGTCTGTTGAGCACTTCTGCTATACTCTTCGGCTCTTCGTATTCCATCACGGCCCTTGCATTTGGTACAAATCTATCGGGCGGTTGTCCTTTCGTCTGTCGGTCCGATACTCGAACTTCTGTTCCATCGATATTTTCAATGACGCCCGGAAAATTGTACTCTTCGTCGCCAACCGGGAATGATCCCTGCAGGATCGAGTCGTCGGTTAAATCCACCGTATCTTCCAGTGGTTGTGTCGAATCATCTACTTCTTGATATTGAATATCTTCAAATTCATCTCCCAATGTCATTTCAGCTTCGTCCGAGTGATTCGTTTCGAGTCCGTTTATCGCTACGTCGTACCCTGCGCCTTGAATGTTTTTCCTTTTTTCTTCTAATTTCTTCTCTTCGATTTTCTTTTCTTCTGTCTTCAGATCGCGCTCGATGAATGTCACATCACGACTGATGGTTATTTTATTTGTTGCTAAGTCCAACATTCTGTAGGCCTTCGATTCTGCTGAATATCCCACAAAAGTGAGCAATATCGCCTTGTCGTCCAGTTTCCTTCGTTTCTCCTTCGGAACATGCACATACCCTTTGCACCCGAATATGTGTAAATGTTTTGCGTCCGGTTTCCTGTTGTTCCATAGCTCGAATGGTGTCTTGTTGACTGCTTTCGACGGCGAAATATTCTGTAAATAACATGCCGTGTTGACTGCTTCGGCCCAATAATTTTTCTTCATTTCGGCGTCGATCAGCATGCACCTTGCAGCTTCCATAAGAGTTCTGTTTTTGCGTTCCGCCACGCCATTTTGGAATGCTGAATAGGGCGCCGTGTACTGTACCTTTATCCCCATATCTGTGAGAAATTTCTGTAGTTCCTTTGTGACGTATTCTCGACCATTATCGGACCTGATGACCTTGACTTTCTTTCCGAATTTGTTTTCAGTGTATTTGATATAATCGATGACGTATTTTGTCGCTTCTGACTTGTACCTTAAAAAATACACCTCCGTGAATCGACTTTAATCGTCGATCATTGTCATGGCATACCTTTTTCCGTTTGGCGTTGCGTTTTGCATAGGTCCACAGAGATCTGTGTGCACCAGTTCTAGTGCGGAGGTTGCCCTCGTCGTTGCTTCCTTCGGTATTGCTGTTTTTGACATTTTTCCTTTGATACAGCATTCGCAGACTTCTCGAATCCCGCAATCCTTGATTTTTAGTCCCGTCACCAGTTCCTTCGTCACCAGCTTTTGAACATCCTCTGGATGTCGGTGTCCAAAGCGTCTGTGCCAAGTGTGTTGGCAATCTGGCGTATGTTCGCTTTCCTTGACAGCCGATGCTCTGTTTTTAATTCTCATAGCATACATATTAGATGACAGGCTTGCTGTGGCGATCACAATGTGGTTTTTAGAAATTTCGCATCGTTCGCCCTTGAATTGTACTGTGTGACCTGTTTCTGTAAGCTTTTTTACCGACAATAAATTTTCTGTCAAGTCTGGGACAAATAATACATCTTGAATGCTTACTTTGATCGATTCATCTTTTTCATTGAGACAGTGCAGTTCACCTGTGCCGATACCCAGTACTTTTGCTCCTTGACCGTTGGCGAGAGTCACGTCCCGCATCTTCTTTCGCTCCAGAAACTAAAGAATATAATATTTATGTAGGGTCTGAGGATTGTGAGGGGAAATCGATCACACGCGAGACGATTTATGAGAAATGAAAATAATTTTAGGATTTATTGAGATACAAAATAAAATGCGAATTATATAGCCCGTGTCTCTTTCACCGTGGCTCGGCATCGACTACTTCTCTTCACGATCGTCCCCACTCTCTGGCGACCACTCAACCCCGTCTCGCTCGAGCTCGGGGCCCCGTCCCACATTCGGCCTCTCCTGCAATTCTCCGGCCTCCGGAGAGTAAACCTCGAACGGCTTCATGTGGTCTGCTGACGATGTAGTGATCCGAGGACCTTCGCCATCGGTCTGTCGGATCATCTCGTATCGATCGTGTCCTTTGACTCGTGTCACCTTGTACGGCCCCAAATATTTATCCCTCAATTTGGACCCCGGACCGAATTGCGTCCGTTTAATCGCAATCAGGTCGCCTACGTTGTATTTTGTCGCTGGCTTGCAACCTCGATCATGTGTCCTTCGATTTTCTTCTTGGATTTTGCCAATATTTTGTTTTGCAAGGACTCGTAATGCCTCTCGTTCTTCGTCAAATTGCGATACTGCCTCCTTCTCGATTAAATCGAGTATTTCGACGTCTTCTTTCTGCCTCATTTTCACCCCAAAGAGTACTTCGAATGGGCTTAAGCCCACGCTTCGCTGGAACGTACTATTGATGGCACACTGGACTTTGTCAACGTGTCGATACCATCGATCCGGATTTTCGTACGCCAACTTGGTTAAAATCGGAATAATTATTCGATTTATTCTTTCGACTTGTCCATTCCCCCTCGGCACGCCCGTTGTTATGAGGACGTGTTCGATATTCTCTCCGATGCAGTACTCCTTGAACTCCGCCGACGTGAATGCGGTCCCCCGATCGCTAACGATCCGTTTCGGATTTCCGAAAACCTTCTGCTGAGTTTTTAATCGGTCCAAGACCTCGCTCGTCCTTGTCGTCTTCGTTGGATAAATCCAAACGAATTTGGGGAACCCATCGACTACCACGAGTAGATATTTATACATTTTCGACGTCGCCGTCATCGGCCCCAGATGGTCGATATGGTACGTCGAAAGCGGGACATCACCCTTCGGTATCGTCTGCAGCATTCCTTCCTTCTTTCCTCGCTTCCCTTCAGCCAGGATGCACCGCACACAACAGCTGACGTATTTTTCAAGTTTTTCTCTCAAATTAGGAATATAATACTCCGATCTGATGGTCTCGAGCATCTTTTTGGGCCCAAAATGCCCATTTTCGTGTGTCTTCCGAATTATTTCCTGGTGCATGCTCGTCGGAAGTACCACGACACTTTTGTCTCCCACTCGTTTCATCAAAATCCCATTCTCGCACGAGTAGTCTTCATACGGTTCCGTCTCGAGAACCTTCTTGATCACGTGCAATCTTTCTTCGTTATCTTGCTCCTTTTGTATCATCGGCGTGATCTTATCTTCGACGATCATCACAGGATACCGGCTTAAGGCGTCGACGTGCTTGAGACGAGTTCCCGCTCGATGCTCCACCTCGTATTCGAATTCCTCCAACATCAAGGCCCACCTCGCGACCTTTGGTGAAATATCGATCTTACTCAATGTCTTTTGAAGCGCCGAGCAGTCCGTCACCAACTTGAACTTAATTCCGAGTAAATACACTCGGAATTTTTTGACCGCGTGTATTACCGCCAAGGCTTCGAGCTCATACGAATGTCGTTTCTTCTCTGCGTCCGACGTTTTACGACTTGTACAATACACGACGTGGAAATTATCGTCTTCTTCGCCCTTTTGAAGCAATGCAGCCCCATAACCTTCTTTGCTTGCGTCAGTATGCAACTCCGTCGTTGCGTCCGGTCGATAAATTCGGAGTATCGGCTCACTCACCAACAGTTGTTTCAATCGTTCGAACGCTTCTTCTTCTTCGGCCCCAAAGCGGAATCTTTGATTGATTTTTAACAGCTCTGACAACGGTTTTGCTATCTTCGAGTAATCACGGACGAACTTCCGGAAATAACCGGTCAGGCCGAGGAAGCTCTGTACCGCTTTTTTCGACGTAGGCTTCGGAAAATTCTTGACGGCCTTGATTTTGGACGGTGAAGGGCCGACAGTCCCTCCCTCGATGATATGTCCAAGATACTCCACGCGACGCTTCAGGAACGCACATTTCCTCCAGTTGATGGATAGTCCTCGTTCTGCCGCGACCTTCAGCGTCTCTTTCAGATTGGCCAGGGCTTCGTCTTCATCTTTGCCCGGAACAATCAAATCGTCTACGTACGTGAAAACAATATTTCGCCGGATTAAATCCCGAAATACTTCGTCGATGAATCGTAAGAAAGACGTTGGACTATTGCACAATCCGAACGGTGTTTTTACGAATTCATGTTGTCCGTCCGGTGTAACGAACGACGTGTACTTTCGGCTTTCTGGTGCAACGGGAACATGAAAAAACCCGTTTTTCAAATCGAGCACCGAAAACACCCTCGCGCCTGCAAGAGCATCAATCCGATCGTCAATGAGGGGCATCGGAAAACGATCCCGCGCGATCTTCTTGTTCAATTGACGATAATCGATGCACACTCGATATTCGTTGTTCTTCTTCGGCACAATCACGACCGGACTCGAATATTTGCTCTGGCTCGGCTGAATCACCCCTTCCTTCAACCATTCGTCGATTTGTTGGTCTAGGATGATTTTTTCTTTTACCGCAAGTCGTCGAGGTCTCAAACAAACCGGCGTGTCGTCCTGGAGCACGATTTTTGTCTCGACGTCTGTCACGACCTCTTTTTTCGGCACGTGACCTTTGATGACCTCCTCAATTTCTTTACGATATCGTTCGTCAACATCAACTGACTTAGTCTCGATAAGATTTACAAACCTCAGCTCGCGAAATACGTCGTCCGTCTCTTCTGCCTCACCTCCCTTTCGTTCGAGTCCGTCGTCTCGACTGTTGTTTGAATTCAACTTTGTTATTGTGATTAACCCTCCTCGTATCACGACTTCCATCTGTCTCGTGAACTTTTTTCCCACCAACATGAGGTGATTCATGGCGTAATCTGGAATAACAAAGACGTCTCCGTCGTAATCTTCTCCGTGTATCGTCACCGTAGCGTAAAAAACTCCGTCGGACTTCACTCGCGCACTTCCGAATCCTTCGAACGTATTCGAGGTCTCTCGCAGCGGCGGGCTGCCTATTTTTCTGTATTCACTGCGTCGTAACAACGTATGGTCCGTGCCGGTATCTATCATCGCCTGTATTTTCACATTGTTCAACTCGACCGTGATCTCGTCGTCCGTTGACGAGCAAGTCACCACATTTACCGACTTCGCGTTACCGTCCGTCGTTTTCTCGCGTTCGTCACATTTCGCCGCGATATGCCCGAACTTGTTACACTTGAAACATTTTGGTCCGTCATCTTTTTTCGGACAATTTCGCGCGAGATGTTCGTTCGACCCGCACACGAAGCATCTTGACACTTTCTCGCCTTTCTGTCTGTCACTTTTATTGTCTTTCGTCACTACTTTCGGCTTGTTTTTCTGCGTCTTCCCATCAGTTTTTTCTTTCATCCGATCGTATCGCTCGAGATTTTTTCTGAGCTCACTAATAGTACGCGCACTGTACAAAATTGACTTCGCCGCCTCGTCGTCTTGTATGCCGTCGATGACGTACTGCATCACGGCTTCTTCTTCAACGTCACCTTGGCTGGCGATCGTACTCATGGCGTAAACATACTGTCTCGGCGTTTCGTTCGCTTGTCTTTTCCGTTTTGACAACTGTAAATGCACCATGGCACTGTTCACTTTGGTTTCAAATTCTTTCAAAAGACTTTTCTTCATCGACTTCCATGTTGTCAGTCCTTTTTGTAGAGCGATATATTGTTTCGCGGAACCTTTTAATAATCGTTTCGCGTAAATCACTCTTTGTAAATTGTCCCATTGTAACAACTCAGACATGTCCTCAAATTCGTCTATCCACTTTTCGATTTGCAGCTTGTCGTCGCCCGAAAAATGAGAGATACTGCCTTCAACGTCTTTTATCGTGAATAAACTCGGCATGTTGTGTACGCGTCTCTCCGTGCGGACTGTCCTTGCCCTTTGTGCACGAGCGCCGTTTCTCTCGCCGCCACGCGCTGTTTCCCCCTCTTCTTCAGAAGACTCCTCGTGACGAGATACGTTCGACGTCGTGTCGCTCCCTTCTTGATCGATCTCGTCTTCCGTATCGACTTCATCCCCATCGATCTTTTCACGGTCTTCTTTATCGACCTCTTCTTCCTCTTCGACTTCTTTGTCTGTATCGTCTTTTTCTTCATGTTGTTCCAATCGACTCATCAACTCGGCTTTATTTCCCTTGGTCGACAAGCCCAACCTTCCTAACTGTTCTCTGAGCTCAACCACTGTTCTCTTTGGTGTTGAGGACGCGGCAATATTTTTCTTCGCGCCTCGCTTTGTTTTCGTTCCGTCCTGCTTGTCCCCGTTTGTTCCGCCGTCGCTCTCTCTCGAGCCCGTTGGGTGTGGGACTATCGCTAGCGCTGATTGGTTGCCTGTTTCACCTTCTTTGCCCTCTGTGTTCGATCTTTCCAGCACCATTTTTGCGTCTTTTCTTACCTCTTGCGACTTTGTTAATTATGCGGCGTAATCCCGATGATCACTCGCGACTTTATTTTTCGAATATTTTTCAACTCGACAAATTCCGACTTAACTGCTTTTCGACACGGCGACTTTTCAATTTAACGACTTCCGACTTTATATCTTCCGATTCAACGACTTTTCGACTTATCACTTCGCGACTTTTTGAATCAAAAGATTTTCGACTTGACGACGTTTTGAATCGACACCTTTTCCGACTTAGCAACTTTCGACTTGACGATTTTACGATCGAACACCGTTTCGACTTTTTTCTTTGTTCCTTTTTCTTTTTCACCACTCACACTTTCGCGGTCACGATTCCACTCGACATCTCAACGTAATCCCGGACGAGCCCCCATATGTAGGGTCTGAGGATTGTGAGGGGAAATCGATCACACGCGAGACGATTTATGAGAAATGAAAATAATTTTAGGATTTATTGAGATACAAAATAAAATGCGAATTATATAGCCCGTGTCTCTTTCACCGTGGCTCGGCATCGACTACTTCTCTTCACGATCGTCCCCACTCTCTGGCGACCACTCAACCCCGTCTCGCTCGAGCTCGGGGCCCCGTCCCACATTTATTCACTTTAGGTTGAATATGAAAATGTTACAATAGTTTAACACTGTTGGTTTTATGATTTTTATCGGAGACAGGGTTTGATTTTCATCCGAACGTTGAATTAGATTTAGAACGTGAATTCCGGAGTTTAGTCACAAGACTTCAGAGAGCGATGTTAATTAATTCGACCGTTCAGTTCGGATCTCCGACTTATTCTAATTGTTAAAATTAAGAGAGGAGGTTGCTGGAGTTCGAGTTTGTCAGTTATGATTATTTTAGGGGTAGGATGCTATGAAAGGGTTTCATTGTTAATGTCTTTTTATTGGGATTGGTTGAGAGATTCGTAGTTAATGTGTTGATCCTGTAATTGGTGGTTGAAATGTGGGAGAGGTTTTTATTAAGTTTGGATTGGCGAAGGCGTGGTGACGATTCGCCGATGAGATTATTTAATTATCTTGTCCGTTGTTAGTGGACAATGATTCTTGGAAAGGTTGTTTGTAAAAAAGGTATTGGCTTTCACCGTGGGATTGAGTGAGCTGAGTTCTTGAATTTTGAGTTGAGGATATTTAGAGGGTCATATCTTGTTTGGGGTTTCCTTATCGGATGAGAGTTGAGAGTGTTTGGGCGAAGGATGATTCTCGGTATATCTCGTTAGGTATGGATTTCAGTGTGGGAAAGGAATGCACAGAGAGTTTGCTCGTGTCGCGATTACATATCAAGAGACGCGGCAGCGGCTCGACGCCAAGAATTAAAAAAAAAAGCGTAGCGCGAGAGCTGCCGTACTCTTATATACAGTAAAATAGGCGTTTTATGACGTCACAGAAATTTTGAATCGTTTTTACAGGAAAACGGGTTGAGGGAAAAATCTCATATTAGACTCGAATTTTCTATGATTTTTTATCTTTCGATTGGTTCTTGGTTGAAGGAAATCCATTGAGCCAATCCAGAGAAATCTAATATTGAAGATTTTGGACACGCGATTTCAACCGCATCCTGTTTCTCACAATTTCTTAGAGTCGTAAGGGCGTAAGTTTCGCGCGCAGACGCTTGGACATACGCCTTTACGCGACTGGTGGACATTTTCGGTCCGTGACGTCACCCGCTCCGCTGAACGCGGTATCCCCACTCTCCGCGCGCCACTGAGCGAGAGAGACAGACTATGTCGGGCCTCTCTTTCCCTCTACCGCCGGCGCGTCTATAACACTGTCTCTCTCACTCTGCCGCGTCGGCGCATCGTGCTATCTCTCTCCCTCTTACCGCGTTAGTTATCTTATGAATAAAGTGAATTTTCGTCGTATATTGAAAAAAAAATATGATAATTTTATTGTGAGTGAATAAGAAACGTGCAGCGCGAGTGAATATTTCAACAAACGAATCGAAGTTCGTTGTTGTGGTGATTCTTTCTATTTCTAACCTCTTCGATAAATCTGTGAGTGGATTGCATTTTTCGCTGAAAAATGTAATTCTTGCACGAATTTTTCGATGACGATGAAGTTCGCAACGTTTAATTGTACTCACGATTCAGTGCAAGTGAAACATGTGTGTAAATTAAAGTGACATGTGTGTAAATTAAAAATGTCAAAAGAACAAGAATATGTTGCAATTTTCAAACGAAGATTCGCGTCGTGTATTCTTTTCCAGCACAAAATAATATCGTGGATCGCTCGACGCAAGTACGACATAAATAAATCTTGTATAAATAAAAAAAGCAACAAAAAAGCAAGTAAAAGCTCCATCAAACAAAGCGGCAGATGCGAAATGGGCAAAGAGCACTTGCTAGCTTTTTTGTATTCATCGGCCTCCGGTCATCGAGGGAATACCATAGTTCAAAGCATCGCAGCGAGCAATTTATTCTCTCCGCTTCGATCCTACCGGATCTTGGTTCCTTGTCGCCAGCATCAACGGATCGGCTTTAGCTATCGTTCCTGGTCTGGCTATCGTCGCCACTTCGTATCGTTTTGCAAAATGAGTCAATCGAGGCAACAATGGCATTTCATATTGGATCAACGCGTAACAAACTACGACGAGAGGTTCGCAATCTTTAACGTCCGTTCGAAATGGAGGTAAGTGTTCGTCTATTTTTTTTTTCTCCTTGTTTTTCTCACTCCGTTTTTCGTACACGACGAGTCCAACAAAACGATTCGTTGCGTTTGAGAACGGCTCTACTGGAATCTATGACGCATTCTCTCTCGTTCATGACATCAATTCCACAGACGATATTTCTTGCTCATTTTTCGATTTCCCTTATTTCTTGATCATTTTTCTCCACAATTCTTTGTATCTCTTTTATTTAGGGAAATGGCAGAGACCTATAGACCGATTCATCCAAAAATAAAAAGAAACAGTATCGATGTCCAGGATGGAAAAACAAAAAATTTTATTCCCAACTTGATGAACCGAGGATTCGGCATAGGCATGACGAACAAGGCCAGCATCAAAGACTCGGAAGCTGTCGCCGAAATCAATCTCATACTCAAAGAACACAAAGAACTGGTAGGTCCGCAACGACACACGCATTTTCCTTTCCTACGTTCCGATCAATGCGATTCGCATAGATGCAGAAGAAAACTCACTCTCGGCACATTTTTGAGATTTTTTCACAAATGCGACCTGCCCGGTGTGCCCCGAGGAACGTTCTTGATGGTTTTTAGTCCCGATACTACATTTTTAGCGCAGAATTTTTCAAATGAGAACAATACATTCTTTGCAAAGCTCAAAATACCGACGGATTCGTTCGCAATCGGAATGGACAAAAAAAAACAAAATAATCATGTTTTTTTGCCAATTTTATTCGATATTAAAAATTTGAAAATAACATTCGACATAAAATAATCCTCGATTTTACATGAAATGAAAAGATTGAATAATTTATATGAAATGAAAAGGTTGAATAAAAAATCAAGCTTTTTTCGTTACAGGCCTCCGTTACAACGTTCACGCCGCATCCGAGCCGGGCTGAGTCGTGCAATTGTGAGAGAACGCGCGCATCACGATGCTCAGCTGCATAGTCCCAATTTGGAACAGCAAAGAAACGCAAACATTCCGAGACGTCGTCAACAAAACGTTAACGAGGAAGAAAACGATACGGAGGAACGCAACGGGTTGGACCTTAGTAACTCTTATGACGATGTATCGTCCATGACGAGCTTACGCATGTCGCAATCTATCATCATCGTCTCAGTCGACTCAATGCCAATGAAAATCGTGACGATAGAGACGAATCCAGCCAGCCACGTGCCAGCTCAAGGTGACGAAACGAAAAATATTTACAAATTACCCAAAACCCATTTTTTCTGTCCGCTTAACGAACAAATAATTTATTCGTTTCCACGTAATCATAAATTCAATGAGAAAATGTTGAAATGATCTGTTATTTTGTCTAAAAAAGAGCAACGTGATCGAAAAAATAGAATTATTGTCAATTTTTTTGAGCGTGGGCAAAACGCCTGTTGGGTTTTCGCGATCTTTCTGGTTCATCGAAGTCGTAGCGTTATTGGAAATAATTTTGTCGTTTGTTACAGAAGAAACGTGGTGCAGGAACGACCGGCGCGTACCGAACAATACCGAACAATCGAGATCATCTGGACCAATCGGAAGCGTAAGGAATTAAGTTCACTGAAACACCCGGAGATTATATTCCGACAACGTTTCCACGGATGGGCCGATGCGTCGACAGGTATATCGGAGCTCGCAGTCGATTCAACGAGCCCGATTCGAAAAAAGGCCCCAACAATCACGCACATCTTCGACCGTCCGCGATACACTCGCTCTCACCACCAGAATCGACAATCTCGCTGTTTTTCTCAATCGTGCCGAAATTATCAATTGCAATAACGGATTGGGCCTTCTATTTGGACAGAGCAACGCCCCGTCCCAAAGCAACGCCCCTTTTCAGAGCAACGCCCCTTCCCCGAATCAAAATCCGACTCAACAAACGTCGACAACAAATCTAGTGAATGGATCCATTTCCCAGAAAATTGCCGGACGGATTGCCGAGGAGGAAAACGAGTTTGCCAGATCTTTCGAGCCGAGAACTGACGTCCAACGGAATATCCAATCGCTCCCACGCCAATTGGACATGCTGAGAGACTCGATTATCAATTACAACGAGATTGAAAACAACAGCGCCGGTGGCAACAATAGAACAAACACGATTCTCAACAATCATTAATAATAACAGAAACAATACGAACAACCTGGAGGAAGAAAGCGGTGAACAATCGGGTTATTGGTTGCTCGAGGAGAACAGTAATTCCGATTCGATCGAGGAAATTACAAACACCGCGCCCGGCATGAGCTAAAGTACAAATTCGAGAAACTGGACAAGTCGTTGGATACCTTTGGACTCTAATTATTATTCGAGTAGACAGCCAATGAACGACATCTTGACGACGGAAACGGAACAGGAGAGTGCAAATGCGCAAGAAAATTTGACCGAAGGAGATTTCTTGTCGGATCGGAATCGATTGTCACCCGTAATCGTAAATTCAACTCGTTACGGGCAATCGCCGTTGTTCTCTTTCTCAAGTTTGCGAGAAAATCAATCGAGAGGCGCGGCTGCGGCTCGATGTCAAAAATTTAAAAAAAAGCGTAGCTCAAGAGTACAACTACTTAATTAGAATAATCTATATATATAAAAGAGTTGCGTGACTGACTGACTGACTGACTGACTGACAGACAACGCACAGCCTAAACCAATGAAGTTAGGATCGCGAAATTTGTCACGGTTACTCCTCTCGCATTGTAGACGCTCACTAAGAACGGATTTTGTTCGTTCTCCATCTAAAAAAAAATCATCAAATTTTTTTTTTTTTTTTTTCTCAATTTTTTTTATTCAATTTTTCCATTTTTTATTCTCTATACTCTTCTACTTTGATAAACGCTCACCAAGAACGGATTTTGTTCGTTCTCCACCGAAAAAAAAAAATTAAAAAAAAAATTTATCAAAAAATTATTTTCTCATCTATATATATATAAGAGTTGCGTGACTGACTGACTGACTGACTGACAGACAACGCACAGCCTAAACCAATGAAGTTAGGATCGTGAAATTTGTCACGGTTACTCCTCTCGCATCGTAGACGCTCACTAAGAACGGATCTTGTTCGTTCTCTATCCAAAAAAAAAATTATCGTGAATTTTTTTTTTAGACAATTTTTAGATAATTATCTAGATTTTTCAGATAATTTTTAGATAATCATCTAGATTTTTTAGATAATTTTTAGATACATTTTTAGATAATTATCTAGATTGTTTAGGTAATTTTTTTTAGATAGAGGACGAACGAAATTCGGAAAAAAAATTTTTCTTTTTAAATTAAAAAAAAAATCCGTTAGAGAAATTGACCGTTTACCATGGCAACGGTTACCATGGCAACGGTTACCATGGCAACGGTTATCATGGCAACGGTTACCATGGCAACGGTTGCCATGGTAATCGTTTCCTTAGCAACCACTGCCATGGTAATTCTATATATTTACAAGGTATGCCCGCTTCGCCGGGCACACAATAGTATCCAACACAGATTTTCACATGACCTATGTGGTACTGTACTGTGTAAGGGGATGCGTTTTCATTTCTTCACATAGGACTTCACATGGGCAGATTTGACGATGTTGAAATATGCTTCGTTGGAATACAACGAAATTCGTTTTTTTCTTGAGCAAATCTCATGAATTTTATTCGATATTTTATCGAGACGATAAATCTATCGTTTTTCAGGATTCAAACACAAAATTGATACGAAAATTGGCGTTTCTATTCACGTTGAACAAAAAATTCACGGAAAAAGTATTTTATGTTGGACCTCAACGTTACGAATTTCAGTGTCATTTTGATTTGACGATGTTGAAATATGCTTCGTTGGACTGCAACGAAATTCGGATTTTTTTCGAGCAAAAGTCATTGATTCAATTCAATATTCAATCAAGAAGATAAAACGATCGTTTTTCAGGATTCAAACACAAAATTGATACGAAAATTGGGTTATTATTTTTTGAATTTAACAAAAAATTAAGGGTAAGGGTATTTTTCATTGACCCCAACGTTGCGAACTGCAGTGTCGTTTTGATTCGATGTTTGGCTCGACAAAACTTGACAAAATTGTTTAAATGTTGTCGTTTTATCAATACCGATGATAGCTCAAGCGAATGAAGATGGGAGTCAGGATGAGTGGGATGACTGGGTTCCTGATAAAAGAATTAGAGCCAGTAGTGCGTAACTTGGCATTTCCCTCCTATAAAAAAAAGAAAAAAATTACTGTCCACAGTTTTTTTCGCTCTATATCAGATTTGATATTTTGAAGTTTCGCATTTTGAGGGCAGATTCGTAGAGAGTTGAATCAAAATAATAATAGATTAAATTTTATATTGTGAAACGCAAGCGAAGTCGCGTGCGAAAACCTATGTGAAAAAATGGAAACGCATACCTTTACACGGTACCACATAGGTCATGTGGCAATCTGTGTGCGATACCATTGTGTGCCCGGCGAAGCGGGCGTACCTTGGCTAGTCTATATATATAAAAGAGTTGCGTGACTGACTGACTGACTGACTGACAGACAACGCACAGCCTAAACCAATGAAGTTAGGATCGTGAAATTTGTCACGGTTACTCCTCTCCCATCGTAGACGCTCACTAAGGACGGATTTTGTTCGTCCTCTATCCAAAAAAGAATTATCGCGAATTTTTTTTTTAGACAATTTTTAGATACATTTTTAGATAATTATCTAGATTTTTCAGATAATTTTTAGATACATTTTTAGATAATTATCTAGATTTTTAAGATAATTTTTTTTAGATAGAAGACGAACAGAATTCTAAAAAAAAATTTTTTTTTTCAATTAAAAAAAAATCCGTTAGAGAAATTAAGCGTTTACCATGGCAACGGTTACCATGGCAACGGTTAACATGGCAACGGTTACCATGGCAACGGTTACCAAGGCAACGGTTATCATGGCAACGGTTGCCATGGTAATCGTTTCCTTAGCAACCACTGCCATGGTAATCTATATATATAAAAGAGTCGCGTGACTGACTGACTGACTGACTGACTGACTGACTGACTGACTGACAGACAACGCACAGCCTAAACCAATGAAGTTAGGATCGTAAAATTTGTCATGGTTACTCCTCTCGCATCGTAGACGCTCACTAAGAACGGATTTTGTTCGTTCTCTATCCAAAAAAAATTATCGAAATTTTTTTTTTTTTTTTCTATACTCTTCTACCTCGATAAACGTTCACCGAGAACGGATTTTGTTCCTTCTCCACCAAAAAAAAAATGAAAAAAAAATTTATCAACATTTTTTTTCTCATCTATATATATAAAAGAGTCGCGTGACTGACTGACTGACTGACTGACTGACAGACAACGCACAGCCTAAACCAATGAAGTCAGGATCGCGAAATTTGTCACGGTTACTCCTCTCGCATCGTAGACGCTCACTAAGAACGGATTTTGTTCGACCTCTATATAAAAAAAAATTATCGAAATTTTTTTCTTTTTTTTTTCATTTTTTTTTTCATTTTCTATACTCCTCTCCCATCATGGACGCTCACTAAGAACAGATTTTGTTCGTTCTCTACCCAAAAAAAAATTATTGCAAAATTTTTTTTTTTTTTTCATCATTGTGCTCGCTTCGCCGGGCACACAATAGTATCCAACACAGATTTTCACATGACCTATGTGGTACTGTACTGTGTAAGGGGATGCGTTTTCATTTCTCCACATAGGACTTCACATGGGCAGATTTGACGATGTTGAAATATGCTTCGTTGGAATGCAACGAAATTCGTTTTTTTCTTGAGCAAATCGTTATTATCGTTATTCAGGATTCAAACACAAAATTGATACGAAAATTGGCGTTTCCATTCACGTTGAACAAAAAATTAAGGGAAAAAGTATTTTGCGTTGGACCTCAACGTTACGAATTTCAGTGTCAATTTGATTTGACGATGTTGAAATATGCTTCGTTGGACTGCAACGAAATTCGGGTTTTTTTCGAGCAAAAGTCATTAATTTAATTCAATATTCAATCAAGAAGATAAAACGATCGTTTATCAGGATTCAAACACAAAATTGATACGAAAATTGGGTTATTTTTTTTTTAATTCAACAAAAAATTAAGGGTAAGGGTATTTTTCATTGACCCCAACGTTGCGAACTGCAGTGTCGTTTTGATTCGATGTTTGGCTCGACAAAACTTGACAAAATTGTTTAAATGTTGTCGTTTTATCAATACCGATGATAGCTCAAGCGAATGAAGATGGGAGTCAGGATGAGTGGAATGACTGGGTTCCTGATAAAAGAATTAGAGCCAGTAGTGCGTAACTCGGCATTTCCCTTCTATAAAAAAAAGAAAAAAATAACTGTCCACAGTTTTTTTCGCTCTCTATCACATTTGATATTTTTAAGTTTTGCATTTTGAGGGCAGATTCCTAGAGAGTTCAATCAAAATAATAATAGATTAAATTTGATATTGTGAAACGCAAGCGAAGTCGCGTGCGAAAACCTATGTGAAAAAATAAAAACGCATACCTTTACACAGTACCACATAACTCATGTGGCAATCTGTGTGCGATACCATTGTGTGCCCAGCAAAGCGGGCGTACCTTGGCTAGTCTATATATATAAAAGAGTCGCGTGACTGACTGACTGACTGACTGACTGACTGACAGACAACGCACAGCCTAAACCAATGAAGTTAGGATCGTGAAATTTGTCACGGTTACTCCTCTCGCATCGTAGACGCTCACTAAGAACGGATTTTGTTCGTTCTCTATCCAAAAAAAAATTATCGAAATTTTTTTTTTTTTTTTTTCAATTTTTTTTTTTTAATTTTTTTTTTCAATTTTTTTTTTCAATTTTTTTTTCTATACTCTTCTACCTTAATAAACGTTCACCGAGAACGGATTTTGTTCGTTCTCCACCAAAAAAAAATGAAAAAAAAAATTTATCAAAAAATTTCTCCTTATCATCTATATATATAAAAGAGTCGCGTGACTGACTGACTGACTGACTGACTGACTGACTGACAGACAACGCACAGCCTAAACCAATGAAGTTAGGATCGTGAAATTTGTCACGGTTACTCCTCTCGTATCGTAGACGCTCACTAAGAACGGATTTTGTTCGTTCTCTATCCAAAAAAAAATTATCGAAATTTTTTTTTTTTTTTCAATTTTTTTTTTTTAATTTTTTTTTCAATTTTTTTTTCTATACTCTTCTACCTTAATAAACGTTCACCGAGAACGAATTTTGTTCGTTCTCCACAAAAAAAAAATGAAAAAAAAAAATTTATCAAAAAATTTTTCCTTATCATCTATATATGAGGCATTCCACGTCACTTCAGCCAGTCAAAAAAAAAACAATTCCACAAATAATTTTAAAAAATCGAGTTAATTTATCAAAAAATATTCACCGAGTGTTAAAATTTTCAAAAATTTTTTAACGTCTTTTCTCGTTGATTACCATTTTTTAACATTTTTCCATTCAAATGGCTGTAACTTTGGCAGGATTTGATGTATTTACATCTTCAAAAAACGAAAATGTGCATCTTTTTATGGCCTCCCAGAAAAAAATTAATAGAGATTTTATTGAACAAGTTTAACATCCGTTTCAGGGCTAAATATGCAGTAATATTTTTTTTCTTGAGGAACGACACTCGATATTTTTTTTTTTTTATTTGTCCGAATTGTGAACACAAAAAACGAATTTTTGGTATTTTTTTTATCATGGGATTTGTAAACACCGTGATGTGATAGCTATTTCTTTATTATTTTTTACATTAATATTCGATTGAAAAGTGTGGACCACTCGCTGTCCGCTACCAGGTTTTTGAAATACACTACCGTCCATAAGTTTGGAAACACTCGCTCCGATGTCGAGCCTCACGAAAAGTTGCGTCCTTCTGTGAAAAATGATGATATTCCAATTTTTGAAACGGCGTTTTGAAGAGGACATATGAATCTTCATTTTCCTTTTTTGGAAAAATTTTTACGATTTTTTTTGAGCCCGGTACGCACTTTGAAAGTTGGTCGTTTTTTGGCTTTTTTTGGGGGATTAAAATTTCAGCGCATGACTCGTAGGAAATTTTTTTCACATTTTTTCCTAGCGAAAACTCAAAGTGGACAGTGGAAGCTTCATTTTGCTTTTTTAAAAAGTTTCGTATGATTTTTTCTCGCATAACTGCTGAACTTTTTGCAAAAAATGACTATATTTATTAAATGTTGCCTAATTCTGAAACTATTGAGCTTTCGTGAAATCTCCAAGAGGGTAAAAAGATGCATACAATCATTGCCCATGCACCTAATTTTTTTCAAAATTAATGGAGGAAAAAAAAATTTCACGAGGCGACGAAACATTTTTCTATTTTCAAAAATCCTTTCTCTTACCTTTTCTACACGGTTTTTTCATCGAAAAAACCGCCCCTCACTCGGATCACAGCTTCAACAAGTCGTGGCATCCGTTCGATCAATTTATGGATGTCACTCTGCTCCAGGGTGGCCCAAGATTCTTTTAGTTTTTCCCACAAATCGCTCGACGATGTGGCACTAGTTTTTCGTATTTTTCGATCGAGCTCGTCCCACAGGAGCTCGATGGGATTTAAATCTGGCGATTGGGGTGGCCACACCATGTTGACGATTACGTTTTTCTCTTCTTTTTTATTTAACTATGCTTTTTTATTTTATTTTTATTATTATTATTTTTATTATTTTTTATTTTTTATTTTTTATTATAACTATGCTTTGGATCGACGATCCAAAGCATAGTTCTCACCTCTGCCGAGACTACCTGAATAAAAAAGAAGAGAAAAACGTAATCGTCAACATGGTGTGGCCACTCCAATCGCCAGATTTACATCCCATCGAGCTCCTGTGGGACGAGCTCGATCGAAAAATACGAAAAACTTGTCCCACATCGTCGAGCGATTTGTCGGAAAAACTAAAAGAAGCTTGGGCCAGCCTGGAGCAAAGTGACATCCATAAATTGATCGAACGGTTGACACGACTTGTTAAAGCTGTGATCCGAGTGAGGGGCGGTTTTTTCGATGAAAAAACCGTGTAGAAAAGGTAAGAGAAAGGATTTTTGAAAATAGAAAAATGTTTCGTCGCCTCGTGAAATTTTTTTTTCCTCCATTAATTTTGAAAAAAATTAGGTGCATCCGCAATGATTGTATGCATCTTTTTACCCTCTTGGAGATTTTACGAAAGCTCAATAGTTTCAGAATTAGACAACAATTAATAAATATAGTCATTTTTTGCAAAAAGTTCAGCAGTTATGCGAGAAAAAATCATACGAAACTTTTTAAAAAAGTAAAATGAAGCTTTCACTGTCCACTTTCAGTTTTCGCTGGAAAAAAATGTGAAAAAAATTTCCTACGAGTCATGCGCTGAAATTTTAACCTCCCAAAAAAAGCCAAAAAACGACCAACTTTCAAAGTGCGTACCGGGCTCAAAAAAAATCGTAAAAATTTTTCCAAAAAAGGAAAATGAAGATTCATGTGTCCTCTTTAAAACGTCGTTTCAAAAATTGAAATATCATCATTTTTCACAGAAGGACGCAACTTTTCGTGAGGCTCGACATCGGAGCGAGTGTTTCCAAACTTATGGACGGTAGTGTACATATTGACATATGTGGAACATATTTTTACTAGACTTATGAAAAACGCTATCGTCGTTACGGAGATACCACGATATCCGAAGTCCTTTAATTTCACCGCTGCCTGATGATAAATGGACGAAAAAACAGAGTTTTCTATTGGTACCTCAGTTTCGGGTCTGTGACGCTTTGAAAGAGAAAAAAACTGTTTTTGCTTTGTTTTATCGTACTTGATTTGGTCGATTTTCATTAATTTCCCTTCCAAGGAAGCCTCTGAACTCTCCCTCGGAACTTGAACTTGAACTTTGGATTCATCACCACCTTACCTTCAGAAAACCTCGGATAATTGTCAACCTCGAGAGTTAACGCTTCTCGCAAGCGACAGCCATCCCGGAATCACATAAAAAGCGATCGTCTTACACCGATGAAGTGTTCTTCATTGTATAAAGCGACGATTTTAATACTCTATGAAGTGTCTCCGGTGTTTTAAGTGACTACTTGTTTGATCCACTGAATAAGTTGTTGGCGGCCAACTCCTCAATCATGGAAACTTGAATTCTGTTTCCTCTCTTGAACTTCGTTTTTGCTGCTGCAATTCACTAATGGTTGTCAAACATGTCCAATAGATGTGCAAACCCCTTTCGAATCCCCGGCGAAAAAGGCCATGTTGGAAAAGGTCTGCGTGTTCTCTCTGCAAATCTGCGGGAGAAATTTCCGCATTTGCCGAGTGATGCGAAAATCTGTAATAATTGTAGGACAAAAGCAAGTCAGTTGAAGGAGGTCCCTAACCAAGATCTTCAACACTGCACCGAAGTTCTCCTTGATTTATCTGGCAATTCGAATGAATTCGAAGAACCAGAAGTAAAACGTTATCACTTATTATCTCCGTCAACGTCTAGTGTATTTGAAAGTGTCTTAGATCATGGAGCGCAATGTGAATTGAGGAATGATTCTTCTAGCGAAATAGCTGGATTGGAAGGGGACAGAACGGAACATAACAATGCGTCTCCAATATCACAATTGGTAACTTTTACCTCTAGCCTATCTTTCGAGGATGGTACTGCTGCTTCCACTGACTTTTGCGTGGAAAGCGACTTCGGGGAAACTCAGTCTTCCAAAAGTAACGTGCCAGTTTCACCGAGAGAGGCTGATTTGGAATCCATGTTAGATGGACTGAAAGAAAAGTTGAAAGACGAATCTACCTCCGATGCTGATCGTATCAGAATTTTGACAATTGCTCCCAAATCTTGGAGTACCCGGAAAGTTGCAAAGGAATTCGGCGTTACCCGATATATGGCCACGAAGGCGAAAAAGCTCAGGGATTCTAAAGGTGTACTAGCATCGCCGGTTCTACGACCAGGCAAAACATTGCCGAATGAGACGGTACAGGCGGTACGTGCCTTTTACGAAAATGATATGAACAGCCGACTTTTGCCTAATATGAAAGATGTGATTTCCCTGAAAATCGATGGCAAAAAGCAGCTAGTGCAGAAAAGACTTGTACTCTGCAATTTAAAAGAACTCTATCAGTCGTATAAAAGTGAACATTCACAGTCGAAAATTGGGTTCAGCAAGTTTGCAGATCTGCGTCCCAAGCACTGCGTATTGGCTGGTGCAAGTGGAACCCATTCTGTGTGTGTATGCATATACCACCAGAATGTTAAATTGATGCTGGATGCAATGAACATATTTCGCCTGACTAAGAACTGGACACATCCAATAAAAAATTTTAAGGACTGCCTTAACATGATGATGTGCCAAAACCCAAGTCCCGCATGTCATTTCAACGAGTGCCGGAAGTGCCCAGGAATACAAATTTTAGTTCCAAAGTTGATAGAAGTTCTCGATGATGCAATGATCGATGAGATCGAGTTTCGAGTTTGGCAGTCAACGGATAGATCAACGCTACAGACCGTCAAAGCTGCTGTCGTGGACTTTATCGATGACTTGAGTAATCGCCTAGTAGTGCTAAAGCCTCATGATTTCATTGCTAGGCAACAATCCACATTTTGTGCTCATGTAAAAGACCATTTGGCGGAGGGTGAGTTTTTGGTACAGTGTGATTTTTCCGAAAATTATGCTTACGTAGTTCAAGACGCAGCCCAGTCGTTCCATTACAACAATGATCAGTGTACTGTACACCCTATCGTGTATTATTATAGAGAGGGTGAAGAAGTCCGTCACCGCAGTCTCATTGTTTTGTCAGATAGTCTGCTTCATGACGCATCGGCTGTTTACGTTATACAAGAATTGTTGATAGAAAATATGAAGCAGTTACATAGCAACATTCAAAAGATAATTTATTTCACTGATGGTGCCGCCCAACATTATAAAAATCGTTATCAAATGGCCAACCTGTTGTTTCATAAAGAAGACTTTGGTGTGATGGCGGAATGGCATTGTCATGCCACGGCTCATGGTAAATCGGCGTGCGATGGAATCGGAGCTCTTCTTAAGAGAGGCGCAAGTCGTTCAAGTCTGCGGATAACATCTGGTGAACCGATACTCACGCCGGAAGCTCTCTTTCGATGGGCAAAAGAGAACTTACGTACGACGACAATTTTGTTTTATGGAAAAGAAAGGCACGACGAGGTAAAGAAAACGCTTCAACAAAGATTTGCGGCTGCTAAAGCTATCCCAGGCATACAAAAATGCCATGGATTCATTGCTAATGTAGACAAAACGCTACTCCTAAAGCGATACTCCGCTTCAAACGAAGGAAATCTTTTTCCAAAGAAAAAGAAATGAGTGCGAAACGTTTAACTTGGGCTGTGTAATTGATGTGTGGACAAATCGACACTAACACACACAGATGTGCCGGAGAGGGTTTTGAGTTCATAAAATGTGGGAGTGACGCCCCACAGTTCCTAATCTCCACACACACACACACACACACACACACACACACACACACACACACACACTTTTTTCTCTCTCTGTTTTTTCGTCCATTTATCATCAGGCAGCGGTGAAATTAAAGGACTTCGGATATCGTAGTATCTCCGTAACGACGATAGCGTTTTTCATAAGTCTAGTAAAAATATGTTCCACATATGTCAATATGTATTTCAAAAACCTGGTAGCGGACAGCGAGTGGTCCACACTTTTCAATCGAATATTAATGTAAAAAATAATAAAGAAATAGCTATCACATCACGGTGTTTACAAATCCCATGATAAAAAAAATACCAAAAATTCGTTTTTTGTGTTCACAATTCGGACAAATAAAAAAAAAAAAAATATCGAGTGTCGTTCCTCAAGAAAAAAAATATTACTGCATATTTAGCCCTGAAACGGATGTTAAACTTGTTCAATAAAATCTCTATTAATTTTTTTCTGGGAGGCCATAAAAAGATGCACATTTTCGTTTTTTGAAGATGTAAATACATCAAATCCTGCCAAAGTTACAGCCATTTGAATGGAAAAATGTTAAAAAATGGTAATCAACGAGAAAAGACGTTAAAAAATTTTTGAAAATTTTAACACTCGGTGAATATTTTTTGATAAATTAACTCGATTTTTTAAAATTATTTGTGGAATTGTTTTTTTTTTTGACTGGCTGAAGTGACGTGGAATGCCTCATATATGAAAGAGTCGCGTGACTGACTGACTGACTGACTGACTGACTGACAGACAACGCACAGCCTAAGCCAATGAAGTTAGGATCGTGAAATTTGTCACAGTTACTCCTCTCATATCGTAGACGCTCACTAAGGACGGATTTTGTTCGTCCTCTATCCCAAAAAAAATTATTGCGAATTTTTTTTTTAGACAATTTGTAGATACATTTTTAGATAATTATCTAGATTTTTTAGATAATTTTTAGATACATTTTTAGATAATTATCTAGATTTTCCAGATAATTTTTGGATACATTTTTAGATAATTATCTAGATTTTTTAGATAATTTTTAGATACATTTTTAGATAATTATCTAGATTTTTTAGGTAATTTTTAGATACATTTTTAGATAATTATCTAGATTTATTAGATAATTTTTAGATACATTTTTAGATAATTATCTCGATTTTTTAGATAATTTTTTTTTAGATAGAGGACGAACAAAATTCTAAGAAAAAATTTTTTTTTTCAAATTAAAAAAAAAATCCGTTAGAGAACTTGAGCGTTTACCATGGCAACGGTTACCATGGCAACGGTTACCATGGCAACGGTTACCATAGCAACGGTTACCATGGCAACGGTTGCCATGGTAATCGTTTCCTTAGCAACCACTGCCATGGTAATCTATATATATAAAAGAGTTGCGTGACTGACTGACTGACTGACTGACAGACAACGCACAGCCTAAACCAATGAAGTTAGGATCGTGAAATTTGTCATGGTTACTCCTCTCCCATCGTAGACGCTCTCTAAGAACGGATTTCGTTCGTTCTCTATCCAAAAAAAAATTATCCAAATTTTTTTTTTTTCAATTTTTTTTTTCATTTTCTATACTCCTCTCCTATCATGGACGCTCACTAAAAACAGATTTTGTTCGTTCTCTACCCAAAAAAAAATTATTGCAGAAATTTTTTTTCATCATTATACATATAACTATTGCGTGATTGACTGACTGAGTGACTGATTGATTGACAGACAACGCACACTCTAAACCATTTAAGATAGGATCGTGAAATTTGTCACGGTTATGAAATTTGTCACAGATACTTCTCTCCCATCGTAGACGCTCACTAAGAAAGGATTTCGTTAGTTCTTTATTAAAAAAAAATTTTCGCAATTTTTTTTTCCGAATGTTGCGTGACTGACTCACTGACTGACACACAAAAAAAAGACTGGCTGACTGACCGACGCACAAAAAAATTTCCAAATTTGATCATATAGATCCCATCCGTATATGATCATAGACCCCAATGAAAAAATCATTTGCATTGGGGTCTACAGAAAAACTGTAACCATGATCCTATCTTCAGTGGTTTAAGGTGTTCGTTGTCAGTCAGTCAGTCAGTCAAATTTCCAAATTTGATCATATAAACCCCAATGAAAAAATCATTTTCATTAGGGTCCCAGTGTCATTGGGGACCATTGTGTGCCCAGCGAAGCGGGCGTACCCAAGGCTAGTTTATTTATAAAAAACAAAATAACACTTATATTTTTTAGATGAAACTTTGAACGAAATAGATGCGTGATCGCGCGGCCAGAAGTGTAGCGGGAAGAAGGATGATGTCCGTCAGTCGGAATTTGGAATTTTTATTTGTCAGGAAGGTTGGGATCTTCGGAACGCGGAATTAGTAATTGTTTTCGCCGTTGGCGCTGGCTCCTCGGAGTCGTCGTTGCTGGTGGCGAGTCCGCCACAATGATTTATTAATTTTATGAATTTTATTTCAAACTTGCGTTGAGTTTTTCCACTTCCTTTCGGTTGTGATAAATTTGAAGGTTAAAAGAAAAAGCACGGTTGCGGGAGTCGAACGGAGCCGAACTACTCCGTGGCCAATGCTTTGTAGGTTAGAATGTTCACCGGTTGCGGGAGTCGAACGAAACCGAACTACTCCGTGGCCGATGAACAAGGAAAATTGAGGTTAAGTTGCACACCGGTTGCGGGAGCCGAACGAAACCGAACTGCTCCGTGGCCGATGCACAGGGAAAAATGAGGTTCTGAATGTACACTGGTTGCGGGAGTCGAACGAAACCGAACTACTCCGTGGCCGTTGCACAGGAAATTTTTAGGTTAGGATTTTGACGTGAAGAAACTCGTTGCCTAATACTCAGAAAATATGCTGAGGTCTCGGTGTCTCGGGGGAGAATAAGCGCCGAGTGCTGGACGGCACCGGCTTTTATACAGTCGAAATCCTTTATTCTCGGATTTCGCAGAATTCTGAAAATAACTTAAAATATTATTGGCTTTGTTTTGTCGTGGTGGGAACGTTGGCTAGAGATCACTGGCTACACGCTTCCCCCACTCACTCACGCTCGGATCTTATTGGCTAGGCGTGACTTGCGTCTGCGCACTACGCGCGCCGAACGTAACGTACGCCACTTAGTGCATCATCTTTTTCCCCCACTTACGTCCCAGAGTCCCGAGACGCGCTCGCTAGCGGGCTCGTTACCCCCACTTTCACTCGCGAGCTCATCGCGGGCCGGCGGACAGTTCCGCCGCCGTCCGCTCGGCGCTGGCTCAGTCGAGCGTCAGCCGCCGAGCCGACCACATCGCCCCACGAGCCAGGCAGTGCCGTTACACTATAAAAGGCCAAGTATTCCCTGTCCATACCACTAGAAACAAAATGGCGAATCGACAGGAAAACTTCATACAAAAATACAAAACTAAAGTTTGCCATCGTATGTCGAGCGGATGCGCACAGAGTACTTGGCCGGCCCGAAATGTTTTGTATTAGCTTCCACTATTTATAGATAGATAGAATATAGATAGATAGATAGAATATAGATAGAATATAGATAGATAGATAGAACAGATTCGTTGTATTCATGAGAAAAATGATAAGCGTTACACAAATGTCACATATTCTACATACGTAGAAAAATAACAACTGATCACTTATTAAGGTGCAGCTAAATATTGAATCAAATGACCCGTAATGCGTCGGAAAAAATTGCACTTTTAGCAATTTTTTGTATTATTTGCTGGAAATATAAATCTTTTGAGGAGAGAACCTTGATTGACTTGAGATTTTCACTAAGATTTCGCGTGTCTTTTCTAAGAATATTTCTGAGACCAAACAATGACGTTATGTCAAGATTAACCAAGCTGAGCACTTTAATTCAAAATTGCTGGCCGGCCAAGTACTCTGTGCGCATCCGCTCGACATACGATGGCAAACTTTAGTTTTGTATTTTTGTATAAAGTTTTCCTGTCGATTCGCCATTTTGTTTCTAGTGGTATGGACAGGGAATACTTGGCCTTTTATAGATATCAGAATTTTTGGTGCTGAGCGAATAGCATTAACTTTTTTCTACCATTCTCGCATTTCTTGTATTTTTCTCAATTCCAGGGTTTTTTTTAACGCACTGTCTAGTCGTCCGGCTGCCGTATTTTTACGACGAGGTTATTCGTCCGGAGTACAGAGTGTAGCTGCGCCATCTCTCTGATAGCTTTGATACCATATGCCGTATGTTTTAAGCCTGGTTATTCGTCCGCCGTATATCGGCGCATGCGCCATAACTCTTACAAGAGCTAGCGTTGTTGGCGTCCTCGCGTCGATTGTTTTTTCCATTATTCAACCGACGCCGAGCCGAGTCGCCATTCACCGCCATTATTCCGCCGCGGTTAGTAGCGAAAGTCTACCGGCAAATCTCAGTGCAAATTCTTTTTCATTATTCAACCGACGCCAAATTTCAGTGCAGTGCAGTTTCAAGTGCTTTTTATTGCTTTTTTCTACAACAAAATCGTTCGGGGTAAAACGCTCGTAAATTTTCGTGATTTCCTGCTACGTTTAACACGTGCGATCCCGGCAAATCTCAGTGCAAATTCTTTTCCATTATTCAACCGACGCCGAGCCGAGTCGCCATTCACCGCCATTATTCCGCCGCGGTTAGTAGCGAAAGTCTACCGGCAAATCTCAGTGCAAATTCTTTTTCATTATTCAACCGACGCCAAATTTCAGTGCAGTGCAGTTTCAAGTGCTTTTTATTGATTTTTTCTACAACAAAATCGTTCGGGGTAAAACGCTCGTAAATTTTCGTGATTTCCTGCTACGTTGAACACGTGCGATCCCGACAAATCTCAGTGCAAATTCTTTTTCATTATTCAACCGACGCCAAATTTCAGGGCAGTTTCAAGTGCTTTTTATTGCTTTTTTCTACAACAAAATCGTTCGGGCTAAATCGCTCATAAATTTTCGTGATTTCCTGCTACGTTGAACACGCGATCCCGGCAAATCTTAGTGCAATTTCTTTTTCATTATTCAACCGACGCAAAACGACGTTGAACACGTGCGGTCGGTCATTTCCGGTGCTATTCTCGTCTAAATCGCTCATAAATTTTCGTGCTACGTTGAACACGTCCGCTCGGTCAATTTCGGTGCAATTCTTCTCGTCTACGTCGCAAAATGGGTAAGTGGATTTTCATACCAATTTATTTTTGAAAGCTCACAAGTTTTTCAATTGAAATTCAGTTTTCCAGCGGAAATCAACGGAGGACGGGAAAGAAAATGACTACATACAAAATGTTCTTTATTACAGCGACGCTTAGAGATCCTGGTGGATCAACCAATGACGATTGATCTGACGCCAGTGATTTTGAATCTCCATTGGCACCATCTCGAGCCACTGAAAACATTGAAAAGCGTGGAGGAAGAATCAAAATAGGAACAAAGTTTTCTTCATTCAAGCAGTTGGAAAAGAGCATCGCAGACTACCAAAAAGACATGAATTGCTGCTTCTACATAAGGGATTCCGTCACAAGGGATCGAGCTCCGAAGAAAAATATTAAAAAAGTAATTGCCGAACAGCTCAGGTACTATTCACTGACATACTGTTGCATTCATGGTGGAAAGAAATTCGTTTCCAAAGCAACAGGGATACGTTCATCATCGTAAGTACTTTTTAAGTTTTCAAGTAACACAGCAATCTCGTCTAGGCATTTTTGGATTTTTTTCTTTCCGCTTGCTATAATTCTGTCTACGTCACTTGAGGACGTCGACGGTTGATTGCATTTTACAATTGGTCTCATTACGGTGACGATGCACCCCATTTTTTCCGCTGTACCTGTGAATGAAAATTGGAATCAATAATTTTATTCAATAATAGTATTTTTAAAAGGGTAATTGAGACAAAATATTCCTGAGCAGAAGAATTTCTCGCAAACAAAGCTGGTTTCGGTTTTACGCGGACTTTCACTTTTTCACTTGTTCCGCTGCGCTGACACTGCTCTCCCATTTTTTCCGCTGTACCTGTAAATAAAAAAGAAACTCAGAATTAATTCATTTTATTGCATGATAATTTTTAAAAAGAAATTCAAAGCAAAACACTCCCTAGCAAAAGAGCTTCTCGCAAGCAGAGTTGGTACTAGTTTTACGCAGACTTTCACTTTTTCACTGGTTTCGCTACGCTGACACTGCATCCCATTTTTTCCGCTGTACCTGTGAATGAAAATTGGAATCAATAATTTTATTCATTAATAGTATTTTCAAAAAGGAAATTGAGATGAAATATTCCTCAGCAGAAGAATTTCTCGCAAACAAAGCTGGTTTCGGTTTTACGCAGACTTTCACTTTTTCACTTGTTCCGCTGCGCTGACACTGCTCTCCCATTTTTTCCGCTGTACCTGTAAATAAAAAAGAAACTCAGAATTAATTCATTTTATTCCATGATAATTTTTAAAAGGAAATTCAAAGCAAAATACTCCCTAGCAAAAAAGCTTCTCGCAAGCAGAGTTGGTACTAGTTTTACGCAGACTTTCACTTTTTCACTGGTTTCGCTACGCCGACACTGCATCCCATTTTTTCCGCTGTACCTGTGAATGAAAATTGGAATCAATAATTTTATTCAATAATAGTATTTTCAAAAAGGAAATTGAGATAAAATATTCCTCAGCAGAGGAATTTCTCGCAAACAAAGCTGGTTTCGGTTTTACGCAGACTTTCACTTTTTCACTTGTTCCGCTGCGCTGACGCTGCTCTTCCATTTTTTCCGCTGTACCTGTAAATAAAAAAGAAACTCAGAATTAATTCATTTTATTCCATGATAATTTTTAAAAGGAAATTCAAAGCAAAATACTCCCTAGCAAAAAAGCTTCTCGCAAGCAGAATTGGTACTAGTTTTACGCAGACTCTCACTTTTTCACTGTTTTCGCTACGCTGACACTGCATCCCATTTTTTCCGCTGTACCTGTGAATGAAAATTGGAATCAATAATTTTATTCAATAATAGTATTTTTAAAAAGGAAATTGAGACAGAATATTCCTGAGCAGAAGAATTTCTCGCAAACAAAACTGGTTTCGATTTCACGCAGACTTTCACTTTTTTACTTGTTCCGCTGCGCTGACACTGCTCTCCCATTTTTTCCGCTGTACCTGTAAATAAAAAAGAAACTCAGAATTAATTCATTTTATTGTATGATAATTTTTAAAAGGAAATTCAAAGCAAAATACTCCCTAGCAAAAGAGCTTCTCGCAAGCAGAGTTGGTACTAGTTTTACGCAGACTCACTTTTTCACTGGTTGCGCTACGCTGACACTGCATCCCATTTTTTCCGCTGTATCTGTGAATGAAAATTGGAATCAATAATTTTATTCAATAATAGTATTTTCAAAAAGGAAATTGAGATGAAATATTCCTCAGCAGAAGAATTTCTCGCAAACAAAGCTGGTTTCGGTTTTACGCAGACTTTCACTTTTTCACTTGTTCCGCTGCGCTGACACTGCTCTCCCATTTTTTCCGCTGTACCTGTAAATAAAAAAGAAACTCAGAATTAATTCATTTTATTCCATGATAATTTTTAAAAGGAAATTCGAAGCAAAATACTCCCTAGCAAAAGAGCTTCTCGCAAGCAGAGTTGGTACTAGTTTTACGCAGACTTTCACTTTTTCATTGGTTTCGCTACGCTGACACTGCATCCCATTTCTTCTGCTGTACCTGTGAATAAAAATTAAAATCAATAGATTCGTTTAATAATTGTATTTTTGAAAATAAAAAATACTCCTTAGCAGAATAACTTCTCGCGAACAAAGCTGGTTTCGGTTTCGCGCAGACTTTTACTCTTTCACTTGTTCCGCTGCGCTTACACTGCTCTCCCATTTTTTTCCGCTATACCTGTAAATAAAAAAGAAAATTGAAAACAAAATACTCGTTAGCAGGGGAACTTCTAGCAAACAGAGCTGGTTTCGATTTTACGCAGACTTTGCTCTTTGACTGGGTTTCATTACGCTGCCACTGCTCTCCTTTTTTCTCCGCTGTATCTGTGAATAAAAAAGAAATTCAAAATCAATGTTACTCGATAATAGTATTTTTCAAAAGAAAATTCAAAGCAAAATACTCGTTAGCAGAAGAGCTACTCGCAACTAGAGCTGGTTTTGGTTTTTTGTTGACTTTGTTCCTCCACTGGTTGTGCCAGCTATGCTGTACCTGCAAATGGAAAATAAAATTAAAATCATTCCGTCTCTTCAATTACAGTTATTTGTTTGCGCATCATCTTTTTTTCATAGACGAGACTACTGCGTTCGAATCTTGTACAGTTTCCGATTGTTGCACGTTTTTCTACATACCGTTTTTCCTTTGATAGCACATTCCAAAAGGCGTGTGCGTCGTTCATCAAACTCCGGTTGAGCGAGTGCGGTAACTATCTTGTGGTTACTGCGATGAATGGTAGACACAACCACATTTGCTCGAAGGTAATTTTTTTTAAATTTTTATTCTTAATCGTGCATTTCCCAATTGATTGATAGTTTGCGTTGTTAAAATATAAAACTGTACTTACCGATGTTCATTTAGTTTGAATTATCACGGTTGTTTGACATGAAACATAGCATGATTGACGTTATAAACGTATGCTATACATCAATAATGGAAATGGTACAAAGCGTATCAGTATGAAGGCAACAATTTTCAATGCAATCATTTAGTTCGGTTTCGTTTACCTTTGTATATCTGTAGTTGATGTAGCTGTAGTTCATCTTTGACGATTCCAGCTGCATGCACGATGATTCAAAAAATGTATCACTTTTTCCGCAGGAGCTGTTTGATCACTTACCACAAGTTCGGTCTCTCTCCAAAGAAGAGAAAAAACAAGTTTCTCATTTAATGAAACTTGGCGCCAATAAAAAAAAGTCAACAACATGATTCGCGCTCAAACGGGCAAACAAGTTCTCCTCAAGGACCTGTCGACCGTCAATTCGACTGAGCACAATCAAGCCAATAACTTAGAAGAGACTATAAGCATGCTACGTGAAACGTTTCGTAAGTTTTTTCGGGTTTTGTCTTGTACTAAGTGTTGATTTCATTCTTCTATCCTCTTGTACATTTGTTCTCTATATTCATTCTTTTTAGACGCTGAGTGTCACGTCTATGAAGAACAAAACACTTTCAAAGGGTTGTTTTTCGCTACTCCAAACATGAAGCGGTCGATGGAAGCATTTCCCGAATTCTTGGGAATAGATGCGACGTTCAAGTTGTTGAACATTCGAGCTCCTGTCTATCTCATGATCGTCGAAGATTCGGAAGGGTCAACAGAAATCGTGGGCGTTTCCATTTTAATTTCCGAAGATGCGGAGAGCGTTAAGTGGATGATCGAATCGTTCAAAAGCGTACACTCGAGTTGGACAAAAATTCGATGCGTCATGGCGGACAAGGATCTTCTGGAGCGGAAAATTATTAAAGAGCAGTTGCCTTCTGCCAATGTGCTGATATGCATATTCCATTCGTTGCGCACGTTCAACCGAGAAATTGCCTGCGACAAACTCGGGATTACCCCTGGACAGAGGGACGCGGCCAAAGAGCTCTTCCAGAAGATGCTTTATTCTTCTAGTGTAGAACAGTATATGCATCTTTACGAAGAGTGCAAAAAATTGCCGACATCCGTCTTGGACTACTTCAACTCCAACTGGCACAACATCCGGAACGAATGGTCACTATCGAAAAATTTCATGCGAGGCAATTTTCTCAACACAACAAACAACCGGATCGAATCACTCAACGCAAAGGTTAAAAGTGTTGTCAAGCGATATTGCAGTACAGAAGAATTCGTCACAAGTTTCTTCGAATTGGTTTCGTGCTTCGACAATGAACGCGATCACAAGGCAGCATACATGTATCAGAAAACTGCGGTCCAGTCGTTTCCTGCAAACAGCCCGGAGTATTTTTATTCCAATCATCTCACGAAATACGCCTTTCGTTTGGTGCAAGAGGAACTTCAGTTTAAGATCAACGCGGACTTCGTTATGAGGGAAGAACAGGATGGTTTCGTATCTGAAAGCAATGGCTCAACGATCCATTCTAATGCGGAGTCCTGTGATTGTTCCTTCTTCGTTGCCATGGAGCTTCCTTGCCGGTTATTCACCCATTTCCTTTCCTTCTTTCAATCTATATTACTATCATTAATATTGACGTTTGAAAGCAGTTCGCATTCACAACGTCGTCTGGAGCATTGACTGACTCAATCTCACAAAGTACGTTGGAGAATTCATTCTAAATTTTTCGTCTTGGAATTCCACATTAACTTGATACTCGTGATTGCTTTACGCAACTAAAGTCATACCACGAAAGTATCTCAGTGAAATGATCCCTCTTTTCCTTGCCCTGCTGTCATCAATTCCATATATATTCATATCTTGTGGTTTGGACATTCCACATCTGCTCGGTACTCGTTAGTTATTTTACACAGTTAAAACATCTACGATGGTATCTCAGTGAAACGATTGAATATTCCTGGTTCTTTTCCTTTGCTGTTATCATTTCCATATTCCTTTAATAATCTTTTTTCCCCGTATAGGCACATTTTTCGAGTCAGAAAATTTTTGGGCCTTTCGCTTCGTGCAGCTGACATTTGCAACGAGCGATGGACGCGCAGTTATTTCTTTTCGAAGCAACGAGTTTTCGTCGACAAAGGCGATGATCCAATTGATGTGCCAAGCCCGTCGATAGTGACAAATAATGTTCTTCGTCGTCGTGTGCTCTCCCAAAACGATCGTTATCGGAAGGCTCATCTCATTTTAAAAGATTTGGCAAGCTTGGCATCCGAAGTTACTGGTGATATTTATCTTCGGCGATTGGAACAATTGTCCAAAATCAAATCGGCTTGGGCTGCAAATAAAGAAGTCGAGATCTTGTCCGCTGAGTTCACGCCGCCCGTCGTAGCAAGCACACCCATCGTCTCTGAAGATAACGTCATTCTCGAGCCTCAATCTGATTCTCAGTCACTTCCGACGGATATCATGGTGGTTAACCACTCACCGAAATCCGCAACTCATTCGGGACATATTTCCCCTTCACTATCGCAGATGTTATCGACCGATTACGATTTCACCTCCAATCGTGGAAACGTGGATTCGTTTCCAAGCAGTTCGTTAAACTATGGATCGGACGATGATCTTTTATTGGATCTTCTTGGCGATGACATCGGCTTGGTGGACGAGCATCAAGTAGACGACGTGACCTCTAACGCTCCACGAATGACGATCGACGTTTCAATTACTCCAAACGATTCTAACAAAGAGAATCTGACGCCGAACGAAACTTCACAAAAAACGGATCTCTCGAAGATCAAAATGCCTCCAATTATTAAGCGGCGTGGGCGCCCCAAAGGATCGGACAAAACCGTGATCGGGCTGACCAAGAAAAGAAAATCATCAAAGGTAATCTCGCGTCTGCCTTTCAAAAAAAAAAGACAAGCCGAAAAAATTAAAACTATTTTGCGTTGGCTCGTTGACGAAAGTTCGGTGGAACCAGCTTTGAGCGAAGGGAAAATTATCGAAAAAGACGCAGTCA
The DNA here is from genome assembly GCA_037043255.1 of Diadegma fenestrale. Classification (NCBI taxonomy): domain Eukaryota; kingdom Metazoa; phylum Arthropoda; class Insecta; order Hymenoptera; family Ichneumonidae; genus Diadegma; species Diadegma fenestrale. Next base: position 842,962 of record CM073315.1, on the reverse strand, counting down.
AAACTCCTTTTGAAAAGTTTCGTCACGGATTAATTGATAAACAAGTCAATGTCGCGATTGTTAAAAAATATTTCGCAAATGAAGCTTGGGATCTCGTAAAAAAACAAATTCGTTTGATAAAGAAAAAAAATGTATTTTATTGTGGCCAATGTTCGACCAATTTAGAAGATACCGTTGACTCTTTCGATAGTAATTTGGAGGGGAGTATAGCTGATGTAAAAACATCAATTTGCTGTGATTGGTGCTTGACGTGGTATCATTTGCCATGTGTATCTTTGAAAAAAAGACCAAAAACTAAATTGTGGAAATGTCCTAATTGCTAAATTAAAATTGATCGATATCAATTCATTTTTTTGAAAATATAAGAAAAAATGGTGAAACACTGTACACATTCATTTAAATCTACTTTATTTCAATTAACTATTTAAAATTAACTAATAAGTCGTGGTGAATAACGACAAAAAAAACATCCAAAGTCGAATTACACTTTTCATTGCGTTGGAAAAAAAACTTGTTCGCTACTTTCATTCCTCCGCAGTTCTATGTTTGTTCTACTGGCTCCGCTGTACCTGAAAAAAAAAGAAAAAAATGAAAGAATCAATAAGTTTATCCAATAAGTATAATTTTTCAAAAATGTTTTAAGCACAATCGCTTTAAATTACCCTTTTTATTGCGTTGGAAAAAAAACTTGTTCGCTACTTTCATTCCTCCGCAGTTCTATGTTTGCTGTACTGGCTCCGCTGTACCTGAAAATAAAAGAAAGAAAATTAATTAGAATCGATAAGTTAATCCAATAAGTGTGATTTTTCAAAAATGTTTTAAGCACAATCGCTTTAAATTACACTTTTCATTGCGTTGGAAAAAAAACTTGTTCGCTACTTTCATTCCTCCGCAGTTCTATGTTTGCTGTACTGGCTCCGCTGTACCTGACAATAAAAGAAAGAAAATTAATTAGAATCGATAAGTTAATCCAATAAGTGTGATTTTTCAAAAATGTTTTAAGCACAATCGCTTTAAATTACACTTTTCATTGCGTTGGAAAAAAAACTTGTTCGCTACTTTCATTCCTCCGCAGTTCTATGTTTGCTGTACTGGCTCCGCTGTACCTGAAAATAAAAGAAAGAAAATTAATTAGAATCGATAAGTTAATCCAATAAGTGTGATTTTTCAAAAATGTTTTAAGCACAATCGCTTTAAATTACACTTTTTATTGCGTTGGAAAAAAAACTTGTTCGCTACTTTCATTACTCCGCAGTTCTATGTTTGTTGTACTGGCTCCGCTGTACCTGAAAATAAAAGAAAGAAAATTAATTAGAATCGATAAGTTAATCCAATAAGTGTGAATTTTCAAAAAATTTTTAAGCACAATTGCTTCAAATTACACTTTTCATTGCGTTGAAAAAAAAACTTGTTCGCTACTTTCATTCCTCCGCAGTTCTATGTTTGCTGTACTGGCTCCGCTGTACCTGAAAATAAAAGAAAGCAAATTAATTAGAATCAATGTTAATCCAATAAGGGTGATTTTTCAAAAATGTTTTAAGCACAATCGCTGTACCTGTAAATAAAATGAAAAATTGACATAAATACGTTTATTCAATTAGTAATTTTAGCGGAAAACTTGATGCAAAAAACTTATCACTCCGCTCTTCCATTGTTTCCGCTGGCTGTACCTGCAAATAAAAAGAATTCAAAATCAATACCGTCTACGCTGACTCTTCCATCAGCTTCGCTGGCTCCGCTGTACCTGCAAATAAAAAAGGAAATAAAAATAAATAGTTTTATTCAATAGTACTTTTTTAAACAAGAAAATTGAAAGCAAAATTCTCGTTACCAGGAGAGCTGCTCCTAATCAGAGCTGTTTTGGTTTTACGCAGACTTTGCTCTACGATCCGCTCCGCTACGCTGACACTACTCTCCCATTTTTCCGCTGTACCTGCAAATAAAAAAGAAACTGAGAATTCATTCATGACAATTAAAAAAAAGAAAATACAGAGAAAAATACTACCTGACAGAAAATCTGCTCCCAACCAGAGTTGGTTTCGGTTTAGACTGCGTTGGTTTGCTCTTTGACTGGCTACGCTACGCTGACACAGTGCTCCCATTTTTTCCGCTGTACCTGCGAATAAAAATAACAATCAAACATTTTATTCAATAATAGTATTTTGAAGAAGAAAATTCAGGTCACAATACTTGTTAGCAGAAGCGCTGCTCCCAACTACAGCTAGTTTCGGTATCACGCTAACTTCACTCTTCCACTAGTCCCGCTACGCTGATACTGCTCGAAGCAAAACGAGCAATATCCTATCCGAAAAATGGTTCCCAAAGTAAATAAGTGGATCGAACTCATCAATAAAAATCCTTGGATTGCTCTTCAAGATGTTATCGGCGACGCCAAAACCTGGCCAAAATTTATACGACAAATGTTTTGGAACCGTAATTTTATCGATCATAATCGTATGATCATCATCAACTTTGCTATCGCAAATGAAGTTGGTGAAGAATTTCTTCATGATGTTTTGTCGTTCACGCTGCAAAGCTCGTATAACCGGGATCGACGACAAGAAGTAGCTGGACGATATCTGTATTATAACGATGTCAGGAGAGGAGAAGAACGAAGAAGCCGAGCGTATTCGTTTGACGTACGTCTTCGAAGGATGGTGACATTAAATGGTGACTTTTATCAAAAGGCGTCGATGTAAGTCACAGGTCCCGTTCAGTGCCACCCAAAATAATTTGATAAATAAAAAATACGAAAAAAAACGAAAAATAAATACAAAAAAAAAACAAACAAAAAAAAACAAAAAAAAAACAAAAAAAAAACAAAAAAAATGGAGTCAGATATCCGCTACGTCCTCGTCGTTGACTCCGGGTGCGGCTAAAAGCGGAAATTCATTAATCGTGAAAAAATTGCGGTTCGGGACGAATAACGCGTGTTTATTCGTTCGGATTCAAAACAATTGCGTGTCCGGACGACTAACGCGGCATTATTCGTACGGATAAATCCAACAATCGGTGTGTATCCGTCGTCCGGACGAATAACGTACCGCTATTCGTCCGGGAACGTCTAAAGAACATGGGAAATTGCGTTTCCGGACGAATAACGCGCGATTCTTCGTACGGATAAATCCAACAATCGTTGTGTATCCGTCGTCCGGACGAATAACGTACCGCTATTCGTCCGGGAACGTCTGGAAACATGGGGAATTGCGTGTCCGGACGACTAACGCGGGATTATTCGTACGGATAAATCCAACAATCGTTGTTATCCGTCGTCCGGACGAATAACGTACCGCTATTCGTCCGGGAACGTCTAAAGAACATGGGAAATTGCGTTTCCGGACGAATAACGCGCGATTCTTCGTACGGATAAATCCAAGAAGCGTTAACTATCCATCGTCCGGACGAATAACGTACCGCTATTCGTCCGGGAACGTCTAAAGAACATGGGAAATTGCGTTTCCGGACGAATAACGCGCGATTCTTCGTACGGATAAATCCAACAATCGTTGTGTATCCGTCGTCCGGACGAATAACGTACCGCTATTCGTCCGGGAACGTCTAAAGAACATAGGAAATTGCGTTTCCGGACGAATAACGCGTGATTTTTCGTACGGATAAATCCAAGAAGCGTTAACTATCCGTCGTCCGGACGAACAACGTTCCTCTATTCGTCCGGGAACGTCTGGAAACATGGGAAATTGCGTGTCCGGACGACTAACGCGGGATTATTCGTACGGATAAATCCAACAATCGGTGTGTATCCGTCGTCCGGACGAATAACGTACCGCTATTCGTCCGGCTGCGTTCAAAATTCATTCGAAATTTCTTTTCTGTACGAATAACGTATTCCTATTTGTCCGGATGCGTTCAAATTCGTTGGAAATTGTCTCCCCGGACGAATAACGAGTGATTATTCGTCCGGACATTCTGAAAACCTTTCACATATTTTTTTCTGAACGAATAACATACCGCTATTCGTCCGGCTGCGTTCAAAACACATTGAAAGTTGCGTCGTATAGATTTTGTATAAGGCATTGAAGTTGCGTATGCGGACGAATAACCAGTTGTATGTATGTGTGCTTGCTAGTGGTTCAAATGTATCGTTATGGCGTTGAAAACGTAAGTCGAAAAAAAAACGTCATTTTCGACGAATTTCCGGACGGATAACGTACATGTATTCTTCCGGCTGCCGGACGACTAGAAACAGCCTTTTTTTAATTCTTCATTTTGTTGGCGTTTCCAATTTTTTTTAGGGGGGATTAGATTTTTCTGTGAAAACAAATGGAAACGGGGATCACCAACAAATGTACTTGTCCAAGCTTTTTTCCCCGTAGAGGGGATTTTGGCTAGGATATGATTTATTTTTTCTGAACACTCTCAAAACCTAGAGTTTTCACATATTTGCTATCATTATATCTAATAGATCTCTGGAAATACTTGAAAGAAATTGAGAAAATTTTTCATTCCTCCCCAATTGGAAAAAAACCGTTGAAAAAATAATTTGCAAAACGATATAAACGACCGAAACAAGGATAAAATGAAATTTGATGACGGGAAAGAAATTCTGCTCACGTTTTTTTCTTTCTCTCATTCAACAACGGTAACAATCAGCAAATTTTCGGTGAGACTCTTAGTCAATCCCTCAACGAATGCTGTCCAGAATCTTCGTCAATCCCTCAAAACCGTATCGGAAAGACTCTGAGTCGATCCCTTGAAGAACTTCCGTAGAGACCCCCAACAATCCTTTAAACAATCCCATTCAAACTCTTGACTGATCCCTTATAAAAGGCCCGGCAAAATTCTTGATTAATTCCATAAAATCTTTAATTGAGATACCATTGTCAACCCTTTTTAAAAATTCCCGTCAAGACTCTCGGTTGATCCCTGAGAAACATCACGATCAAACTCTGAGTCAGTCCCTTAAAGAACTTCCGTCAGGACCCCTGGTCGAGCCCTGGAAAAGACATCGCGAACCATTGAGCCGTCGATCTAAATAGTGAAAACCATGGAGAAATATACTTAGACATCGAAAACCATGGAAAATCATACCTAGACAACGAAAACCATGGAGCCGTTGACCTAGATAGCGAAAACTATGGAGAAATATACCCAGGCAACGAAAGCCATGGCGCCGTCGACCTGGAGAGCGAAGACCACAGAGAAATATACCTAAACATCGAACATCGTGCAGAAATATACCTGGACAACGAAAACCTTGGAGAAATATACCTTGTGACGGGTTCTTCACATTCGCAAGAGAAAATGGTGGGGGAAACAAATAAAGGACACAAAAAGAATAAATTAAAATAACAAAAACAAGTTTTGGATTTATTTAGCAGATTTTATACAATGGAAAATTCGGGGCGCCAGCTGGTTCTGTCGGTCCAGCAACCGTTACAAAAAGGGCCAAAATTTAGCGAATGAAAACAATAATCAATGATTTTAATTAATGAAATTATTAGAACTGGCTCAGGGAGAATCACGATAATCTTTAACGCAGGGACAGAGGGTCCCTGAAACTCAGGCGTCTTACAATACCAGTGACAAAAAGGGGAACGCGAAAGAGCGAGCCACGCGATCGAACAAACCACGCGGACGCTCGAATCGGCTGCGACGACGCGGCCGATTGAGCAAAACAAAGCTTTGCTCGCCTCGCACGAAAACACACAAAAATACGCGAAAACGGGGCTAATTTAACGAAAAAGGGACACGAGGCGGGCGATCGACGATGGGAATGCACGAGAATATGTCGACAGGACTCGAAAACGCGAAATTATGACTCGAAAAATTATTGGGGAAAATGGCGAAACAAAAGGGGCGAAATGACTTCTCAAATAATTCACAGGGGACGGACTCGATGGCACAACACTCGTCGCGTCGACTGACCGACGAAACAATCTCTTTCTCGAACGAAAAGTTCGAGAAAGCACACGAAAACGAAAATTTGGGAGTTTGGGGAGAATCAAACGACAACGGGAAAATGGCGTCGCACGCCCGGCAAAAATCGAAGGACTCACCTGTTTTCTCGATTTTTGAGAGGAAAATCGAGGAATTCGGTGCCGAAGTGTTCCAAAGAGTATCCGGAGAAATGTCCTTAGTGAAGCCGGGTCGTCGTAAAGATTTTAATCAGAAATTCTACTCGATAAAAACTCAAAAAGGAAGCACAAAAAACGACAGCGTGTTGACCGTGTCGAGTCCGAAGCGGAAGAGAGGGAACTCGAGCGTCACCTCGAGCCCCTCGGGACGCTCGCGAAGCTTTGCGAACGTTCCGATAGCCAATCAAAACGCGGCTTTAGAGCCGACCAATTATTGATCCGCTTATCGAGCATCGGCCTCGCGAGATCGCACACAGGTGGCGCCTACGCCGGTCTCGCGACCGGGCGCTGGCGCCACGCTGTCTGCCCCGCGAAACCGAGGCTCGAGCAAGATGGCGGCGCCCACGGCTGTCAAAACAGCCGTGGCGAAATCAAAGGGACGGCGTTCGGAAATTTTGCCTTGACGCCGCGGAACTTGCTATTTCCCTCCGACTCAACGGACGAACCTTTTGTCGGAGGGACGATGAATGACGCGAGCTCCGCGACTCGGCGCGTAATCAGCGAATTCAAGGTAAGTACGGGGCTCAGGGGGGGAAATAAAACATCTAACGCGGGGGAGGGAGGGAAAAATAATGAAAATGGGTCAAGAGCGAGAGTTTGGAGCGAATTTATTGTTCGCTCGTGCGGCGGGTCGCTCGCTCGCGTTCGCGAAAGTATTCGGGGGGGAATTTTGGTGATTCTTCTCTGCGGGCTGGACTTTTCGTTCGGTCCTCCTCGATCCTCGGGGCTGAAATCAGATAAAAAAGAAAAGGCCGGTCCCAGACTGGGATCCGGTAGCTCTCGCCGCGGCTCGACAGCTGGCAACAAAAGTGACAACGTCACAACCTAGACAACGAAAACCATGGAGCTATCGACCTGGAGAGTGAAAACCATAGAGAAACATGCCAAGGATCAAAAACCATGAGAAAATATACCGAGACCACGAAAACCATGGAGCCGTCGACCTAGGCATCGAAAACCCTAGAGGAATGTACCCAGATAACAGAAACCATAAAGCCATCGACCTGGAGTGCGAAAAACATAGAGAAATATACCTAGGCATCTAAAACCATGGAGAAATATATCTAGACATCGAAACGAAAACCATGGAGAAATATACCTAGACATCGAAAACCATGGAGCGATCGACCTGGAGAGCGAAGACCACAGAGAAATATACCTAAACATCGAACATCGTGCAGAAATATACCTGGACAACGAAAACCTTGGAGAAATATACCTAGACAACGAAAACCATGAAGCCGTCGACCTGGAGAGCGAAAACCATAGAGAAATATACCCAGACATTAATTAAGATTTAATAATAAAAACAATTTCAACACATCATGTTCAACGTTTCTCGTCGTCTTTGGACTCTCATTTTAAACAAATTTGTGGTCTTCTATTTCTATCATTTTTTCGCGAAACTCATTTTATCGCGTTCTAATTTTAGTCCAGGAACCGGGTATGAAAAAGGCCCTTTTCGTGACACAGAGTCAGACCGATTCTAACCGACGGATTCGTGTAGGGCTCAAGTCCCTGATAAAGGCCTGATAGTTTCCAACCACAGATTTTGGGAGGCTTTTTTTGCCACGCGGTCAAAGTTGGCAAAACCATGTTTTTGCGAGATAGCGCGGAAACTATTCATCGGCGAAGAAAAAGTCAAGTAATTATTTGTAGATATTAGGAAAACGAACAATTTGGCAGGTCGCAAGTTAAAATCGGTCCATTAGTTCACCCGCAAAAAATTAAAAACCAGCTAAAATGGCCATTTCAATTATAACAAATTATTAGTTAAAAAATGTATGTTAATCCTTCAAAATATCAGAATATATGCCCCCTGGTACACTAAATAAGTGTGCAAAATTTGAGCCCGATCGGATTGATAGTTTTCGAGAAAATCCATTTGTTATTAAAAAACCGACTTTTTTCGCAAGGAATTTCTACACCGGGAGGGGGTCACAGCACAATAAAACCAAAACGAAATCATTCAAAAAGAATCAAACTATCACATACGCTTTAGGGCAAATCGATTTTTTTATAATTAAAGGAGTGAAAAACGGCTCCAAAAATGTGGTACGATTTTTACTCATAAACAATTAAAATTTCATCGCGAATTTCCAAGTTACAGAGTCGGGAGTGACATCATTCGAAAGCGGTTATTTTTATACGAATTTAGAAGAAAAAAAAATTGCGTAAAGTTCATTAGGGGGAGATAAAAAAATTAGTTTTTCCATTAATTATTGTAGCTGGTCATTCCAACATAGAGAGCTGAAAATTGGACAGCATACGGGGTGAGGTTTCTGCTACCTAGAGGAAAATTGGCGGCAAAATCCCATATAAATTTATTGTTTTCGGTGAAGGCTTTGTGGGAGGCCAAATTTCACGTAGCGTTTGACGGCAGAGTGGGGGTAGCCGTCTCCGGTTCGCGCGCGCTCGCATGAAAAGTGAATTCGCGCGTTCAAATTGCACCAACATCAAGAGACTCGGCAGAGTCTCGGGACAAGTACATTTGACAGCGTCGTCTGCTGGCCCGAGACTCACCCGAGTATATTATCTCTAAGAAAAGCGATTTCACCGGTGGGGGTGGACACTTTCTTGAATTACGAAGTTCAGGGGTAATTTCATGGTACAAAATTTGAACTGGAAACTAATTACGTTATCCCCCCTCGATTGAGCCACAAATCAATCCGATTGATGCGGTAATTGCTGAGAAAAAACTTTGCACGGGCAAAATTATGCGCTGATCAAAGTGTGCGTGCGTGTATGAATACGACACAGAGAAAGGGCTCAATGTTCCTATCGTGTTTCTGATTGGTCGTGACTGACGACATATCCAGCTGTTCCCATCCGAGGAACACCTGTTGGTTGCCAGTTCACGAATACATCTTTATACATGTGTCGTTCAATTTCACGGTGATAAATATAGAAATATTCGAAAGTCAGATTGTCAAAATTAGAAAATGATAACCTAAAATTCCGCTAGCAATCGTGTATATTTTGACGTCCGATATTGACGCGAGTGTGAGAGAGATAGCTGGAACGGGTTGACATTTTCTGCCGACTTTGTGATGAATGATGTGTAAAAGCTCTGACAGCTCGCCATAACCTCACTAATGCTAATTTGCAGGTAAGCATTAACGACATGCTCCAGTGACAGGAGAATATGCTTCAGGAATGAATATGCTTCACAACCATTGCCCTATTCCTAAGCCCACAATTTTATTCATTTACAGCATATCTGAAATCGCCGCTGGCATCTTATATTGATTGCGGTGCGACAATAACTCTCAGCGACATAAAAAACTTGTCGCTGAGCCACATGAAAATCTTTCCGCTGAGCCACGTGTAATACTTATCGCTGCCAGCTATTCGGAAGCTCCAGATATAACTCTCAGTGGCATAAAAATCTTGTCGCTGAGCCACATGAAAATTTTGTCGCTGCGAGTTATCCGGAAGCTTTGGATATCTCGCAGCGACGAGTTTTGCTTCGAAAGGAACCAATTATTGTGGAGCATAACTAACATCGCTGCTGGCATATTATATTAATTGTGGAGCGACAATAACTCTCAGCGACATAAAAATCTTGTCGCTGAGCCACATGAAAATTTTGTCGCTGCGAGTTATCCGGAAGCTTTGGATATTTCTCAGCGACAAGTTTTCCTTCGAAAGGAACCAATCATTGTGTAGCATAACTAACATCGCCGCTGGCGTTAGATTAATCGTAAAGCGACAATAACTCTCAGCGACATGAAAATCTTGTCGCTGAGCAACATAAAAATCTTGTCGCTGAGCTACATAAAAATCTTTCCGCTGAGCCCCATGAAATTCTTATCGCTGCCAGCTATCCGGTATCCGGAAGCTCCAGATAACTCTCAAAGGCATGAAAATTGTGACGTTGTCACTTTTGTTGCCAGCTGTCGAGCCGCGGCGAGAGCTACCGGATCCCAGTCTGGGACCGGCCTTTTCTTTTTTTATTTGATTTCAGCCCCCCCAGGATCGAGGAGGACCGAACGAGCCAACGAACTCGGAGAAAACACCACGAACTTCCCTGAACATTCCCGCGAGCGCGAGCGAGCGACCCACCGACCGAGCGAACAGCTGATTCGCCCTAAAACTCGCGCACTTGACCCACTTACGAATTGCTCCCTCCCTCCCCCGCGTGTCAATTTTCGTGTTCCCCCCTTAGCCCCACTCACTTTAGCCCCGCACACACTCGTTTTTCGCGACAAGCGTCGAGTCGCGGAAACCGTGTCACCCATCGTCCCTCCGACAAGGCTTGTCCGTCGAGTCGGAGGAAACTCAACGGTTTCCGCGGCGTCCAGGCGCGTTTTCGACAATACGACCGCGACTCTGCCACGGCTGTTTTGACAGCCGTGGGCGCCGCCATCTTACTCGAGCCTCGGTCTCGCGAGGCAGGCAGCGTGGCGCCAGCGCCCGGTCGCGAGACCGACGTAGGCGCCACCTGTGTGCGATCTCGCGAGGCCGACGCTCGATAAGCGGATCAATAATTGGTCGGCTCTAAAGCCGCGTTTTGATTGGCTATCGGAACGTTCGCAAAGCTTCGCGAGCGTCCCGAGGAGCTCGAGGAGACGCTGAAGTTCTCTCTCTTCCGCTTCGGACTCGACACGCGCAACATCGCTGTCGAGTTTTTTTTGTGCTATTTTCGAGTTTCTTGTGTGAAAATTTGCGATTAAGAATCATCACGACGACCCGGCTTCACTTAGGACCACTCTCCGGACATTCTTGGACCACTTTGGCACCAGATTTCTCGATTTTCCTCTTAAAAATCCAGAAAACAAGTAAGTCCTTCGATTCTTGCCGGGCGTGCGACGCCATTTTCCCCTTGTCGTTGACTCTTCCCAAACATCCAAATTTTCGTCATTTTCGTTCGCTTTCTCGAACTTTTCGTTCGAGAAAGAGATTGTTTCGTCGGTCAGCCGACGCGACGAGTGTTGTGCCATCGAGTCCGTCCCCTGTGAATTATTTGAGAAGTCATTTTGCCCCCTTTTGTTTCGCCATTCTCTCCAATAATTTTTCGAGTCATAATTTCGCGTTTTCGAGTCCCGTCGACATGTTTTCGTGCATTCCCATCGTCGATCGCCCGCCTCGTGTCCCTTTTTCGTTAAATTAGCCCCGTTTTCGCGTATTTTTGTGTGTTTTCGTGCGAGGCGAGCAAAGCTTTGTTTTGCTCAATCGGCCGCGTCGTCGCAGCCGATTCGAGCGTCCGCGTGGTTTGTTCGATCGCGTGGCTCACTCTTTCGCGTTCCCCTTTTTGTCATTGGTATTGTAAGACGCCTGAGTTTCAGGGACCCTCTGTCCCTGCGTTAAAGATTATCGTGATTCTCCCTGAGCCAGTTCTAATAATTTCATTAATTAAAATCATTGATTATTGTTTTCGTTCGCTAAATTTTGGCCCTTTTTGTAACGGTTGCTGGACCGACAGAACAAGCTGGCGCCCCGAATTTTCCATTGTATAGAATCTGCTAAATAAATCCGAAACTTGTTTTTATTATTTTAATTCATTTTTCGCAGCGTTTATTTATTTTTCCCCCACAATTTCTCTTGCGCTTGTGTCGAACCCGTCACAAAATATAAATTCTTCGCGACAAATTCATGTTCAAATATTGATTTTTTCCAACTCATGGTCAAAAGTTGAAAATTCCATTCCCGCGATGAATTCAGACTTTGGCACGTGTTTTCTCTTCTTTTCAGCGTATCAAACTGAGTGGCTGGGAAAAAATGCATAATTTATCCGATTTTTACTCGGAGAAGAGCGATTTTCGTTTGAAAATTGACGAAAAATCGACATTTTCAAGCAAAAATCATGCTCGTGAGCAAAAAATCATATCTCGATGAAAAATTGAGATAGAGACATGACTCTGGGCTTAAATTGAGTTCCATAAAGTATATTTGAAGGAAAGAAATCAGCAGTCCATTCTCACGGAGCCAAAAATATAAATTCTTCGCGACAAATTCATATTAAAATATTGATTTTTTCCAACTCGTGGTCAAAAGTTGAAAATTGCATTCCCGCGATAAATTGAGACTTTGGCACGTGTTTTCTCTTCTTTTCAGCGTATCAAACTGGGTGGCTGGAAAAAAATGCATAATTTATGCGATTTTTACTCGGAGAAGAGCGATTTTCGTTTGGAAATTGTCGACAAATCGACATTTTCAAGCAAAAATCATGCTCGTGAGCAAAAAATCATATCTCGATGAAAAATTGAGATAGAGACATGACTCTGGGCTTAAATTGAGTTCCACAAAGTATATTTGAAGGAAAGAAATCAGCAGTCCAGCAAAAAATATAAATTCTTCGCGACAAATTCATATTAAAATATTGATTTTTTCCAACTCGTGGTCAAAAGTTGAAAATTGCATTCCCGCCATAAATTGAGACTTTGGCACGTGTTTTCTCTTCTTTTCAGCGCATTAAACTAAGCGGCTGGGAAAAAATGCATAATTTATGCGATTTTTACTCGGAGAAGAGCGATATTCGTTTGAAAATTGACGAAAAATCGTCATTTTTAAGCAAAAATCATGCTCGTGAGCAAAAAATCATATCTCGATGAAAAATCGACATACAGATATGACTCTGGGCTTAAATTGAGCTCCACAGAGTATATTTGACGGGCAAAAATCAGCATTTCATTCGCATGGAGCCAAGGAGAAAAATTCTCGGCAACAAATTCATGTTAAAACTCTGATTTTTTTCAACTCATGATTAAAAATCGGAAATTGCATTCACGCGGTAAATTGAGACTTTGGCGCGTGTTTTCTCTTATTTGTAGCGTATCAAACTGAAAGGCTGGAAAAAAGTCATAATTTATACGATTTTCACTCGGAGAAAAGCGATTTTTGTTTGAAAATTGTTGAAAAATCGTCATTTTCAAGCAAAAATCATGGTTATGGGCAAAAAATCATATCTTGGTGGAAAATTGAGATAGAGACATGACTTTGGGCTTAAATTAAGCTCCACAGAGTAAATTCCTGGAAAAAAAATCAGCAATTCATTCCCATAAAGCCAACTAAATAAAATCTTCACTCTCAAGTCATGTAAAAATGGCGTTTTTTTTTCTAAGCTGATGGTGAAAATGCGAAAATACCATTCTCGAGAAAATATAACTGAAATTCCATCACGTCGCGCAAGTTTTTCTGTCGATTCGCTATTGTGTATTCAGGGGTTTCTTTTTTTTTGTGCTGTGTTTTTTTGGAACTTTTCCCTTTTTCTTGTTAATTGATTTTCAGCTATCAATGGAATACTTGTCCTTTCATGGATATCAAGAATTTTCCGTGCTGAGCGAAAATCATCAATTTTTTTTTTACCATTTTTACATTCATTGTATTTTTTTCAATTGTTATGATTTTTTTTTGGGGTTTTTCTCCATTTTTTTAGGAGCCATTTTTTTCGAGGGTTTTTTTCTATTCTTTATTTTATTTCAATTTTTTTTTAGGGGGGCTGGATTTGTCTGTGAAAACGATTGGAAACGGGGGTCACGGACAAATGGACTTGTCCAGGCTTTTTTCCCCGGGAAGGGATTTTTGGCTAGGATAAAGATGTATTCGTGAACTGGCAACCAACAGGTGTTCCTCGGATGGGAACAGCTGGATATGTCGTCAGTCACGACCAATCAGAAACACGATAGCAACATTGAGCCCTTTCTCTGTGTCGTATTCATACACGCACGCACAATTCGATCAGCGCATAATTTTGCCCGTGCAAAGTTTTTTCTCAGCAATTACGGCATCAATCGGGTTGATTTATGGCTCAATCGAGGGGGGATAACGTAATTAGTCTCCAGTTCAAATTTCGTATCATGAATTTACCCCTGAACTTCGTAATTCAAGAAAGTGTCCTGCCCCCACCGGCGAAATCGCTTTTCTTAGAGATAATATACTCGGGTGAGTCTCGGGCCAGCAGACGACGCTGTCAAATGTACTTGTCCCGAGACTCTGCCGAGTCTCTAGATAGAGTTAATTCGTGCTATAAATTCATTTTCACAGAATCTTGTAAACCCAACAACGGGATTCTATCGCAATTCTCTGCAACGAAATATTCAATTCATTCTACTCGATCTTTTATTTTACTTTGCAAGCAGACTTTACCAATAACTTTGACCTCAGTTTTATTGTAATCAGTAAATTTCTGGGTAGGGGAGTATGGGGCAAAGTGGCCTACTTAAGGAATTAATTGAATTTTAACGGTGAGCACAGGGTCATTCTTTTATTTTTAAGTCCCAAAATTGATTCCACCTTCTTGTTTCCCGAATTTTGGAAAAAAAAAATTGGGGCAAAGTGGTCACCCCCTTCAGTACGGTGAAAATCTATAAGTTTTAATTCTCGCTATGCAAACGTTGCAATTTTCTCTTTTCCCATAAAACATGAAGGCTTCATGAAAAAAAAACTAAACAAACCATAGTGGACCCTCCCACGGATGAAATTTATAAAAAACGAGCCGAAATCTTCTGACATATTTTGCCAATTTTTTATTTCGTCCGCAAAATAAACTTCTGGTCCATTAGATCGAAGAAAAAATCATCTTTTGCCTTATGTTGAGTCCCAAATTCAATTTACCATTGATTTTTCCCGGAATTGGGTGAATAATTTTTTTGGGGCAAAGTGGCCACACCACACCAGATGCGGTAAAAATCTATTTTTGCCAAGTCTGAGCGCTTAGCGATCAGGCACTGCAACAGATTTCTAACCGTAGAAAAATTCACAACTGGGAAAGTGTGTGCATAACTGCTCAATGTTTTGTCTTTCCTAAGACGATGTAAGAGCTTGGCCTGCGTGAATTAAAAAAAAAAAACGTTGTCTCCGAAAGTGAAAATTATCATCGAAAACCACCGTGCATGTGAAGTGATTTTGTTTTAATTGCCGCGATTACAGTGCTACAAGGGGCAAAGTTTTGCAGAAACTTGCGATTATACGGTAAAATCATACGATGGTTCGGGTGTACAAGAGGAAAACAAATCAGCAGTCATGGGATGAGGTTGCCATGGAAAACGCTGTCCGAGAAAGAAAGAAAGAAATGGGATGTCAGCAAGCTTCGGAATCTTTTAACGTTCCACGGACAACTTTGAGACGGCGTATCAAAATATTCTCACAGACTTGGGATATGGAATTAACTACGCTAAAGGGTAAGTGGACTTTTCGTGTCTTCCTGTTTTTTCTCCCTCTTCCTTTTGCTTTCTCATTCTTCCTTCTTCTCTCTCTCTCCCTTCCTATCTGCTCCCTTTTCTCTTCATCTCCTTTTATCGCGCTCCTCTCTCATCCTACCTCTTGTCAACGCTCGCTATCCTTTCTCGCTCTATTTTCTTTTGTTTTCTATCTTTACTTGTCCCTCCTTCTCTCTCTCTCTCTCTCTCTCTCTCTCTCTCTCTCTCTCTCTCTCTCTCTCTCTCTCTCTCTTCTCTTCCTGTGTCGATTTCTAGAGTCTCATCTCTTCCGGTGTTTAAGACGAAACTATTTCCATATCTTTTCTCGATCGAGGGCGACGTTGATCAGGCTGGGTGATCGAGGGCGGCGTTGTTCAGGCTGGGTGACTTGAGGCGTGCGTGCGATTCTTTTTCTTTATTTTATTTTTATTCTTTTTCTTTATTTTATTTTTATTCTTGTTCAATTGTTCTTTTGGTTTTATTTTTGTTTTTATTTCTGTATTTTTCATTATTTCTTTTGAAGTCTCTTCATTTTGAGCGTCGATATTTTTTTGTGCGTGCGTGTAATTCTTCGACCTTTCTGTGATTTTTTGCGTGCGGGCGTTTTATTTTCATTTTCATTTTTATTTCTGTTTTGGTTTTATTGTTTATTTTTGTTTTTATTTTTGTTTTTATTTTTATTTTTATTTTTATTTTTATTTATTTTTTATTTTATTTATATATTTATTTTTGCGTTCATTTTCCGTGCCAGTTTTTTGCGGGCGTGTGTTTTTGCTCTTCTCGGTTTTCATATTCTTAGTTTATACTGCGTGCGTTTTTAATTTTAATTTTAATTTTATTTTTTATTTCTTTATTTTGTTCTTTATTTGGTTCTATTGGTTATTCTGGGTGTGCGTGTGCTACGTTTCACTTTTTTATTTTTATTTTTTTTTTATTTTTTTTAAATTTTTTTCCTGCTTCTTATGTAATTTTATGTTATTTTTTTTTCTTATGTTGCGCATTGCTTGGTCCGTCACTCTCGGCTTTTCAAATTTTCAAATTTAATTTATGTAAGAGTGTATTTTTTGATAATGTAAGAAATGTATTCTGCACTCTAATTTTCATTTGCCGTCTGGATTCGTCTTGGGCATAATAAATTCGTCTCATCATCATCATCATCATCTCATCTCTCTCTCTATCTCTTCCCCTCCCTCTCTTTCCTCTTTCATCACCATTTCTTCCTCTTCTTCCCTCTTCATATGCCTACTTTTTTTTCTCTGCGGTACATGTCTTGTTACAATTTCCTCTCCCTCACCCTCTCCTTTTCCCTCTGTCTTATCGTTGACGCTCTCCCTCCACTCCTTGCTGTTCTCTACTTTCTCGCTATCTTCTTCTCGTGTCCCCCTTCCCATCATTCGAGTCTTCCTCCTTTCTCCTCTCCCTCTCTCTCTTTCTTTTGTGTTCTCATTTCTTTATCCTTCTTCCCCGTCGTCCTTCTCTTTCCTCTCTCTTTCTTGCTCTGCTCCATATTTCTATTTCCGGGGTTTCCCAGGTCTTCTCCCTCTCTCTCTCTTTCTCTCTTTCCTCTCGCCGTCCTCTTCCTTCACTGTCACAATCTCTCCGATTAATTATTTGCTTCTAATTCCATTTTAGGGTTAGGAAGGTTCCAAACAGTCTTCAGTCCAGCTCAAGAAAAAGAGTTGGTCGACTATCTTCGGAATCTGGACGATTCTCTGTACGGATTGACAAAAACTGAGATGAGAGTTCTTGCTTATCAATTGGCAGAAAAGAACGACATTGCTCATAATTTCAACGATGGGAAAGCAAGCTTGGACTGGGTAGAGGGATTTTTAAAGAGACACCCAAATCTGGCATTACGGAAACCACAGGCCACATCAGCAGCACGTGCCAGAGGCCTCAATAAAATCGTGGTCAATAATTTTTACGATTTATTGGAATCTGTGTACGAGAAGCATCATCTCACGCCGGACCGAGTTTACAATGTCGATGAAACGGGCTTCTCATCGGTACCAAAACACCTGTCGAAGATAATCTCCACGAAGGGTAAAAGACAGGTCGGTACAGTCACTTCTGGTGAGAGAGGCCAGAATACCACGATCGAACTATGTGTCTCAGCATCGGGAACTTTCTTACCGCCATTGTTTGTGTTCCCTCGACAACGCATCAAGCCGTCTTTCATGGCTGGGGCACCTTCAGGAAGTTGGAGTGCATGCCACCCGAGTGGTTGGATGCAATCCGACATTTTCCTAAGGTGGTTCCAATGGTTTACCAAACAGACTCGGCCAACTCAGGAGAAACCGGTTCTTCTTTTACTAGATGGTCATATGACGCATACGAAGAACTTGGAGGTGATAGACTGGGCTCGCAAAAATCACATTATCATCCTCTGCTTCCCACCACATTGTACTCACCGATTGCAACCGTTGGACGTTAGCGTGATGCGACCACTGTCCATTGCCTATTCTGCCGCAATGAAGATATGGATGCGCGAGCATCCTGGACAAGTGGTGACTCCGGCTCAAATAGCAGAGCTATTCGGTGAGGCAATGGCGAAAGCTGCAACGGCATCTTCTGCAGTGAATGGATTTCGCAAAACCGGCATCTGGCCATTTGACCGTAATGTTTTCGAGGATGAAGGGTTTCGTCCTGCGAATGTGGCGAATGAACCAAGTTCATTTTTCGAACAACCGAGTCCTCTCCTTGGACATTCTCCAAAGCTTCTCGAGGAAACTCTCCCAAGTTCTCCTAACGAAACATCTCCGACTCTTCATGACAAAATGTTTCCGAGTCCGGATAACGGGTCATTTCACAGTCCTCATAACGAGTCATATCTGACTCCTTGTAGCCACTGGTCTCTAAGTCCTGATGGAAAAAAGTCCGCCCATGCTGGCAACG
The DNA here is from genome assembly GCA_037043255.1 of Diadegma fenestrale. Lineage (NCBI taxonomy): Eukaryota > Metazoa > Arthropoda > Insecta > Hymenoptera > Ichneumonidae > Diadegma > Diadegma fenestrale. Next base: position 824,832 of record CM073315.1, on the reverse strand, counting down.
GAATGCCTTCGAGTTCTTGTCACCATGTTTCTCCGAGTCAGAATGCTCAATCTTATTCGAGTGAGTTGGAAGAAAGGTTGAGTCAAATCTCGATAAAGATAGGAGAGCAGAATTCACCCGAACTGAACAGTTCAATCCATTTCACGGAGGAGAAAGCGGTGGAAGACAATGTAGCTGGCGAGAATTGGAGGCCGTCCCAATCTTCCTGGCAACCTTCTTCAAGCGGGGAATATTACGACGCACTGGACAAGAGTTGGAGTCAACGCTCAGCTGGCAAAATTCAACCACAGCTCGAGCATTCCCCTGCATTTTTGGACGGGAATTCAAAGTCGGTGAATCGCAAGGTTTGTGATCTAGAACCAATTGCACATTGCTCTCGGGGGAATGACAATAGCACAATGAAGAGACCCCGACGATTGATAACTCTCGATGATTCGGATAGTTCGGACTGCGAAAAAGCTGATGATTCAGACAGAGAAGAAATTGGATTTCCAAAGCCTACGAATCGGAGAACGAAGCCAACGACACGATCCCGTACGTATTTCACCTTACATAAACAAATGTCTCATTCTTTCATGTGGAAATTGATTTGTGATGCTCATGATTGTGTTGCAGTGATCCAAGGTGTCAGAGTACGTAGATTGCGCGCTACGGAGAGGTTCCGAGCTTCACCATATGTCGCTCAACCGTTACCCGTGGCAAAACCCCGTGTTTGTCGGGCAAATCGTGGCAGAACGGCCATTTTAACAAGCCCGTCGTATCGCGTGAATTTAGTAAGTAAGAAAAGAAAGACGACAAAAAAAGAAAAATCATCGTCTACGGAGGATGTTTCGTGCATTTTTTGCGATCAACTGTATTCGCATTCCTCCGAAGACTGGATTTGTTGTGAAATATGTGCAAAATGGGCTCACACCTTATGTGCAGGTGTTGATGACGATGAAATAAATTATAAATGTGATTTCTGTCAACAATCAAAATAAAAAGGACAGTTCCCGAAGATTTTTATAATGATTTACCCTCAGTCTTGCGCAGCTGTAAACTTCTTAGAAAACAATGAATTTTTTTTTTTTTTTGTCACTTTGCCGCAGAAATCCAAATAAAGCGAGTAGCCACTTTGCCCCAGAAATCGAAATTTAACGAGTGGCCACTTTGCCCCGTGTGGCCACTTTGCCCCACATTCCCCTACATGGAATCAGCTGTTCGAAAATCTTGTTTTCATCAAGATATGTCTTTGGCAGTATATTATAGCAAGACCCACAATCTATTTTAAATTTGACTTGGATCTTGTAATCAACAAATAATACTGGGTCTAACCACTCTTCGCTACTTATCGACGAGACATTTATACTACCTAGAAAATACGTCTCGTCGGTGTCTCCTTCGTTGACAACAGTGTTGATTCTTCTCTTGTTGTTCTTGCAGACCTGGGCGAAGTGGTTCATCTTCTGGCATTTTCTACACCGCTTGTTGTACGCTGGACAATTCCTCTATGTGTGTGTATATCCACATTTCGAGCAGGTGATGTTGTTATCTCGATTCCCCGTATGTTTCGATTCGAACGGCCTTTTCTCGTACCGTCTGCGATGTTCCTTTGTATCCTTGGTCTTGGACCCCGTTGTTATTCTTTATTCTTTATTACTTTGGTATGAACTTTTGTTATTCGTGAAACGTACAGCGTCGACTTTTTCTGGCTCACTTTTCAAGGTTTTGAGCTGTTTGTCTGCTAGCTCTGCCGCTTGACAGAGTTTAACACAACGATCTAGCGTTAACGCGTCTTCTCGCAGCAATCGACTTTTTACTTCGTTGTCCCGAATGCCTCCAATTATCCGATCCTTAATCAGACTGTCTCTCAATACTCCGAACTCACAATCCACACTCAATTTTTTTAAATCCGTTAGGAAAGAATCAAAGCTCTCACCGTCATTTTGACTATGATGAAAAAATACGTGTCGGCTGATGCTTTCGTTTTTCTTCGGAACACAGTGTGTTTCGAAAGCAGATATAACGTCGTTGAATTTTCCGCCTTGCTCTGCCGTCAGATCGAAAGTCTCGAATTTCTCGGTTGCTTCCTCGCCAATTGTGTGGAACAGAATCGCTACTTTTGTTCCGTCTGATTTTGCGGAGCTCTCTGTAGCTAAGATGAATATTTCGAATTTCTTTTTCCACTTTCTCCAATTTTCGGACACATTTCCTTTAAAACTGAGTGGTTCGGGCGGTTTTAAGGCTAACAAACTGGAGCTTTCCGTTGCCATTCTATTAGTTGTTAATAATCCGTTATTACTATTTGAATTTATATTTTCCGCGTCTAAGTATTCATCGGAATCGGTACTGTCGCTTATTTCTTGTTCATCGTCGCGGTTTGTCGGCATGAACACGTGGTGGCTGATTCTATTTTCAGCTCTATACTTGCCTATTCACTTTCCGCGGCATTTATTTTTCAACTTATTTTTTTTATCGTTCTTCATTTTGTCTCGATGACTGCGCCATGTAATGTTTGGGTCAATAATTAATAAGGTGATTGCTCTAGCGTGTGAGATTATTATTTATTTCAATGGCCCGAGTGCTCCGGTTGCCATCTCGTCAGATCCTGCCGGCCTCGTCTACTCGAGTGCCCTCTCTCTCGCAGCTCACATATACACATATATCACACCGTCCAGACCAATATTCACCATGAGCAGCAACTTAATTTGTTAGCTAAATCAAAAAAATTTAGAAAAACGTCGAGGATTTTATCCTGGATTAAGTAGACTATCGCTGAACTATATACATTTCTGGCATTGATTATTATCGTGGGAATTGTAAAAAAAAAACAACTACGAAGCATACTGGTCAACGAACAAATTGATTGAAACTGCAGTTTTTAAAAACCACATGACTACGGTCAGATTTCAAAGCATATTGCGATTTCTACATTTTGCGGACGATGCCTACGAATCAGATGATAAGCTGCAAAGAATTCGACCGGTTGTGGATATGTTAGTTGAACGCTTCCAAGCCACTTATAAACCAGGTGCATACCTTTGTATTGATGAGTCGTTGTTGCGATTCAAAGGCCGACTGAGTTGGAAACAATGCAACTTATCGAAAAGAGCTCGTTTTGGCATCAAATCGTACAAATGTTGTGATTCAAAAAATGGTTACGTGTACAATCTCGAAATTAACACAGGTAAAGATGGAAATTCACCAAGGGCTAAAACGCCAATGGGAATATCTGGGTCAGTTGTCAAGCGAATGCTGGGAAATCTCCATGGTCAAGGTCGAACTTTATATATTGATAACTGGTATAACTGGTAAAAAAACTTCATGATGATAAAACAAGTGCTTGCGGGACCGTTAGACTCAATCGAAAGTATATGCCGTTTGTGGAAACAAAAAAAATAAATGTTAGTCAAATAAAGGTCATACATACACCAATATTGGGTCTTATGGTTTGGCGAGACAGAAAAGTAGTGAGTATGCTTACTACTTGTCATACTCCGAAACTGATTACCATAGAAAAAAAACAGGAAAGCGGAAGGCCAATACAAAAACCGAATGTTGTAGTCGATTACAACCACTACATGGGAGGTGTTGATCTCTCTGATCAGTATATTCAACCTTACCAATTTCTTCGGAAATCAAAAAAATTCTATCACAATATTTCAAGCTACTTTCACATCATCGAATGTTAGTCCTTCAGAACCAGGCTTATCAAGATTGACCGCACGGCACTTCATCTATGTATATAAAAGAGTCGCGTGACTGACTGACTGACTGACTGACAGGCAACGCACAGCGTAAACCAATGAAGTTAGGATCGTGAAATTTGTCACGGTTACTCCTCTCGCATCGTAGACGCTCACTAAGAACGGATTTTGTTCGTTCTCTATCCAAAAAAAAATTATCGAAATTTGTTTTTTTTTTTCAATTCTTTTTTTTTCAAATTTTTTTTCTATACTCTTCTACCTCGATAAACGTTCACCGAGAACGGATTTCGTTCGTTCTCCACCGAAAAAAAATGAAAAAAAAATTCATCAAACATTTTTTTTCTCATCTATCTATATATATCAAAGAGTTGCGTGACTGACTGACTGACTGACTGACTGACAGACAACGCACAGCCTAAACCAATGAAGTCATAATCGCGAAATTTGTCACGGTTACTCCTCTCGCATCGTAGACGCTCACTAAGAACGGATTTTGTTCGATCTCTATATAAAAAAAAATTATCGAAATTTTTTTTTTTTTTTCAATTTTTTTTTTATTTTCTATACTCCTCTCCCATCATGGACGCTCACTAAGAACAGATTTTGTTCGTTCTCTACCCAAAAAAAAATTGATGCAAAAAAAAATTATTGCAAAAATTTTTTTTTTCATCATCTATATATATAAAAGAGTCGCGTGACTGACTGACTGACTGACTGACAGACAACGCACAGCCTAAACCAATGAAGTTAGGATCGTGAAATTTGTCACGGTTACTCCTCTCGCATCGTAGACGCTCACTAAGAACGGATTTTGTTCGTTCTCTATCCAAAAAAAAATTATCGAAATTTGTTTTTTTTTTTCAATTCTTTTTTTTCAAATTTTTTTTCTATACTCTTCTACCTCGATAAACGTTCACCGAGAACGGATTTCGTTCGTTCTCCACCGAAAAAAAATGAAAAAAAAATTCATCAAAAATTTTTTTTCTCATCTATCTATATATATCAAAGAGTTGCGTGACTGACTGACTGACTGACTGACTGACAACGCACAGCCTAAACCAATGAAGTCATAATCGCGAAATTTGTCACGGTTACTCCTCTCGCATCGTAGACGCTCACTAAGAACGGATTTTGTTCGATCTCTATATAAAAAAAAATTATCGAAATTTTTTTTTTTTTCAATTTTTTTTTTATTTTCTATACTCCTCTCCCATCATGGACGCTCACTAAGAACAGATTTTGTTCGTTCTCTACCCAAAAAAAAATTGATGCAAAAAAAAATTATTGCAAAAATTTTTTTTTTCATCATCTATATATATAAAAGAGTCGCGTGACTGACTGACTGACTGACTGACAGACAACGCACAGCGTAAACCAATGAAGCTAGGATCGTGAAATTTGTCACGGTTACTCCTCTCGCATCGTAGACGCTCACTAAGAACGGATTTTGTTCGTTCTCTATCCAAAAAAAAATTATCGAAATTTTTTTTTTTTTTCAATTTTTTTTTTTTCAATTTTTTTTTCTATACTCTTCTACCTTAATAAACGTTCACCGAGAACGGATTTTGTTCGTTCTCCACCAAAAAAAAATGAAAAAAAAAATTTATCAAAAAATGTTTCCTTATCTATATATATAAAAGAGTTGCGTGACTGACTGACTGACTGACTGACAGACAACGCACAGCCTAAACCAATGAAGTTAGGATCGTGAAATTTGTCACGGTTACTCCTCTCCCATCGTAGACGCTCACTAAGGACGGATTTTGTTCGTCCTCTATCCAAAAAAGAATTATCGCGAATTTTTTTTTAGACAATTTTTAGATACATTTTTAGATAATTATCTAGATTTTTTAGATAATTTTTAGATAATTATCTAGATTTTTTAGATAATTTTTAGATAATTATCTAGATTTTTTAGATAACTTTTAGATACATTTTTAGATAATTATCTAGATTTTTTAGATAATTTCTTTTTAGATAGAAGACGAACAGAATTCTAAAAAAAAATTTTTTTTTTTCAATTAAAAAAAAATGGCAACCGTTGCCATGATAACCGTTGCCTTGGTAACCGTTGCCATGGTAACCGTTGCCATGTTAACCGTTGCCATGGTAACCGTTGCCATGGTAAACGCTTAATTTCTCTAACGGATTTTTTTTCAATAGCAACCCCTGCCATGGTAATCTATATATATAAAAGAGTCGCGTGACTGACTGACTGACTGACTGACTGACTGACTGACTGACTGACTGACTGACTGACTGACTGACAGACAACGCACAGCCTAAACCAATGAAGTTAGGATCGTAAAATTTGTCACGGTTACTCCTCTCGCATCGTAGACGCTCACTAAGAACGGATTTTGTTCGTTCTCTATCCAAAAAAAAATTATCGAAATTTTTTTTTTTTTTCAATTTTTTTTTTTTCAATTTTTTTTTCTATACTCTTCTACCTTAATAAACGTTCACCGAGAACGGATTTTGTTCGTTCTCCACCAAAAAAAAATGAAAAAAAAAATTTATCAAAAAATGTTTCCTTATCTATATATATAAAAGAGTTGCGTGACTGACTGACTGACTGACTGACAGACAACGCACAGCCTAAACCAATGAAGTTAGGATCGTGAAATTTGTCACGGTTACTCCTCTCCCATCGTAGACGCTCACTAAGGACGGATTTTGTTCGTCCTCTATCCAAAAAAGAATTATCGCGAATTTTTTTTTAGACAATTTTTAGATACATTTTTAGATAATTATCTAGATTTTTTAGATAATTTTTAGATAATTATCTAGATTTTTTAGATAATTTTTAGATAATTATCTAGATTTTTTAGATAACTTTTAGATACATTTTTAGATAATTATCTAGATTTTTTAGATAATTTCTTTTTAGATAGAAGACGAACAGAATTCTAAAAAAAAATTTTTTTTTTTCAATTAAAAAAAAAATGGCAACCGTTGCCATGATAACCGTTGCCTTGGTAACCGTTGCCATGGTAACCGTTGCCATGTTAACCGTTGCCATGGTAACCGTTGCCATGGTAAACGCTTAATTTCTCTAACGGATTTTTTTTCAATAGCAACCCCTGCCATGGTAATCTATATATATAAAAGAGTCGCGTGACTGACTGACTGACTGACTGACTGACTGACTGACTGACTGACTGACTGACTGACTGACTGACAGACAACGCACAGCCTAAACCAATGAAGTTAGGATCGTAAAATTTGTCACGGTTACTCCTCTCGCATCGTAGACGCTCACTAAGAACGGATTTTGTTCGTTCTCTATCCAAAAAAAAATTATCGAAATTTTTTTTTTTTTTCAATTTTTTTTTTTTCAATTTTTTTTTCTATACTCTTCTACCTTAATAAACGTTCACCGAGAACGGATTTTGTTCGTTCTCCACCAAAAAAAAATGAAAAAAAAAATTTATCAAAAAATGTTTCCTTATCATCTATATATATAAAAGAGTCGCGTGACTGACTGACTGACTGACTGACTGACTGACTGACTGACTGACAGACAACGCACAGCCTAAACCAATGAAGTTAGGATCGTGAAATTTGTCAGGGTTACTCCTCTCGCATCGTAGACGCTCACTAAGAACGGATTTTGTTCGTTCTCTATCCAAAAAAAAATTATCGAAATTTGTTTTTTTTTTTTTCAATTCTTTTTTTTTCAATTTTTTTTTCTATACTCTTCTACCTTAATAAACGTTCACCGAGAACGGATTTTGTTCGTTCTCCACCAAAAAAAAATGAAAAAAAAAAATTTATCAAAAATTTTTTCCTTATCATCTATATATATGAAAGAGTCGCGTGACTGACTGACTGACTGACTGACTGACTGACAGACAACGCACAGCCTAAGCCAATGAAGTTAGGATCGTGAAATTTGTCACAGTTACTCCTCTCATATCGTAGACGCTCACTAAGGACGGATTTTGTTCGTCCTCTATCCCAAAAAAAATTATTGCGAATTTTTTTTTTAGACAATTTGTAGATACATTTTTAGATAATTATCTAGATTTTTTAGATAATTTTTAGATACATTTTTAGATAATTATCTAGATTTTCCAGATAATTTTTGGATACATTTTTAGATAATTATCTAGATTTTTTAGATAATTTTTAGATACATTTTTAGATAATTATCTAGATTTTTTAGGTAATTTTTAGATACATTTTTAGATAATTATGTAGATTTTTTAGATAATTTTTAGATACATTTTTAGATAATTATCTTGATTTTTTCGATAATTTTTTTTTAGATAGAGGACGAACAAAATTCTAAAGAAAATTTTTTTTTTTTTCAAATTCAAAAAAAAATCCGTTAGAGAAATTGAGCGTTTACCATGGCAACGGTTACCATGGCAACGGTTACCATGGCAACGGTGACCATGGCAACGGTTATCATGGCAACGGTTGCCATGGCAACCGTTGCCATGGCAACCGTTGCCATGGCAACGGTTATCATGGCAACGGTTACCATGGCAATGGTTGCCATGGTAATCGTTTCTTTAGCAACCACTGCCATGGTAATTCTATATATATACAAGGTATGCCCGCTTCGCCGGGCACATAATAGTATCCAACACAGATTTTCACATGACCTATGTGGTACTGTACTGTGTAAGGGGATGCGTTTTCATTTCTTCACATAGGACTTCACATGGGCAGATTTGACGATGTTGAAATATGCTTCGTTGAAATGCAACGAAATTCGTTTTTTTCTTGAGCAAATCTCATGAATTTAATTCGATATTGAATCGAGACGATAAAATTATCGTTTTTCAGGATTCAAACACAAAATTGATACGAAAATTGGCGTTTCTATTCACGTTGAAAAAAAAATTCACGGAAAAAGTATTTTATGTTGGACCTCAACGTTACGAATTTCAGTGTCATTTTGATTTGACGATGTTGAAATATGCTTCGTTGGACTGCAACGAAATTCGGGTTTTTTTTCGAGCAAAAGTCCTTAATTTAATTCAATATTCAATCAAGACGATAAAACGATCGTTTTTCAGGATTCAAACACAAAATTGATACGAAAATTGGGTTATTATTTTTTGAATTTAACAAAAAATTAAGGGTAAGGGTATTTTTCATTGACCCCAACGTTGCGAACTGCAGTGTCGATTTGATTCGATGTTTGGCTCGACAAAACTTGACGAAATTGTTTAAATGTTGTCGATTTATCAATACCGATGATAGCTCAAGCGAATAAAGATGGAAGTCAGGATGAGTTGGATGACTGGGTTCCTGATAAAAGAATTAGAGCCAGTAGTGCGTAACTTGGCATTTCCCTTCTATAAAAAAAAGAAAAAAATTACTGTCCACAGTTTTTTTCGCTCTATATCAGAATTGATATTTTTAAGTTTTGCATTTTCAGGGCAGATTCGTAGAGAGTTAAATCAAAATAATAATAGGTTAAATTTTATATTGTGAAACGCAAGCGAAGTCGCGTGCAAAAACCTATGTGAAAAATGAAAACGCATACCTTTACACAGTACCACATAGGTCATGTGGCAATCTGTGTGCGATACCGTTGTGTGCCCGGCGAAGCGGGCGTACCTTGGCTAGTCTATCTATATATATCAAAGAGTTGCGTGACTGACTGACTGACTGACTGACTGACAGACAACGCACAGCCCAAACCAATGAAGTCATAATCGCGAAATTTGTCACGGTTACTCCTCTCGCATCGTAGACGCTCACTAAGAACGGATTTTGTTCGATCTCTATATAAAAAAAAATTATCGAAATTTTTTTTTTTTTTTAATTTTTTTTTCATTTTCTATACTCCTCTCCCATCATGGACGCTCACTAAGAACAGATTTTGTTCGTTCTCTACCCAAAAAAAAATTGATGCAAAAAAAAATTATTGCAAAAATTTTTTTTTTCATCATTATACATATAACTATTGCGTGATTGACTGACTGACTGACTGACTGAGTGAGTGACTGATTGATTGACAGACAACGCACACTCTAAACCACTTAAGATAGGATCGTGAAATTTGTCACGGTTATGAAATTCGTCACAGATACTTCTCTCCCATCGTAGACGTTCACTAAGAAAGGATTTCGTTCGTTCTTTATCCAAAAAAAAATGTTCGCAATTTTTTTTTCCGACTGTTGCGTGACTGACTCACTGACTGACACACAAAAAAAAAGACTGGCTGACTGGAAGGACTGGCTGGAACCATGATCCTATCTTCAGTGGTTTAGGGTGTTCGTTGTCAATCAGTCAGTCAGTCAGTCAGTCAAATTTCCAAATTTGATCAAATAGACCCCAATGAAAAAATCATTTTCATTGGGGTCCTAGTGTCATTGGAGACCATTGTGTGCCCAGCGAAGCGGGCGTACCCAAGGCTAGTCTATCTATATATATCAAAGAGTTGCGTGACTGACTGACTTACTGACTGACTGACAGACAACGCACAGCCTAAACCAATGAAGTCATAATCGCGAAATTTGTCACGGTTACTCCTCTCGCATCGTAGACGCTCACTAAGAACGGATTTTGTTCGATCTCTATATAAAAAAAAATTATCGAAATGTTTTTTTTTCTCAATTTTTTTTTCATTTTCTATACTCCTCTCCCATCATGGACGCTCACTAAGAACAGATTTTGTTCGTTCTCTACCCAAAAAAAAATTGATGCAAAAAAAAATTATTGCAAAAATTTTTTTTTTCATCATCTATATATATAAAAGAGTTGCGTGACTGACTGACTGACTGACTGACTGACTGACAGACAACGCACAGCCTAAACCAATGAAGTCAGGATCGCGAAATTTGTCACGGTTACTCCTCTCGCATCGTAGACGCTCACTAAGAACGGATTTTGTTCGATCTCTATATAAAAAAAAATTAACGAAATTTTTTTTTTTCTTCATTTTCTATACTCCTCTCCCATCATGGACGCTCACTAAGAACGGATTTTTTTCGTTCTCTACCCAAAAAAAAATTATTGCAAAAATTTTTGCAAAATTAAAAAAATTATTGCAAAAATTTTTTTTTCATCATTATACATATAACTATTGCGTGATTGACTGACTGACTGACTGAGTGAGTGACTGATTGATTGACAGACAACGCACACTCTAAACCACTTAAGATAGGATCGTGAAATTTGTCACGGTTATGAAATTTGTCACAGATACTTCTCTCCCATCGTAGACGCTCACTAAGAAAGGATTTCGTTCGTTCTTTATCCAAAAAATAAATGTGCGCAATTTTTTTTCCGACTGTTGCGTGACTGACTCACTGACTGACACACAAAAAAAAAGACTGGCTGACTGGAAGGACTGGCTGGAACCATGATCCTATCTTCAGTGGTTTGGGGTGTTCGTTGTCAATCAGTCAGTCAGTCAGTCAGTCAAATTTCCAAATTTGATCATATAGACCCCAATGAAAAAATCATTTTCATTGGGGTCCCCGTGTCATTGGAGACCATTGTGTGCCCAGCGAAGCGGGCGTACCCAAGGCTAGTCTATATATATAAAAGAGTCGCGTGACTGACTGACTGACTGACTGACAGACAACGCACAGCCTAAACCAATGAAGTTAGGATCGTGAAATTTGTCACGGTTACTCCTCTCCCATCGTAGACGCTCACTAAGGACGGATTTTGTTCGTCCTCTATCCAAAAAAAAATTATCGCGAATTTTTTTTTTAGACAATTTTTAGATACATTTTTAGATAATTATCTAGATTTTTTAGATAATTTTTAGATACATTTTTAGATAATTATCTAGATTTTTTAGATAATTTTTAGATACATTTTTAGATAATTATCTAGATTTTTTAGATAATTTTTAGATACATTTTTAGATAATTATCTAGATTTTTTAGATTATTTTTTTTAGATAGAGGACGAACAAAATTCTAAAAAAATAATTTTTTTTCCAAATTAAAAAAAAAAATTCGTTAGAGAAATTGAGCGTTTACCATGGCAACGGTTACAATGGCAACGGTTACCATGGCAACGGTTGTCATGGCAACGGTTACCATGGCAACGGTTGCCATGGTAATCGTTTCCTCAGCAACCACTGCCATGGTTGTCATCTATATATTGTGACGGGTTCGACACAAGCGCAAGAGAAATTGTGAGGGAAAAATAAATAAACGCTGCGAAAAATGAATTAAAATAATAAAAACAAGTTTCGGATTTATTTGGCAGATTTTATACAATGGAAAATTCGGGGCGCCAGCTGGTTCTGTCGGTCCAGCAATCGTTACAAAAAGGGCCAAAATTTATCAAACGAAAAACAGTAATAAACGCTTTTAATTTATCAAAATTAATGGAACTGGCTCAGGGAGAATCACGATAATCTTAAACGCAAGGACAGAGGGTCCCTGAAACTCAGGCGTCTTACAATACCAGTGACGACAAGGGGACGACGAGCGAGCGAGCCACGCGATCGAATGAACCACGCGGACGCTCGAACCGGGCCGCGTCGGCGGAACCCGATTGAATGAATCGAGCGAAATCTCACTCGCGTCACACACGAAAACACGAAAAATAAGGCTAAATTAATGACAAAGGGACGCGAGGGGGGCGATCGACGATGGGAGTCGAAAAATATGCAAGAAAATATCGCGACGGGGCTCGAAAACGCGAAACACTGACTCGAAAAATCACGGGAGGGAATGACGGGCAAAAAGGGGCAAAAAACGATTTCACGGGTGATTCACGGGGGCAAACTCGATGGCACAACACTCGTCGCGTCGACTGACCGACGAAATAAATCTTTCTCGAACGAAAAATTCGAGAAAGCGAACGAAAATGACGAAAACTTGGGTGTTTGGGAAGAGTCAAACGACAAGAGGAAAATGGCCGCACGCCCGGCAAGAATCGAAGGACTTACTTGTTTTCTGGATTTTTGAGAGGAAAATCGGGAAATCCGGTGCCAAAGTGGTCCAAGAATGTCCGGAGAGTAATCCTTTGTAAAGCCGGGTCGTCGTAAAGATTCTTGATCGCAAATTGAACACAAGAAACTCGAAAATAGCACAAAAAAAACTCGACAGCGATGTTGCGCGTGTCGAGTCCGAAGCGGAAGAGAGAGAACTTCAGCGTCTCCTCGAGCTCCTCGGGACGCTCTCGAAGCTTCGCGAAGTCCGATAGCCAATCAGAACGCGGCTTTAGCGCCGGCTGATTATCGATCCGGTATTGAGCGCCGACCTCGCGAGATCGCACACAGGTGGCGCTGACGCTGGCCTCGCGACCGGGCGCTGGCGCCACGCTGTCTGCCTCGCGAGACCGAGGCTCGAGCAAGATGGCGGCGCCCACGGCTGTCAAAACAGCCGTGGCGAGTCGCGGTGGTTTTGTCGCAAACGCGTCTCGACGCCGCGGAAACCGTTGGGTTTCCTCCGACTCGACGGACAAGTCTTGTCGGAGGAACGATGCGTGACACGGTTTCCGCGACTCGACGCTTGTCGCGAAAACGAGTGTGTGCGGGGCTAAGGGCTAAGGGGAACACGAAAATTGACACGCGGGGGAGGGAGGGAGAAATAATGAAAATGGGTCAAGAGCGAGAGTGAGTTTGGAGCGAATTTATTGTTCGCTTGTTCGGCGGTTCACTCGCTCGCGTTCGCGAAAGTATTCGGGGGGGGAATTTTGGTGATTTTTCTCTGCGGGCTGGACTTTTCGTTCGGTCCTCCTCGATCCTCGGGGCTGAAATCAGATAAAAAAGAAAAGGCCGGTCCCAGACTGGGATCCGGTAGCTCTCGCCGCGGCTCGACAGCTGGCAACAAAAGTGACAACGTCACAATACATATAACTGTTGCGTGATTGACTGACTGACTGACTGACTGATTGTGAGTGACTGATTGATTGACAGACAACGCACACTCTAAACCACTCAAGATAGGATCGTGAAATTTGTCACGGTTATGAAATTTGTCACAGTTACTTCTCTCCCATCGTAGACGCTCACTAATAAAGGATTTCGTTCGTTCTTTATCCAAAAAAAAAATGTTCGCAATTTTTTTTTCCATCTGTTGCGTGACTGACTCACTGTCTGACACACAAAAAAACTGGCTGACTGGAAGGACTGGCTGGAACCATGATCCTATATTCAGTGGTTTAGGGTGTTCGTTGTCAATCAGTCGGTCAGTCAGTCAGTCAAATTGCCAAATTTGATCATATAGACCCCAATGAAAAAATCATTTTCATTGGGGTCCCAGTGTCATTGGGGACCATTGTGTGTCCAGCGAAGCGGGCGTACCCAAGGCTAGTGAATGTATAAAGAATACCGTGATCCAGAGACTCGGCAGAGTCTCGGGCCGAGTACATTCGACAATGTCGTCTGCTGGCGCGAGACTCACTCGAGTATATTATCTCTGACAATCCAGAGACTCGGCAGAGTCTCGGGCCGAGTACATTCGACAATGTCGTCTGCTGGCGCGAGACTCACTCGAGTATATTATCTCTGACAAAAGCGATTCCGCCGGTGAGGGTAGATACTTTCTTGGATTACAAAGCTCAGGGGTAATTTCATGATCTCAAATTTGAACTGGAGACTAATTAAGTTATCCCCCCTCGATTGAGCCATGACTCAATCCTATTGATGCCGTAATTGCTGAGAAAAAACTTTGCACGGGCAAAATTATGCGCTGATCGAAGTGTGCGTGCGTATATGTATACGACACAGAGAAAGGGCCCGTGGCGCTAGCCTTTTTCTGATTGGTCGCGACGGTTAGGAGTGTCGCGGTGGTTAGGAGTGACGCGATGGTTTCAGTTACGTCCGTTACGTCTCTACTGTGTACCGACATTTTGCCCGCTAGGTACACAAGTTTTCTTCTGTACCGAGCGGGCGCGAATCACCGAATGTACTTGGCCAGGCTTTTCCTCCGTAAAGGTACATAATTTCATGAATAAAAATCCTGCGAAATTCAATGTGCACCTTTTTTCGTATTTCTTTTTGTAGAATTTTAATCTGCAATGTTGAAAATCCAAGAATACTATTGGAAATTGATTTTGTATGGTGAAAAACCAATTTTTTGGATAGGCCGCCATATGGCGGGCCCTCCAATTGTGGCCAAGTTGGTGTTGCCCGCCATATGGCGGGCCCGCCAGTAAAGGGGTTAATATGGAAATATCATATGGAGCTATACGGTTTATCGAATCGGGGAGGGGACCAGAATAAACATCAAACATTCCGGATAAGCCATAAATAGGTGGCTGGAAAGGACAGAATGGAGATCTCGAATATGCAAATCTGCAAAAGGGCTCGTGATAGTTCATTTCACAATCCATGACGTCATACTGCTACTTTAGGCGTGCATGGAGCTAGTTTCTGAAAAGTAAAATGAGACAGCCCTTCGCCGAACTTTTTCACTTAACCATGCACGCCAAGTTTTCGCATTGGTTTTGCAGTGCCCTTTGACAACATGTTGTTACAGTACCGATAATGGTCGGTACGTCCGATTCTTGGCTACTACCGAAACCAATGATTTCAATTTTTTTTGCTCGTTCAATTCTTGAATTTTACGCGCAAGAATTTCTCTGGATAATTATTGCAGTGACCATTTCGACGTTGCTTACGAAAAGTAACATATTTTAATTTTTTTACGAAAACTAGCACATTATTCATCACCGGGAAAACTAGCACATTTCCAATCATTCCCCGAAAGCTAGTACATTTCAGGTTTTGTCGCGAAAACAAACACGTTTGAATATGAACCTCGAAAACTAGCATTTTTCAGTTTTCACCGCGAAAACTAGCATGCTTCAGTTTTCACCACGAAAACTAGCATGTTTCAGTTTTCACTCCGAAAACTAGCATGTTTCGATTTTCACCGCGTTTATGACTACTTTTTTTCCCATTTTTCTAAAGTAGCTTTTCCCACTTCAGATCGAGTAATCGATTTTTACTTATCATGATATATACTGAAACGGCACGGATACGCGACAGCTGACGATCCGCCCGGCGCGGCGTCCGTCGCTCGACTACGGTGGCGCTAAGCGGCCGATAGCCGAACCATCTCGCGGCTCGCGAAGACGCGAGCGGACGAAGTGGGGGAAAAGTGACGAATTTGTGACAAAGGAGTGGGGATTGAGCTGGTTTTATTCGATAGCGCGTCGAAAAGTGGGGACAAGTAGGACTGTGCGAACGCTCTGCGCAAGCGCGGAATACAGTGAACGGATGCGAGCGAAATCAAGAGACTCGGCAGAGTCTCGGGACAAGTACATTTGAAAACAGCTGTGCGTCGTCTGCTTGTCCCGAGCGCTCGCCGAGTCTATACTTTCTCGTAGTAAAACGATTCGCGGTGGTCGGAAAAAAAATTTCGATGACATTTCAGCTAACTGTAAAGCCCAGGAGTCGTCTAGCGACCTGAAAATTGACATGGAGACTAATTACGCGATACCCTTTCGATAGAGCCCAAATTCAATACGATTGATTGAGTAATTGCTGAGAAAAAACTTTGCACGGGCTTAGTCCTATCTCAGCCTGCGTCAGAACCACGCTACATCGAAGGATTTGACGTGTCTGTATATGGCCGCCTGACAACACATTCAAAGGGGTCTGTGCGCCCATCTTAGTCAATCCCGGGCTGCGAAATTCCTCATTGGTCGAGGCTGCGATGATTCCAATGGATCCGTCGTGTGCACACGACAGTGCAGACGAGCGAGCGAAAAATGTCAGCTGATATTTCGAAGGGCCATTTTGACGTGAGTGTGAGAGAGAGAGATAGCTGAAATAAGTTCATATTTTTCTTTTCCGCCCTTGATATTTTCGAGAAAATAACTGTTACAATTGTTCCTTGTCGAACGATGAACGTTGGCTAACCATTTATTTTCTTGAGGATGCAAGGTTATGGGAGAAGAATGTGTTGCTGGTTTTTCGTTACCGAGTCTGAACGAATGCTGTGATACAGCTTTGACAGCTCGTCATAACCTCACACTTTTGAATTTTCAACTGCCATATTACCGACATGCTCCGATGACGAGAGAATATGCTTCATGAATGAATCTGCTCCACATCTTTTGACTCTTTCCTACTCCCACCATTTTATTCATTTACAGCATGACTTATACATAATAATTCTCAGCGATGTAAAAAAATCTTGTCGCTGATTCGAGCCACATAAAAATCTTGTCGCAGAGGCGCATGAAAATCTTGTCGCTGCAAGTTATCTGATAGCTCCGGATAACTCTCAGTGACATCAAGATCTTGTCGCTGAGCCACATGAAGATTAATCGCTGAGCAATAATATCTCTCAGCGAAACAAAAATCTTGTCGCTAAGACAAATGAAAATCTTCTTGCGGAGGCAAATGAAAATCTTGTCGCTGCGAGGGCTCAGTAACATGAAAATCTTGTCGCTGAGGCAAATGAAAATCTTGTCACTGCGAGGGCTCAGTGACATAAAAATCTTGTCGCTGAGCGACATGAAAATCTTATCGCTGAGCAACATGAAAATCTTGTCGCTAAGGCAAATCAAAATCTTGTTGCTGCGAGGGCTCAGTGACATAAAAATCTTGTCGCTGCGAAGGCTCAGTGACATGAAAATCTTGTCGCTGCGAGGGCTCAGTGACATAAAAATCTTGTCGCTGCGAGGGCTCAGTGACATAAAAATCATGTCGCTGGGCCACAAGAAAAAATTGTACATTTGTTCCTTTCTGCCAAAATTCTGATGGAGCCAAGGAAAAAAATTCTTCACTACAACTTCATGCTAAAATATTGATTTTTTCCAACTCGTGGTCAAAAGTCGGAAATTTAATTCTCGCGATAAATTGAGACTTTGACACGTGTTCCCTCTTTGTTTCAGCATATCAAACCGAGTGGCTGGGAAAAAAATCATGATTTTACCATTTTCGCTTGGAGAAGAGCGATTTTCGTTTGAAAATTGATGAAAAATCGTCATTTTCAAGCAAAAATCTTGGTAATGGGAAAAAAATCATATCTCGGTGAAAAATCGAGATAGAGACATGATTCTGGGCTTAAATTGAGCTCCACAGAGTCTAGTTGCTGGGAAAAAATCAGCATTCTATTCTCATGGAGCCGAGAAGAAAACTTCTTCGCTACAACTTCATGTTCAAATATTGATTTTTCTAACTCGTGGGCAAAAGTTGAAAATTAATTTCTCGCGATAAATTGAGACTTTGGCACGTGTTTCCTCTTTGTTTCATCGTATCCAACCGAGTGGCTGGAAAAAAAATCATAATTTATACGATTTTTACTCGGAGAAGCGTGATTTTCGTTTGAAAATTGTCGAAAAATCGTCATTTTCAAGCCAAAATCATGGTGATGAGAATAAAATCATATCTCGATGAAAAATAGAGATAGAGACATAATTCTCGGTTTGAATTGAGCTCCACAGAGTCTAGTTGCTGGGAAAAAATCAGCATTTTATTCTCATGGAGCCAAGAAGAAAAATTCTTCGCTAGAACTTCATGTTCAAATGTTGATTTTTCCAGCTCGTGGGCAAAAGTCGAAAATTTAATTCTCGCGATAAATTGAGACTTTGGCACGTGTTTCCTCTTTGTTTCAGCGTATCCAACCGAGTGGCTGGAAAAAAATCATAATTTATACGATTTTTACTCGAAGAAGCGCGATTTTCGTTTGAAAATTGTCGAAAAATCGTCTTTTTCAAGCAAAAATCATGGTAACGGGCAAAAAATCATATCTCGATAAAAAATTGAGATAGGGACATAATTCTGGTCTTGGATTAAGGTCCAATCAGTGTCCTTCTAGGGAAAAAATCAGCATTCTATGTTCATGAAGCCAAACAAATAGATTCTTCGCTCCTAAGTGATGTAAAAATGTCGTTTTTTTGTAAGCTGATAGTGAAAAGGCCATACCATTCTCGAGTAAAATCAAGATTATGGCACGCGTTCACGTTTCCTTTCAGCTCAACAAATTATGTGGCTTGAAAAAAAAATCAAAATTTATACTATTTTCACTCGGAGAAGAGCGATTTTCGTTTGAAAATTGATGAAAAATCGTCATTTTCAAGCAAAAATCATGGTAATGGGCAAAAATTCATATCTCGGTGGAAAATCGAGATATAGACATGATTCTGGACTTAAATTGAGCTCCACAGAGTATATTTTTGGGGAAAAAATCAGCAATTTATTCCCATAAACCCAACTAAATAAAATCTTCGCTCCCAAGTCATGTAAAAATGTCGTTTTTTTCTAAGCTGATAGTGAAAATGCAAAAATACAATTCCCAAGAAAAATTAAGATTATGGCGTGCGTTGACGTTTCCTTCCAGCTTAACAAACCATGTGGACAAAAAACGTGATTTTACCGTCGTTGCTCGGAGAAGAGCGATTTTCGTTTGAAAATTTATGAAAAATCGTCGTTTTCGAGCAAAAATCATGGAAATGGGCCAAAATCATATCTCGGTGAAAAATTGAGATGGAGACATGATTCTTGGCTTCAAATGAGCTCCACAGAGTACACTTCTAGGGAAAAATCAGCAAATTATTCCCACCGGACTAAAAAAATTGGAGACTTTCAATCAGAAAAAATAAGTGATATCCTAGCCAAAAATCCCCTCCCGGGGAAAAAAGCTTGGACAAGTACATTTGTTGGTGATCTCCATTTCCATTTGTTTTCACAGAAAAATCTAATCCCCCCTTGAAAAAAATTGGAAACGCCAACAAAATAAAGAATTTAAGAAAACCCAAAAAAAATTCAAGAAGATTGAGAAAAATGCAAGAAATGCGAGAATGGTAGAAAAAAATTAATGGTATTCGCTCAGCATAAAAAATTCTGATATCTATAAGAGGACAAGTATTCCCTGTCTGAAAATCATGTTAATGTTCGAAAATCAATTAACGAGAAAAAAGAAAATCTTCCAAAAAGACACGTCTCAAAAAAAGGAACCCCTAAATACAAAATGGCGAATCGACAGAAAAACTTCATAAAAAAATACAAAACTAAAGTTTGCCATCATATGTTGAGCGTATGCGCACAGAGTACTTGGCCGGCCCGAAATTTTGAATTAAAGTGCTCAGCTTGGTTAATCTTGGCATAACGTAATTATTTGGTTTCAGAAATCTTTTTAGAAAAGACACGCGAAAGCTTGGCGAAAATCTCGAGTCAATCAAGGTTCTCTCCTAAAACGATTTATACCCCCGGGGAAAAAAGCTTGGACAAGTACATTTGTTGGTGACCTCCGTTTCCTTTGCAGTTCCCTGAAAAATCTACAGAAAAGTGAGAACCCCTCCCTATGCCAAAAAAATTGGATGCACTCTCAGAAAAACGATAAAAAATATCTCGCCTACATAACCTTGACCACTCTCGACTGAAAAATGAAGACCCTTCAAAGAATACAATGAAGAATAACTCCAAAAAAATTTTCCTGAAAATTCAAAAAACCCTACATGAACACAAAAACTGGTCATACAATAATTGTGTAAAAATTGATCATTTACGTTCAGCACTAAAATTTTTTATATCGATAAGAGGACAAGTTTTCCCTTGAGGTCTTGGAATCAACTAACCAATCCGTTTCATTAATAATAACCATTATTAATACATAATCATTTGTTGTTGAATTATTACTAACTTAGAAAACGAAAATAGTCAATGTTTCATTTACGTACAGGATTAAAATTTGCGATATCAATAATAGGACAAGTGTTTCATCCTAACTCACGAAACGAAAATAGTCCTAACTCACGAAACGAAAATAGTCAACGTTTCATTAACGTACAGGATTAAAATTTACAATATCAATAATGGGACAAGTGTTTCATACTAACTTACGGAACGAAAATAGTCAACGTTTCATTTACGTACAGGATTAAAATTTACAATATCAATACTGGGACAAGTGTTTCATCCTAACTTACTGAACGAAAACACTCAACGTTTCATTTACGTACAGGATTAAAATTTACAATATCAATACTCGGACAAGTGTTTCATACTGGGACAAGTGTTTCATCCTAACTTACCGAACGAAAACACTCAACGTGTCATTGACGTACAGGATTAAAATTGACAATATCAATACTCGGACAAGTGTTTCATTACTAACTTACGAAATGAAAATAGTCAACATTTCATTTACGTACAGAATTAAAATTTGCAATACCATAGTGATCCATACGCTCAATGGCTGATGCCTCACCTGTACACGGGATCATTAAAAATCTTTTTGGTGTTTATACATTGTACAACAGGTTTTAACGCGAGGCCCCCAATACTGCTTGATGGGTAACGATTTGTTAAACAGTCACCACCGTACGTTGAGCGTATGCGCACAGAGTACTTGTCCGGCCCATAACTTTTTATGCAAATTCCTCATTCCAGAAAAAATCAAATTATAAAACTGTTGTTTGTCTGTAGTCCTGTTGACAAGTGCACGATAACTTGTTAACAATTGGAATGATCCTCACCTTCTTATTAATATGAGATCAGTATTACTCTTCATTACAATTCTTTACAGTTATTAATACGTTTACTTTTCTAATAAAAGTTTAATTATGAATGAGCATGACAGCAAAAATTTATTTTTAATGATGGGAATAAACAGGTTTCTGCAGCTTGCTGCTCAACTTTTTAGTCATGTCTAGAAAAAAGGTCTGGTTCTATTGGTTCATCAATTTGCTATACTTATTCACGAACCAAGATATTCATTGCTAGTAATTGGATCTAAGTTCACTTATGAACCTTTGGAAAAACCAAGTTTTCTTATGACGCTTGGGAGAATCTAAATCCACTCATCACGCTTTACAGAATTGAATTATGGCATTTTCTGAATTCGGTGTGGATCGACTAGTTTTGCACAGCCACAAAGGACAATAAATACAGTAATTGTAAGAATTATAGACGAAGGTAGATGACAAGTCATATTCACTGCTGAAGGTTCATACCGTCAAAATTTGTTAAAAATATTATTCCGCTGTTCTTCTTCGGAACGTTTATTTCACGATACAAATGGTGAAACGGCTTTACCCCGTTGTGGACATAACAACTTTGGCCTCAATAGCGGTTGTAGGCAATAAATTCATCTCTGAGAAAGTTCACTTTCTGGTTCGAAGGATCAATATATAGTGTTATATATAATAGTTTAAGTATATAGTTTAAGTTTGAACGTAAGGAAAAAAGACTCAATCTCGAGTATATAGACACGCGGCAATTTGCCTTGTCGAATCAAACTTTTCTTTTTAATACTTGGCGTTAAGACGCTGCCGCGTCTCAAAGTACATCATTTTTTACTCTGTCGCAGAAATAGATAATTCATTCAAGCATCGCAGCAAAAATCATATATTCACTACGCTCTGATATATCGCAAAAACGTTGCCGAGGGGTAAACGTTCCGGTGACGAACTTTCTTGGGGTCACTCCTCCGAAACAAATTTTTTTTAGCTGCATTTTCCTAGATTCTGGAAAATGAAAATGGAAAATAGACCCAGGAAATGGAAAAAAAACTCTAGGTTGTGCAAGTGATCCGTGATTTTTTCTGGAATGAGGAATTTGCATAAAAAGTTATGGGCCGGACAAGTACTCTGTGCGCATACGCTCAACGTACGGTGGTGACTGTTTAACAAATCGTTACCCATCAAGCAGTATTGGGGGCCTCGCGTTAAAACCTGTTGTACAATGTATAAACACCAAAAAGATTTTTAATGATCCCGTGTACAGGTGAGGCATCAGCCATTGAGCGTATGGATCACTATGGTATTGCAAATTTTAATTCTGTACGTAAATGGAATGTTGACTATTTTCATTTCGTAAGTTAGTAATGAAACACTTGTCCGAGTATTGATATTGTCAATTTTAATCCTGTACGTCAATGAAACGTTGAGTGTTTTCGTTCGGTAAGTTAGGATGAAACACTTGTCCCAGTATGAAACACTTGTCCGAGTATTGATATTGTAAATTTTAATCCTGTACGTAAATGAAACGTTGAGTGTTTTCGTTCAGTAAGTTAGGATGAAACACTTGTCCCAGTATTGATATTGTAAATTTTAATCCTGTACGTAAATGAAACGTTGACTATTTTCGTTCCGTAAGTTAGTATGAAACACTTGTCCCATTATTAATATTGTAAATTTTAATCCTGTACGTTAATGAAACGTTGACTATTTTCGTTTCGTGAGTTAGGACTATTTTCGTTTCGTGAGTTAGGATGAAACACTTGTCCTATTATTGATATCGCAAATTTTAATCCTGTACGTAAATGAAACATTGACTATTTTCGTTTTCTAAGTTAGTAATAATTCAACAACAAATGATTATGTATTAATAATGGTTATTATTAATGAAACGGATTGGTTAGTTGATTCCAAGACCTCAAGGGAAAACTTGTCCTCTTATCGATATAAAAAATTTTAGTGCTGAACGTAAATGATCAATTTTTACACAATTATTGTATGACCAGTTTTTGTGTTCATGTAGGGTTTTTTGAATTTTCAGGAAAATTTTTTTGGAGTTATTCTTCATTGTATTCTTTGAAGGGTCTTCATTTTTCAGTCGAGAGTGGTCAAGGTTATGTAGGCGAGATATTTTTTATCGTTTTTCTGAGAGTGCATCCAATTTTTTTGGCATAGGGAGGGGTTCTCACTTTTCTGTAGATTTTTCAGGGAACTGCAAAGGAAACGGAGGTCACCAACAAATGTACTTGTCCAAGCTTTTTTCCCCGGGGGGGATTTTTGGCTAGGATATCACTTCTTTTTTCCGATTGAAAGTCTCAATTTTTTCATTCGGAAGTGGTCGAGGTTTTCCAGGCGAGACATTTTTTATCGTTTTTCCGGGAGGGCATCAACTGTTTTTGGTAGAGGGAGGGGTTTTTACTTTACTGTAGATTTTTCTGAGAAATGCAATGGAAGCGGAGGTTACCAACAAATGGACTTGTCCAGGCTTTTTTCCCCGTGGGGGGATTTTTGGCTAGGTAGACTATATTCTTTGTTAAAATTAAGCAATTTATTTAACTTGAACACTTTATTAATAATAACAGAGATTCCGGATCGATTAATATTTTTTTACTCCGATTCTCGATTCTCGTCAGTCGCGACCAATCAGAAACACGATGACCACACGTCTGTACTTTCTTTTTCGAGTTAAAACAAATCTGTACTTTTTTTGAGTTGAAAAAAATGCGAAACTGTCAAAATGCCTGTTGAACCAATCGAAAGTCCCTCGCTGACCATCCAACTGAGCCCCAAGCTCGTAGAGCTTGTCGTGAAAAATGTGAAACTCGAAAATGCGCCGAGCAACATTATTTCTTGAAAAAATCTGGAAAACGTTGATATTTTCGAAGTCTCGATTTTTGAAATTCGTTTTCGAATGGGCAATAATCCGAGAAAGTTTTTTTTTTAATCCAAAAAAGCCGTGACAGGGAAATAAATTTTTCATATTTTAGTAACAAACTGAGAATAATCGCTTAAATTTTGAAATTTTCTCCATATTTTTTACAGTGAATTCGAAATAAAATAAATTTTGGAAAGTTCCAACGAAATTTCGTTATATTTTTTCTTTTTCACAGTGAAACAAAAAACCGTCAACTGATCGCCGTCGCCCAGTTCGTTATTTCGGTTTTTGATGGTTTCGCATTTGGATTCATCGGAATTGAATTGCTGGTGGGAATTTCTATATTCTTCGTTGAATACGCAGTAAAAAATGCCATAATCTTATGTTTTCTCGAGAATGGTATTTTTGCATTTTCACCATCAGCTTAGAAAAAAAAAACGCCATTTTTACATGACTTGAGAGTGAAGATTTTATTTAGTTGGCTTTATAGGAACCACCCCCTCCGGCGAAATCGCTTTTCTTAGAGATAATATACTCGAGTGAGTCTCGGGCCAGCAGACGACGCTGTCAAATGTACTTGTCCCGAGACTCTGCCGAGTCTCTTGATAAATTGCTGATTTTTTTCCCAGAAATGTACTCTGTGGAGCTTAAATTAAGCCCAAAGTCATGTCTCTATCTCAATTTTCCACCAAGATATGATTTTTTGCCCATAACCATGATTTTTGCTTGAAAATGACGATTTTTCGACATTTTTCAAACGGAAATCGCTTTTCTCCGAGTAAAAATCGTATAAATTATGACTTTTTTTTCCAGCCTTTCAGTTTTATACGCTGAAAATGAGAGAAAACACGCGCCAAAGTCTCAATTTACCGCGTCAATGCAATTTTCGATTTTCGACCTTGAGTAGGAAAAAATCAAAGTTTCAACATGAATTTGTCGCGAGGAATTTTTATTCTTGGCTCCATGCGAATAGAATGCTGATTTTTCTTCTTCAAATATACTCTGTGGAACTCAATTTAAGCCACGAGTCATATCTCTATGTCGATTTTTCATCGAGATATGATTTTTTGCTCACGAGCATGATTTTTGGTTGAAAATGTCGATTTTTCGACAATTTTCAAACGAAAATCGCTCTTCTCCGAGGAAAAATTGCATGAATTATGCATTTTTTTCCAGCCACTCAGTTTGATACGCTGGAAAGAAGAGAAAACACGTGCCAAAGTCTCAATTTATCGCGGGAATTCAATTTTCAACTTTTGATCACGAGTTGGAAAAAATCAGAGTTTTAACATGAATTTATTGCCAAGAATTTTTCTGCTTAGCTCCATGAGAATGGACTGCTGATTTTTTTCCTTCAAATATTCTCTGTGGAGCTCAATTTAAGCCCAGAATCATGTCTCTATCTCGATTTTTCATCGAGATATGATTTTTTGCTCACGAGCATGATTTTTGCTTGAAAATGTCGATTTTTCGACAATTTTCAAACGAAAATCGCTCTTCTCCGAGTAAAAATCGCATAAATTGGGCATTTTTTTCCAGCCACTCAGTTTGATACGCTGAAAAGAAGAGAAAACACGTGGCAAAGTCTCAATTTATCGCGGGAATGCAATTTTCAACTTTTGATCACGAGTTGGAAAAAATCAGAGTTTTAACATGAATTTGTCGCGAAGAATTTATATTTTTGGCTCCATGAGAATAGACCGGTGATTTTTTTCCTTCAAACATACTCTGTGGAGCTCAATTTGAGCCCAGAGTCATGTCTCTATCTCAATTTTTTATCGAGAAGTGATTTTTTTCTCATTTCCATGATTTTTGCTTGAAAATGACGATTTTTCGTCAATTTTCAAACGAAAATCGCTCTTCTCCGAGCGAAAATGGTAAAATCATGATTTTTTTTCCAGCCACTCGGTTTGATACGCTGAAACAAAGAGGAAACACGAGCCAAAGTCTCAATTTATCGCGAGAATTCAATTTTCGATTTTTGACCACGAGTTGGAAAAAATCAATATTTTTGCACCAAGTTGTAGCGCGGAATTTTTCTTCTTGGCTGCATGAGAATAAAATGTGGATTTTTTCCCTGCAACTAGACTCTGTGGAGCTCAAATTAAGCCTAGAATCATGTCTCTATCTCAAATTTTCACTGAGATATGATTTTTTTCTCATTTCCATGATTTTTGCTTGAAAATGACGATTTTTCGTCAATTTTCAAACGAAAATCGCTCTTCTCCGAGCGAAAATGGTAAAATCATGATTTTTTTTCCAGCCACTCGGTTTGATACGCTGGAACAAAGAGGAAACACGAGCCAAAGTCTCAATTTACCGCGAGAATTCAATTTTCGATTTTTGACCACGAGTTGGAAAAAATCAATATTTTTGCACCAAGTTGTAGCGCGGAATTTTTCTTCTTGGCTGCATGAGAATAAAATGTGGATTTTTTCCCTGCAACTAGACTCTGTGGAGCTCAAATTAAGCCCAGAATCATGTCTCTATCTCAATTTTTCATTGAGATATGATTTTTTTCCCATTACCATGATTTTTGCTTGAAAATTACGATTTTTCGTCAATTTTCAAACGAAAATCGCTCTTCTCCGAGCTAAAATGGTGAAATCATGATTTTTTTTCCAGCCACTCGGTTTAATACGCTGAAACAAAGAGGAAATACGAGCCAAAGTCTCAATTTATTGCGAGAATTCAATTTTCGATTTTTGACCACGAGTTGGAAAAAATCAATATTTTTGCACCAAGTTGAAGCGCAGAATTTCTTTTCTTCGCTCCATGAGAATAAATCGCTGATTTTTTCCCTGCAACTAGACTCTGTGGAGCTCAAATTAAGCCCAGAATCATGTCTCTATCTCAATTTTTCACCGAGATATGATTTTTTTCTCATTTCCATGATTTTTGCTTGAAAATGACGATGTTTCGTCAATTTTCAAACGAAAATCGCTCTTCTCCGAGCGAAAATGGTAAAATCATGATTTTTTTTCCAGCCACTCGGTTTGATACGCTGAAACAAAGAGGAAACACGAGCCAAAGTCTATATTTATCGCGAGAATTCAATTTTCGATTTTTGACCACGAGTTGGAAAAAATCAATATTTTTGCACCAAGTTGTAGCGCGGAATTTTTCTTCTTGGCTGCATGAGAATAAAAAGTGGATTTTCTCCCTGCAACTAGACTCTGTGGAGCTCAAATTAAGCCCAGAATCATGTCTCTATCTCAAATTTTCACTGAGATATGATTTTTTTCTCATTTCCATGATTTTTGCTTGAAAATGACGATTTATCGTCAATTTTCAAACGAAAATCGCTCTTCTCCGAGCGAAAATGGTAAAACCATGATTTTTTTTCCAGCCGCTCGGTTTGATACGCTGGAACAAAGAGGAAACACGAGCCAAAGTCTCAATTTACCGCGAGAATTCAATTTTCGATTTTTGACCACGAGTTAGGAAAAATCAATATTTTTGCACCAAGTTGTAGCGCAGAATTTCTTTTCTTCGCTCCATGAGAATAAATCGCCGATTTTTTCCCTGCAACTAGACTCTGTGGAGCTCAAATTAAGCCCAGAATCATGTCTCTATCTCAAATTTTCACTGAGATATGATTTTTTTCTCATTTCCATGATTTTTGCTTGAAAATGACGATTTTTCGTCAATTTTCAAACGAAAATCGCTCTTCTCCGAGCTAAAATGGTGAAATCATGATGTTTTTTCCAGCCACTCGGTTTAATACGCTGAAACAAAGAGGAAATACGAGCCAAAGTCTCAATTTATTGCGAGAATTCAATTTTCGATTTTTGACCACGAGTTGGAAAAAATCAATATTTTTGCACCAAGTTGTAGCGCAGAATTTCTTTTCTTCGCTCCATGAGAATAAATCGCTGATTTTTCCCCTGCAACTAAACTCTGTGGAGCTCAAATTAAGCCCAGAATCATGTCTCTATCTCAATTTTTCATTGAGATATGATTTTTTTCCCATTACCATGATTTTTGCTTGAAAATTACGATTTTTCGTCAATTTTCAAACGAAAATCGCTCTTCTCCGAGCTAAAATGGTGAAATCATGATTTTTTTTCCAGCCACTCGGTTTAATACGCTGAAACAAAGAGGAAATACGAGCCAAAGTCTCAATTTCTTGCGAGAATTCAATTTTCGATTTTTTACCACGAGTTGGGAACAATCAATATTTTTGCACCAAGTTGTAGCGCAGAATTTTTCTTCTTGGCTGCATGAGAATAAAATGTGGATTTTTTCCCTGCAACTAGACTCTGTGGAGCTCAAATTAAGCCCAGAATCATGTCTCTATCTCAATTTTTTATCGAGATATAATTTTTTGCTCACGAGCATGATTTTTGCTTGAAAATATCGATTTTTCGACAATTTTCAAACGAAAATCGCTCTTCTCCGAGTAAAAATCGCATAAATTATGCATTTTTTTCCAGCTACTCAGTTTAATACGCTGAAAGGAAGAGAAAACACGCGCCAAAGTCCCAATTTACCGCGTGAATGCAATTTTCGATTTTTGATCACGAGTTGGAAAAAATCAGAGTTTTAACATGAATTTGTTGCCAAGAATTTTTCTGCTTGGCTCCATGAGAATGGACTGCTGATTTTTTCCCTTCAAATATTCTCTGTGGAGCTCAATTTAAGCCCAGAGTCATGTCTCTATCTCGATTTTTCATCGAGATATGATTTTTTGCTCACGGGCATGATTTTTGCTTGAAAATGACGATTTTTCGTCAATTTTCAAACGAAAATCGTTCTTCTCCGAGTAAAAATCGCATCAATTATGCTTTTTTTTCCAGCTACTCAGTTTGATACGCTGAAAAGAAGAGAAAACACGTGCCAAAGTCTCAATTTATCGCTTGAATGCAATTTTCAACTTTTGATCATGAGTTGGAAAAAATCAATATTTTAACATGAATTTGTCGCGAAGAATTTATATTTTCATGCCACTGAGAGTTATCTGGAGCTTCCGGATACCGGATAGCTGGCAGCGATAAGAATTTCATGGGGCTCAGCGGAAAGATTTTCATGTGGCTCAGCGACAAGATTTTTATGTTGCTCAGCGACAAGATTTTCATGTCGCTGAGAGTTATTGTCGCTTTGCGATTAATCTAACGCCAGCGGCGATGTTAGTTATGCTACACAATAATTGGTTCCTTTCGAAGCAAAACTTGTCGCTGAGAGATATCCAAAGCTTCCGGATAACTCGCAGCGACAAAATTTTCATGTGGCTCAGCGACAAGATTTTTATGTCGCTGAGAGTTATTGTCGCTCCGAAATCAATATAATATGCCAACGGCGATGTTAGTTATGCTCCACAGTTATTGGTTCCTTTCGAAGCAAAACTTGTCGCTGCGAGATATCCAAAGCTTCCGGATAACTCTCAGCGACAAAATTTTCATGTGGCTCAGCGACAAGATTTTTATGCCACTGAGAGTTATATCTGGAGCTTCCGGATAGCTGGCAGCGATAAGTATTACACGTGGCTCAGCGGAAAGTTTTCATGTGGCTCAGCGACAAGTTTCTTATGTCGCTGAGAGTTATTGTCGCTCCGCAATCAATATAATATGCCAGCGGCGATTTCAGATATGCTGTAAATGAATAAAATTGTGGGATTAGGAATAGGGCAACGGTTGTGAAGCATATTTATTCCTGAAGCATATTTTCCTGTCACTGGAGCATGTCGTTAATGCTACCTGCAAATTAGCATTAGTGAGGTTATGGCGAGCTGTCAGAGCTTTTAGCCGTTATTCATCACAAAGTCGGCAAAAAATGTCAACCCGTTCCAGCTATCTCCCTCACACTCGCGTCAATATCGGCCGGCAAAATATACACGATTGCTAGAGGAATTTTAGGTTATGATTTTCTAATTCTGACAATCTTACTTTCGAATGTTTCTATATCTATATTTATCACCGTGAAATCGAACGACACATGTATGAAGATGTATTCGTGAACTGGCAACCAACAGGTGTTCCTCGGATGGGAACAGCTGGATATGTCGTCAGTCACGACCAATCAGAAACACGATGGCCACACGGGCCCTTTCTCTGTGTCGTATACATACACGCACGCACACTTCGATCGGCGCATAATTTTGCCCGTGCAAAGTTTTTTCTCAGCAATTACGGCATCAATCGGGTTGATTTATGGCTCAATCGAGGGGGGATAACGTAATTAGTCTTCAGTTCAAATTTCAGATCATGAAATTACCCCTGAGCTTCGTAATTCAAGAAAGTGTCCACCCCCTCCGGCGAAATCGCTTTTCTTAGAGATAATATACTCGAGTGAGTCTCGGGCCAGCAGACAACGCTGTCAAATGTACTTGTCCCGAGACTCTGCCGAGTCTCTTGATTTCAAGCTAGTAATACAAAAAATTGCTAGAAGTTCAATTTTTATCGATGCATTTCGGGTCATTTGATATAATATTTAGCTCCACCTTAATTAGTGATCAGTTGTTATTTTTCTACGTATCCATACTTGTGTAAGATATTGCGCAAATGATTTAATCAATTAATTGTATATCAAATTGAGAGAAAACTTTGAATTTGTACTAATTTATTTGAATGTATAACGTTCAGTGACATTTGTGTAACGCTCATCATTTTTCTCATGAATACAACCAAGTTGATCTACCTATCTATAAATAGCGGAAGCTAATACAAAAAGTTTCGGGCCGGCCAAGTACTCTGTGCGCATACGCTCAACATATGATGGCAAACTTTAGTTTTGTATTTTTTTATGAAGTTTTTCTGTCGATTCGCCATTTTGTATTTAGGGGTTCCTTTTTTTGAGACGTGTCTTTTTGGAAGATTTTCTTTTTTCTCGTTAATTGATTTTCGAACATCAACATGATTTTCAGACAGGGAATACTTGTCCTCTTATAGATATCAGAATTTTTTATGCTGAGCGAATACCATTAATTTTTTTCTACCATTCTCGCATTTCTTGCATTTTTCTCAATCTTCTTGAATTTTTTTTTTTTTGGGTTTTCTTAAATTCTTTATTTTTTTGGCGTTTCCAATTTTTTTCAAGGGGGGATTAGATTTTTCTGTGAAAACAAATGGAAATGGGGATCACCAACAAATGTACTTGTCCAAGCTTTTTTCCCCGGGAGGGGATTTTTGGCTAGGATATGAATGAGTGGGAGAAAAGAATCTCCAGTAATGTTTGGCAAGCGCCCCATCACAAAGAACTCGAGCGAATAAGACGGCGAGTTATTTTTAGATTGGAGAACAAAGGATTCTGACAGTATAAAAGCCGGTGCAGAACAGCACTCGGCACTCATTCTTCTTGAAGAACTCGAGGCAGAACTTTAGACTGTCAAGCAAAGACTTCTTCACTTCTACACAACAAAACCTAACCTCGAATTTTCCTGTACATACGACGACGGAGTGGTTCGATTTCGTTCGACTCCCGCAGCCGGTGTACTTCCTAATCTTTCCTTTTGCATACGACGACGGAGTGGTTCGATTTCGTTCAACTCCTGCAGCCGGTGCATTTGATTTCATTCTCACCCAATCTCTCGTTTGTAGACGTAAAGAAGCTCAACGCATAACAATTATTAAATTGTATAATCCTTCAAAATCCTAGTTAAAAACTTGTCAAAAATCAACTGAAATCAAGAGCGTGCGAAAACTTGTCCAATTCAATAAATCGAATTGTAGAACCGAAATAAGCGTGCGTTTTCAAATAAAATTTGTCCAAATCGATTAAAAAGCAAAATTAGAGCGTTTTATTGTAAAAATCAATTAACTACAGCGTTAAACAAACAAGCGTGCGTACAAATCCTGAAAATAAAAGCGAATTGAAAATCAGCGTCACGTCAAACATGCATTTTTTGCACTTTTCTAAGAAAAATTAAGTTATCCGCGTTATCCAAGCGTTATTAATTATCGAAAATTTAGTTTAAATTAAAAACTCAACTTGATATTGTATAGAATCAACGAGTTTTACTCAAATTCCCAAAGAAAATAAGCAAGAAAAGGCTAAATTACCCTCAATTACCATAAATTACCACGTGAGCGGTAAAATTACCGCATAAATTTCCATCGAGATTACTATGTCAAAAAATTCGTTTATTTTTCGCCATTCGATTGCAATAAAGGAAACACATGCGAAATAAACAGAACACGTATAAATTTGTGAATAACATGTAAAAATTGAATACATCGTTTTTATTTGTTAAAATTTAAATAAAACTCTCGTTTTTTTCTTCACACCTGCTCCTTTCTCTCAAAGCTCGAACCGACGCGTAACGAGAAGCGTCTTCAAGCGATTTCATACCGTTACAATACTGTTTTTATTTTTCATTGATTTCATACATATTTGCCAAACTCAATGTGTTTTTTGATGGGTTTGTGGAGAATAAATAGCGAATAATATCTCATCCTTTTGGAGTGGAAAAGCTTTGCGAAAAAAAAAGATTTTTTTTACTTAAACTTTACTTTACTTTACTTTTTACGAAAATTAGATCGGTTCGTAACACCGAATTTAACGGTGGTTCTCTTGCATTGTTTTACTCCACGACTATTTTTTTTTATTCAATATGATACAGTTGGCTTTTTCTACTCAAAAATAATGATTTATTGGTTCCCGCCACTATATCCCGTTTCATTTTGATCACGATTTTTTTTCACCTACACATTTGGCTTCGGGAAATGTCCACATATGGGCTCGTGATGAAATTGGAAGCGAAAAGAACCCATTTTTCTTGGAAAACAAAGCTTGTTTATTTTTAAATTAACTGCGAAAGATTGAATTTTCTACTTGTCTCGCAAAAACCAGATTGACTTATAACATTGAATTTATCGTTGATTTTTTTCTTATTTTTTACTCGGCAGCTATTTTTTTCTCCATATCATTTAATCAGCTTTTTCCACTCTAAGTTGGCCATTTTGTCCGGTGTCGTTTTTTTCCTCGAATAATTTCATACATTTTTGATCTCCAAAATGGTGATTTGATGGGCTCATGATGAAATTCCAAGCGAAAAAGATCTTTATTTTCTTGGAGTAAAAAATCTAGCATATTTTTTCATTCACTGCGAAGAAATCGATTTTTTCACTTTTTTCGCGAAAATTAGATTAATTCATAACGCGGGATTTATCGTCGATTCTTTTTCATTTTTTTTTTACACTGCAACTATTTTTTTCGTCCTTATTATTTCCCCTGCTTTTTCTGTTAACTAAATTGAAGTGTTTGAGTTGGTGTGATTTTTGCGCGTCGAGTAACAATGAAAATTCGAATATTTCGCAGTCAATGTAAAAATAGCCTAGATTTTTGTTACTCCAAAAAAAATAGGATCTTTTTCGCTTGCAATTTTTCTCACAAGCTTTTGAAGTCGAATATCTATGGAAATATTCAAGAAAAAAAAGAAACGAGATAAAATGGCCAGAGATATCTCCAAAATGTCGCTCATTTTTGAAAATACGAAGATGGACCTTAGAACGTTTTTTAATGAATTTTCTGATTATCCAATATTTTCGTTCGAAACTTTTTTCGATCGAACGTCCAAATTCTGAGATAAACGCATTATTAACTCAACTTAAATTTTTTTCAATAACGCCCATGTTGAATTGCAAAATATTCATTTCGTGTTATTTATTTATAATAATAGTTTATTTTTCAGATTTTTACCCAGCTCGAGCTCACGGGGAAAAACGAAACGTGCTAGTCTTCGCGATGAATACTCAAACGTGCCAGTTTTCGTGGTGGAAACCGAAATGTGCTTGTTTTCGCGGTGGAAACAAAAACGTGTCCGTTTTCGCGGTGAAAACAAAAAAGTGCTGGTTTTCGTGGTGAAAAATGGAACGTGATGGTTTTCTTGGCGGGATTAAAAACGTGTTGATTTTCGCGGTGAAATCCGAAATATTCTGATTTTCGCGGTGAGACTGTAAAATTGCTAGGTTTCGTAAGAATTTTGGATCATGCTACTTTTCGTAAAGAGCGTCGATTTGTAGGGATTGGATTTTTTTGTTCAAGTCTGTTTTTTTTTTCGAAAATTGAATTGTTTCAAGGAGGGACTTGGAATTTTCTTCCGATTCAATTCCTTCTATTCGAAAGTGCGATTGATTTATTTTTGAAAGGTGATATCTGTAAGGAAAAATTGTAACTCAAGATGCGACCTTTTCATACTTGGCGTTCTTTCTACTTTTTGGAAGTTTTTTCCACGGATTTCAGGTCTTTTTGGAATTAGCATTATTCATTTTTTTTAGACAAACTGTAACTTGAGATGCGATCTTTTGATACTTGGCGTTCTTTTTACTTTTTGAAAGTTTTTGAACGGATCTCACTTCTTTTTGAATTTTGTTTTATTCATTTTTATAGGCAAATTGCAATTCAAGATGCGGCCTTATAATACTTGGCCGCCAATATTATTTGAAAAGACCTAACTGGAATTAACACATGTCAATGGGGCATTCCACGCCAAATCGGACACCATTCTGCTTTAGCATCTCCGATTTTTTTGTTAGTTTTTTATATTATTATGGTTGTTTCCAGCGTATGCCCTTGCGGGTTTTTACGACAAATCCCTTCCCATCTCAACGCTCTTTCCCCACTGCACTTTTCCAATTCCTCGCTACACTATTTTTTCCCTTTTCCAAGTGTCTCAGCGTTCCAAGTGCCTCCGCGTTCCCCTCCTAGAGTGTTGCCCACAGCCACTCATACCTACTCCCTACTGTATCCGCATTCGCGCAAGGGCCAAAGGGAAACTGTGGAAAACTTCGGCCGATACAGGCGGTCCCGTGTTCGCTTCGTGGTGCCGGAACTAGTCGCGTCTTGTCAGGGGGAACGCAAACATGGACTACAGCCGCACACACGCTGCCGGCCGCAAGTGTACGGCCAGAGCTAGTCACGCCCATATTTTTGTTTTCCCCTGAAAAGACTACAGCACCGGGAATCGAACCCGGGTCCTCCCAGTAACTCTGGTTAAGAAGCTAGCACGCTAGCCACTAGACCAGAGTACCGGTTCTGTTAATTTTTTATATTATAGTACCTATTGAGAGAGATTTTCTCGATTTTTTTCAATTTTTTTCGTCCAGCCGTTTTCGAGATATCGATTTTTAAAAAAAAATCGTTCTTTTTTTTTCAAACACCCGTAACTTTTCGGAAAATGGGTCGATTGGGACGTGTTTTTTTTTATTTTTTTGTTTTTCACGGAACTTTGAGAGTACACTATCAAAAAAAATCCAAAACCGTCATTCTTCAATATTTTGAATTTTTTTCATAAAATGTTGATTTCCAAAAAACACGTAGCGATCGATTTTCTTGAATTTTTCTCCCAAAAAACTATACCTCATACCGCAATTTTCAAGCCTAGTCCCGTGATAGGAAAATGATGGGATCCATTTTTTTCGAATTTCTGAAAGTTTGTGTTTTTTTTTTTTTAAACCACGTAGCAACCGATTTTCTTCAAATTTTCCGTTGAAATACTGTCATGCATCATGCAACGTGGCAATCCATGTTTTTTCGAATGTTAACATTTTTTGTTTCAATTACACTACCAGCGAAAAGTTTCCGGACAAATATTTAAAAGAGTGCCGGAACGGTTGGCCCAGACCTATTCAACCAACGCCGTTTTTAAGAGGACGGTTCCACCTTTAATTTGGTTTTTTTTTTTAATGTCTACAATTTTTTTTTACACTTAGCACTCAGTTTTGAAAACGACCATTTTTTGTCGTTTTCATTCACTGTTTAGAGTGGACCCCGTTTAGAGTCAAAACGTTTTTTAGGCATTTCTGTGGATGAAGTCATAAAGGTAGAAGTCGACGCTTCAATTGCATTTTTTAAAAAATTTTCTACGATTTTTTTTTCAAAACTTTTTCGTTTTTCAGGAAAAATGGATGATTTCGAAATTGCTCCGTAGCAATGTTGGCAACCTTACGATAATTATCGTACATGTACGATAATTTGATACCTGCGTACGATGTACGATCGCGATTCATTATTGTACGCAAATGTACGATAATTTTCGAATTTCGTACGCAAATGTACGATAATTTTGGAATTTCCAATTTTTTTTTTTTTTTTCAATAAAATCTCAGGTCGAAGTCTGAGCAGCAGGAGCTTCGCGACGACCACACAGAGCGACACTGGCGACACAGTAACGATATTTTTGATGGATTTCTATTGGCTGATCATACCGAAATTATCGAGGTTCTCTGGTTAGGCCCAACCTGACCAATCGGGCGCGATAGTTCCTTCCATCTTCCTTTCCATTGGTAGGCTGGTTCTCTGCCGTGCCCCGCTTCGCCGGTCAGCTCTGTGTGTGTCGCCCTTGTCGGTGTTCGATCTTCGATCAGCTGTTGTCGCTTTCTGTTGCGATCTCCGATATTGTGATTCGCATCTCGTCTGTTCTGTTCTGTATCGAAATTCCGGTAGGTACATACTTTTCAAAACTTGGCGCCAGGCTTCTGCCGCGTCTCTTGATTCAGGATTTAAACATTGTTTCTCATTTAGAGACGCGGTAGCGTCTTGTAATCATACGTTGCCTTTTATTATCTTTGTTCTTTTCACTGTTTGTCGCAGGATGAGTTCACGTGCAAGCAGTGATGAGGGAAACGATACGCCTGATATCCCGCCAAAAAAAAAATGAAAATCGCCGTTCATAAACATCGCCCGCAAAGATTTCGCGATGCCTGGCTCACTAACAACGAGTTTAACACGTGGCTTGCCAAGGTTCCTGGTGACCCTCACAGAGCTCGATGCAAAACGTGCAATGTCAATTTTAAGGCAGAATTTACGGTCGTGAAAAATCACTTAGAATTGCAAAGTCATCAGCAAAAATCTGTAATTGCACAGCCAAAATTGCCTGTGTTTTTTAATAAAGCAGAAAAGAAAGTTGAGGATAATGAGGCCTCTCACAAATTGGAAATAAAATTGTGTGCTTTCCTCGTCGACCACAACATTTCCTTCAGAGTCTTAGATCACCTAACACCTCTGCTGAAAGAATGCGTCCCTGATTCACAAATCGTCAAAGGAATGCAATTAAAGTCGACGAGGGGTTCTGCATTAATAAGAAACGTCATCGGTGATTCGGAAAAAGAAAACCTGCGTGAAAAATTGAAATCAAATTTCTTCAGTGTTCTCATTGATGAATGCACAGATATTGCTGCAGTCAAAACAATGTGCATTATCGTGAGGTACACTCTATTGATTCAAAATTCTGATCTTGAATGATAATAAATAAATTACGTAGATAAATGAATGCTTAATTGCAATACGTTATTTACAGATTCTTCGATGCTGAAGTCGGCCGAGTCGTGAGTAAGTTTTGGGACTTGTGTCAAATTTTCGACAAAACTACCAATGCCCAGAGTGCGACTGCCGAACATTTGTTTGGGCTTGTAACCCATTCGCTAGAATCGCACGACGTTCCACTTTCGAATATTATCGGACCTCTCACGGGGAAAAAAGCCTGGACAAGTCCATTTGTTCGTGACCCCCGTTTCCAATCGTTTTCACAGACAAATCCAACCCCCCTAAAAAAGAATTGAAATAAAATGAATAATAGAAAAAAACCCTCAGAAAAAATGGCTCCTAAAGAAATGGACAAAAACCCCAAAAAAAATCAAGACAATTGAAAAAAATACAATGAATGTAAAAATGGTAAAAAAAAAAAATTGATTATTTTCGCTCAGCATGAAAAATTCTTGATATCCATGAAAAGACAAGTATTCCATTGATGGCTGAAAATCAATTCACAAGAAAAAGGGAAAAGTTCCAAAAGAAAACACGGCACAAAAAAAAGAAACCCCTAAATACACAATAGCGATTCGACAGAAAAACTTGCGCGACGTGATGGAAAACTAAAGTTTGCCATCGCATGTTGAGCAGTTGAGCGGATGCGCACAGAGTACTTGTCCGGCCCGAAAATTTTTGTATTAGCTTCCGCTATTTTTAGATAAAACAACTCGGTTGTATTCATGAGAAAAATGATGGGCGTTATACAAAAATCACTGAACTTTATACATTCAAATGTATTGGTACAAATTCAAAGTTTCCTCTCGATTTGATATACAATTATTTAAGAGAAACGCAGTGGCTAGTCGTCCGGACACGTTTTATCCAATGATTTCCGCTTTATCCGTACGATTAAGGGTTGCTTAATCGTCCGACCATGCTTTTTAGTGTATGAAATATCCGGACGAATAGCCACAGCCATTAATAAGATAATTATTTGTGCAATGTTTTACACGAGTATGGATACATAGAAAAATAACAACTAATGAATAATTAAGGTGCAGCTATTTCAACTCAGTGACCCGTAATGCATCTGAAAAAAATGCACTCCTAGCAATTTTTTGTATTATTCACTTGAGATGTAAATCGGTTTTGGAAAGAACCTTGATGGACTCGAGATTTTCACCGACCATTCACGTGTCTCTTCTAAAAAGCTTTCTGAGACTTAACAATTACGTTATGGCAAGTTTAAAACCTATGAGCACTTCTAATAAAAAATTTTCTGGCCGGACAAGTACTCTGTGCGCATCCGCTCAACTGCTCAACATGCGATGGCAATAGTATTTTACGCAACAAGTGCGGAAAGCGACGAATTACATCGCGCGTGAAGTTGCCGCATGAGCCGAAGGCTTATGATACATATTCGCACGAGTACGAGTGTGAATTGCGGCACGAGCCGAAGGCGAGTGCCGTAATACACTCGTACGAGTGCGAATATGTATCATAAGTCGAGGCGAATGCGGCAAACGCGCGATGTACTTCGTTGTTTTTCGCACATGTTGCGTACAATATTTTTTGTGATACTTGCCTCGAAAGTTCGATTTGAGGATCAAAAAACATCGACTGACATCTGACAGTTAAGCTATCTGACATATGAATGTCCGCACTAGTGCGGTAAAGTCTTCTCACCGTGCGGTAAAGTCCACATTACCGCACTAGTGCGGTAAAGTAAGACAAAAGAGCAAGCGTTGAGAAATAGGCTACTTTCGCCACGGAAAACGCCAACCGAAAATCGCACTTTCGAGGCAAGTATCACAAAAACTTTATTTTTCCATCACGTCACGCAAGTTTTTCTGTCGATTCGCTATTGTGTATTTAGGGGTTTCTTTTTTTTGTGCCGTGTTTTCTTTTGGACCTTTTCCCTTTTTCTTGTTAATTGATTTTCAGCCATCAATGGAATACTTGTCCTTTCATGGATATCAAGAATTTTTCATGCTGAGCGAAAATAATCAATTTTTTTTTTTTTACCATTTTTACATTCATTGTATTTTTTTCAATTGTTTTGATTTTTTTTGGGGTTTTTGTCCATTTCTTTAGGAGCCATTTTTTCTGAGGGTTTTTTTCTATTATTCATTTTATTTCAATTCTTTTTTAGGGGGGTTGGATTTGTCTGTGAAAACGATTGGAAACGGGGGTCACGAACAAATGGACTTGTCCAGGCTTTTTTCCCCGTGAGGGGATTTTTGGCTAGGATATCACTTCTTTTTTCTGATTGGAAGTCTCCAATTTTTTCAGTCCGGTGGGAATAATTTGCTGATTTTTTCCTAGAAGTGTACTCAGTGGAGCTCATTTGAAGCCAAGAATCATGTCTCTATCTTAATTTTTCACCGAGATATGATTTTTTGCCCATTTCCATCATTTTTGCTCGAAAATGACGATTTTTCATCAATTTTCAAACGAAAATCGCTCTTCTCCGAGCAACGACGGTGAAATCATGTTTTTTTTTTTCGTCCACATGGTTTGCTGAGCTAAAAGGAAACGTGGACGCGTGCCATAATCTTATATTTTCTCGAGAATGATATTTTTGCATTTTCACCATCAGCTTAGAAAAAAAACGCCATTTTTACATGACTAGAGAGTGAAGATTTTATTTAGTTGGCTTTATGGGAATAAATTGCTGATTTTTTTCCCCAGAAATTTACTCTTTGGAGCTTAATTTAAGCCCAAAGTCATGTCTCTATCTCAATTTTCCACCGAGATATGATTTTTTGCCCATAACTATGATTTTTGCTTGAAAATTACGATTTTTCAACAATTTTCAAACGAAAATCGCTTTTTTCCGAGTAAAAATCGTATAAATTATGACTTTTTTCCCAGCCTTTCAGTTTGATACGCTGGAAAGGAGTGAAAACACGCGCCCAAGTCTCAATTTACCGCGTCAATGCAATTCTCGATTTTCGACCTTGAGTTGGAAAAAATCAAAGTTTCAACATGAATTTGTCGCGAGAAATTTTTATTCTTGGCTCCATGCGAATGGAATGCTGATTTTTCTTCTTTAAATATACTCTGTGGAGCTCAATTTGAGCCACGAGTCATATCTCTATCTCGATTTTTCATCGAGATATGTTTTTTTGCTCACGAGCATAATTTTTGCTTGAAAATGACGATTTTTCGTCAATTTTCAAACGAAAATCGCTCTTCTCCGAGTAAAAATCGCATAAGTAATGCATTTTTTTCCAGCCACTCAGTTTGATACGCTAAAAATAAGAGAAAACACGCGCCAAAGTCTCAATTTACCGCGTGAATGCAATTTTCGATTTTTGATCATGAGTTGGAAAAAATCAGAGTTTTAACATGAATTTGTTGCCAAGAATTTTTCTGCTTGGCTCCCTGAGAATGGACTGCTGATTTTTTTCCATCAAATATACTCTGTGGAGCTCAATTTAAGCTCAGAGTCATATCTGTATCTCGATTTTTCATCGAGATACGATTTTTTGCTCACGAGCATGATTTTCGCTTGAAAATGACGATTTTTCGTCAATTTTCAAACGAAAATCGCTCTTCTCCCAGTAAAAATCGCATAAATTATG
This sequence comes from Diadegma fenestrale, assembly GCA_037043255.1. Classification (NCBI taxonomy): domain Eukaryota; kingdom Metazoa; phylum Arthropoda; class Insecta; order Hymenoptera; family Ichneumonidae; genus Diadegma; species Diadegma fenestrale. The sequence continues at coordinate 784,150 of CM073315.1, read as the reverse complement.
CATTTTTTTCCAGCCACTCAGTTTGATACCCTGAAAATAAGAGAAAACACGCGCCAAAGTCTCTATTTACCGCGTGAATGCAATTTTCGATTTTTGATCACGAGTTGGAAAAAATCAGAGTTTTAACATGAATTTGTTGCCAAGAATTTTTTTTCTTCGCCCCATGCGAATGAGATGCTGATTTTTTCCCTCCAAATATACTCTGTGGAGCTCAATTTAAGCCCAGAGTCATGTCTCTATCTCGATTTTTCATCGTGATATGATTTTTTGCTCACGAGCATGATTTTTGCTTGAAAATGTCGATTTTTCGACAATTTTCAAATTGTTCGACAACATTTTTATGTCGCTGAGAGTTATTGTCGCTTTGCGATTAATCTAACGCCAGCGGCGATGGTAGTTACGCTCCACAATAATTGGTTCCTTTCGAAGCAAAACTTGTCGCTGCGAGATATCCAAAGCTTCCGGATAACTCGCAGCGACAAAATTTTCATGTGGCTCAGCGACAAGATTTTTATGCCACTGAGAGTTATATCTGGAGTTTCCGGATAGCTGGCAGCGATAAGTATTACACGTGGCTCAGCGGAAAGATTTTCATGTGGCTCAGCGACAAGTTTTTTATGTCGCTGAGAGTTATTGTCGCTCCGCAATCAATATAATATGCCAGCGGCGATTTCAGATTTGCTGTAAATGAATAAAATTGTGGGCTTAGGAATAGGGCAATGGCTGTGAAGCTATTCATTCCTGAAGCATATTCTCCTGTCACTGGAGCATGTCGTTAATGCTACCTGCAAATTAGCATTAGTGCGGTTATGGCGAGCTGTCAGAGCTTTTAGCACATTATTCATCACAAGGTCGGCAAAAAATGTCAACCCGTTCCAGCTATCTCTCTTACACGCGCGTCAATATCGGCCGTCAAAATATATACGATTGCTAGCGGAATGTTAGGTTATGATTTTCTAATTTTGACAATCTGACTTTCGAATGTTTCTATATGTATCACCGTGAAATTGAACGACACATGTATAAAGATGTATTCGTGAACTGGCAACCAACAGGTGTTCCTCGGATGGGAACAGCTGGATATGTCGTCAGTCACGACCAATCAGAAACACGATAGGAACATTGAGCCCTTTCTCTGTGTCGTATACATACACGCACGCACACTTCGATCAGCGCATAATTTTGCCCGTGCAAAGTTTTTTCTCAGCAATTACGGCATCAATCGGGTTGATTTATGGCTCAACCGAGGGGGGATAACGTAATTAGTCTCCAGTTCAAATTTCGTATCATGAAATTACCCCTGAACTTCGTAATTCAAGAAAGTGTCCACCCCCACCGGCAAAATCGCTTTTCTTAGAGATAATATACTCGGGTGAGTCTCGGGCCAGCAGACGACGCTGTCAAATGTACTTGTCCCGAGACTCTGCCGAGTCTCTTGATTTGCATCAGACGGATGCAGTACGATCATGGGAAGCAAGAACTCGGTTGCAAGCCGATTTTTAGAGAAATGTCCAGGCATATACATTTTCAAATGTGTATGTCATTCACTTCATCTATGCGCTAGTGAAGCGTGCAAAGAATTGCCACGTGGTTGTGAAGCCTTGGCTCGTAACGTATACACCGAGTTCAAAAACAGTGCGAAGAGGCAGTTCCATTTTCAAGAATTTCAAACATTCTTGGATATTGAGGTCCATAAGATTCTGCAACCTTCGCAAACTCGTTGGTTGTCTTTGAGCGCTGTTGTTGTGAGAATTCTCGAACAATGGGGTGCGCTACAACTTTATTTCCGAGAACAAATGCTGACTGCACGATTACATGCAGTAGAGCAGATCGTTCAAGCTCTCGAGAATCCGATCATTAAACTTTGTTCGAGGCGTCGGCACTCGAACGCCGAAAGCCCCTGCGTAAGAGCAACCCGCCGAACACGGGCGAGGCGCGTGTCACCAGGCACGACGAGACAGCCAGGCCCCTAGGGCCATGCAACCCGTCCAGCAAGCACCTGTGCCGCGCTCCTCGCGCACAGGACTTTCCTTTCTCGCATGAGAATCGACTAGGTACGTCTTGATAAGGGCGATAACGAGCGATCAAATCAGATCTCGATCTCGGTAAGACCAGCAACGGTCAACATACGTATTTTTGAGAAAACCAGCTACACCACGGGAGCAACAGAGGTACGAGCGGGGACTGCCACGACCCCCTCTCCAATCGTCGCCACACCGAGTCAACCGTGGCATCTGAGCCGGCTAGAGCTGCCAGCTCCACCACGGACACGCCCTCCCAGAGGCACATTGGCACCAAGGGACCCTCGAGTGAGGAGATTGACATCTCCCACTTTCATCACGCCGCCCGACCAATTGTCTCCCCTAGCCGCAAGCCCGGCTAGGACTTGCGACAGAGGGAGCCAGACGAACCCAGTGTGCCGAGTCCATCGCGGCGTACAGACGGAGTGGAGTTCCGACAGTGATTGGGAGACTGAAAGACTCGCCTAGCCTTCTATCTCAACCTACAACTTGCCGCGCTGGAACAAACTTTTTTATCTGTTTCTCGAGTGGGTCTTACCCAAATTCACGAAATTGAACGAATTGTTCCAATCGGAATCAGTAATCCTTACCAATTTGTATAGTAAAATGACCGTAACTTATCAGGAGCTGTTGCAGGCATATCTTTGCAAATCGTACGTTAGTCAGGCGGGCTTGAAAGACGTTGACCCGTCTAACGAAGAGCAACGATTGCGTCCTGAACAGATGTACTTCGGCGTTAAAGTCATGGAAATGTTAAGTCAACCCGAGATCCACAGCAATGAGCGGCTGAAACAAGACTTTAAAGCCACCTGTGTTAAGTTCCTCGTGGTTGGCTGCACTCAAATTAAACAACGATTCAATTTTGGCGATCCTGTTCTGCAGCTAGTGTCCAATTTGAATCCGACGAAAGCTATGTTGCAAAAAACAAGAGATACGGTTCCGAGTTTATTCCCGTTGATGAAGATTCTACCTCGAGTCGTTTCTTCTGAAGAATACCAAGGTATTGATGACGAGTGGCGACAATCGCCTTTTTTCGACCTGCCTGCGGATATCGATATCAAGGGCAAAGTTGATGTGTTTTGGGCGCAATTACTGACGTGTGAAGAGGACGACCAGGGCCTTACATTCAAAAAACTTTTAAAGTTTGCCCTTGACGTCATTTCACTGCCCCATGCTAACGCAGATTGTGAAAGGCTGTTCAGCCAAGTTAATTTAATCAAAACAAAAAAAAAAGAAACAAACTAGTCACTCCCACCGTCAATGGCATCCTTTTGGCAAAGCAACGCGTTCAGGGAGATTGTGTTACTTTTCAACCCTCGACCAAAGAATACAGTCGTATGACGAAAAACAGAATGTATCCGAAAAAAAGCTTCAACCCAAAGCGGTGATAAGACGATTCATGACTTGTACGGAACGGAACAGGGAGAGGAAAGTGATAATGATATTATAATGCCGGATGATTCTTGAATCATTGTCATTGAACAGGAGGATTAGAAAGTCATCAGTTTGTAAGGAATTTCAATAGTTTCGTTCACTCATATATAGATAAGAAGTATATAAATATATGTATCGTTGAATATTACATATTTTATCAATTTCACGTGTTCATGAATAAATTTAATAATTGACCGATCAACTTTGGAGCCATTTTATAATTTATTTTTGTAAAATTTTTCAATCGCATAAATTTTCGCGCCATTTTCTACGCAATGCACCCATGTGAAAATCATGAAATTTGGAAAAAAACGTGACGCGCGGCTGAGCGCAATATAAGTTCGTAATGATGTCTATTTTATTACTAATTAACGCTTTTTTATGTTATTCGAAGATGTACGATAATTTTTTGTCAGGTACGATAATTTTACGCCCCTGGTACGATCAGCGCGTCATTCTAGGTTGCCAACACTGCTCCGTAGTACGAAAACGATGAGGTTTCCATTAAAACCTCAGGACGCTAAAGAGTTCTGTTAGATTATGTCGAGTTGACCAGAACTTTTTTAGATTTTTCTTGTGAAAATTTTTTCTCATCTCTATTTGAGACTGCAGCTTGATTAATCGAAGGATCTGATTGCATTGATTTTAAGCTTTGCAAGTAACACAGCGCCTCCGGGAACGCTTTCGTTCAATGTCGGATTTTGTGTCTCTCAAAAGCTATTCATCACATCTTCGACTATTGGTTTGGCTATTTTCATTCGCTTCACGATGTGGCAATTTTTGAACCCTTTATTGCCTAAAAAATCGTAAGAGCCTAAAAAACATTTTGACTCCAAACGGGGTCCACTTTAAACAGTGATAAAAATCGACAAAAAATTGTTGTTTTCAAAACTTAGTGCTGAGTGTAAAAAAAATCGTAGACATTTAAAAAAAAAATCTAATTAAAGGTGAAACCTTCCTCTTCAAAACGGCGTTGGTTCAATCGGTCTAGGCTAACTACCGGCGAAATGGCACGAAAAACCGTTCCAGCACTCTTCTAAATTTTTGTCCGGAAAATTTTCGTTGGTAGTGTAAGTGAAACAGAAAATTTCAACATTCGAAAAAACATGGATTCCAACGTTGCATGATGCATGGCAGTATTTCACCGGAAAATTTAAAGAAAATCGGTTGCTACGTGGTTTAAGAAAAAAACATGAAATTTCAGAAATTCGAAAAAAATGGATCCCATCATTTTCCCATCACGGGACTAGGCTTAAAAATTGCGGTATGAGGTATAGTTTTTTGGGAGAAAAATTCAAGAAAATCGATCGCTACGTGTTTTTTGGACATCAACATTTTATAGAAAAAAATTCAAAATATTGAAGAAAGACGGTTTTGGATTTTTTTCGATAGTGTACTCTCGAAGTTCCGTGAAAAACAAAAAATTCAAAAAAAAACGTCCCAATCGACCCATTTTCCGAAAAGTTACGGGTGTTTGAAAAAAAAAAAACGATTTTTTTGAAAAATCGATATCTCAAAAACGGCTGGACGAAAAAAATTGAAAAAAATCAAGAAAATCTCTCTCAATGAGTACTATGATATAAAAAATTAACGAAAAAATCGGAGATGCTAAAGCAGAATGTTGTCCGATTTGGCGTGGAATTCCCCCAATACAAATCGTAAAAATAATTGCATTCGAACTATTCATTCCCCGGTAGACCAGAGAAGAGACGTGAAAACAGCCGAGAGTGAGAATGGCTATACTGAAGGGTCAGAGCAGAGTAGGATTTACACCCAAAATGAAAATCGATCAAATTGTTCATTGATTTAAAAAAATGTATACTTTTCCATCAAATTTCCATTCATTTATCAGACTATTCCACGATCATTTATTTTTTAATGTAAATCAACTTTCCCATAAATATTCATTTGTAAATTAAATTATTGAAAAATAAAAAAAATTATTTTGTGTGTGTAACACAATGTGTTACAGTGAGGTATATAACGTATATAAGATGTATTCATAAATTTTGTAAGACGAAATCAAAAAGATAATATATATGCGAGATAAATGAGTGGAATATAGAAGGTAAATAGGTCAAACAAATAAAGTATTTAAGGTATATGAGCAGTATGGACAAAGTATATAAGATATATGTCAGAAACTCATGTTTGGAAATAACGTGTATGTATACGACACAGAGAAAGGGCCCGTGGCACTAGCCTTTTTCTGATTGGTCGCGAGGGTTAGGAGTGTCGCGGTAGTTAGGAGTGACGCGATGGTTTCAGTTACGTCCGTTACGTCTCTACTGTGTACTGACATTTTGCCCGCTAGGTACACACGTTTTCTTCTGTACCGATCGCGGCGTATGTCAGTCTTGGCATCAGTATGGCCCTGTACAGCCAGAGCTCTACTTTGGGTGTTAGTCCCCACGTTTTGCCCATGGCTCTCCTACAGGCCCAGTAGCTGATGTAGAATTTCTTGCAGTTTTCAGTTATGTGCGTGTTCCAGTTTAGCTTGGGGTCAAGATAGACCCCCAAGTATTTGACTGTGTTGGAATATTGTACCACTTCGGAGCCCATTTTCAATGGGCCGATGGTGGTTGGTTTGTACTTCCGGGTGAAGACCATGGCCTGGGTCTTTCTCGGATTTACCGCCAGTCCCCTGGCCATGCTCGATTCCAGAGTGGCTTGAAGTGCTCTTTCCATAAGCTCCTTCAGCTCTGTCAGGAAGTTGCCTCTTACCATAATGGCTACGTCGTCAGCGTATCCAAAGGTGTTTACTCCTAGTTTGTTCAGTTTGACCAGTAGTTCGTTCACAACCAGGGACCACAGCATCGGAGATAGTACTCCGCACTGTGGGCACCCCCTGGCCGGTGTACCACTTATTGCCATTCCGTTGTGCCTAACGGACAGTTGTCAGCCCGTTAGCATATCGCATGTCCAGTCCACGATTGCGCTGGGCACTTCGTGTCTCAACATTGCGTCTTTTATTAATCCATATGAGGTGTTGTCAAAGGCCCCCTCTATGTCAAGGAAGGTTCCTAGTGCGTATCCCTTACATGCGAGCTGGCTCTCCATCTTGCCCACCAGGTGATGCAGGGCAGTGTCTGTCGATCTGCCCTCCCTGTAGGCATACTGAGAGTCGCTCAGCGGGCACTCCCTAAGAGGCCCGCCCTTCAGGTATCGGTCGATCAGTCGCTCCAACGTTTTTAGTACGAAGGATGTCAGGCTGATGGGTCTGAAGTCCTTGGCCAGTATATGGCCATTCCCGCCCGGCTTTGGGATAAAGACAATCGTCGCTCCTCGCCAGGCATTGGGAATGTGCCTGTGTGCAATACTGGCTCTAAGGATTTTTGTCAGGGGTCCTAGGATGTGTACTAGTCCCTCCTGCAGGAGTGCCGGGAAAATCCCATCTGGCCCTGCTGATTTGTAGGGGAGGAAAGTCTTTACAGCCCATTCCACTCTTATGGGATATACTACCTGCGCCGCCAGCTCCCATTCCCGTGGCAAGTAAGTGCCCCGGGGAGAGGTGCCTCCCGGCGCCGCATCATTCACCCCTGTTTGAAAGCCCGGGAAATGTGTCTTCATGAGATGGAGTAGGGATTCCCCGGTGTTTTTCGTGTATATCCCGTCTGGTTTCTTTAGACATCCCAGTTGGGGTTTGCTGTCTTGGCTGAGAATTCTGCTGATTCTGGATGCCTCAGGGGCGCTCTCAATTGCTCCACAGAATTCCCGCCAGCTCCCCCCCTTTTAGTGGCCGTTATGTCCCTGCTGTACCTGTGCTGGAGTTCTCTGAAAGCCCTCCAGTGTTCCGGTCGGCTGGTTCTTTTAGCCTTATTGAATGCCTGTCTTGTCTTGGTCCTGGCTTCCTGTAGCTCCCTGTTCCACCAGGGGGCCTTGGTCTGCCTGTGGACAAGTTTATTTGGGCAGTTTGTCTCATAGGCGTCCACTACCGCGTTTCGCAGTTCTGTGGCCGCCCACTCGAGTCCGTCCCTGTCTCGGAAGTCCATGGGAATTGTGGGTATCTTGGTCTTTAAATCAGCCCTATACCCTTCCCAGTTTGTTCTCCTGCGGCATCGGCGCCATGTGGCTGCCGGCGCATGTTGGAGTGTCATCTGAATCTGTCGGTGGTCCGATCCTGAGGGTTCCTGCGAGACCCTCCAGTTACGGACCTTGCCGATCAGACCTGGTGTGCATATGGTTATGTCAATAACCTCTTGTCTTCTTGAATCTATGAATGTGAATTCATCGCCTCTGTTCAGGATGATTAGTCCCTTACTCATTAAATATTCATGTAGGTTTTCCCCTCTTTGGTTTGTGTTTGTGCTTCCCCATCCAGAGTGGTGGGAATTCGCATCACACCCCACCAAGAGTTCCAACCCCCGATTTGTCGCAAAATCGACTAAATTTTTGAGTTCTTCCGGGGGAGGAGAGTCCGCGGAGTCATAGGGCATGTATGCTGAGCCCACCAAGATCTCCGCGGGCTCCCCCGCTCCCAGGTTTGTTTTTAGTAGTATTACTGTGAGATCTGCTGTGCTTACCTGGGGTAATGTTGTCACCTCCAGTCCCTTGGCGACTATGCAGGTTCTCTGCCTCTCTTCGGATGGGGTCCAATGTACTGTCCCACCTCCTCCGAGTCCTTTGATGGCTCCGTCCAGGAGCCATGGCTCCTGTACTAACGTCAGTCCTGTCTGCCTCCCCGCCATCGCCCTGGCCAGGATGGCCGAGGCGCTCTTCGCGTGGTGCAGGTTGATCTGCGTGATGGGGAGAGTAGGAACAGACATTCCTACTTTGTTTCCCCCTCTTTCTCCTCAGGATGGGGCTTTTCGCCCCTTTCCTTCTCCTTTCCTATGAGCCTTACTGCGGCCCTTCCCAGCCCACAGTAAGGCCTTAGACCGCACTCTTTCAGCGCCGTTAGGGAGCTGTCGCTGACGAGGCAGGCGAAGTGGGCTCTCGAAGAGTCCCTGCTTTCGCTGCCCCTCACGACCACCCAGTCTTCGGCACCGAGTCCGTCGTTTTGTTTACCCATTAGCTTTAGGGCCTTCCCGACGGAGATGTCCGGCTCCTCTACGTGGACCACCACCCGGTGTCGCTTGGGTAGCTCCCCGAGTGTCAGCACCCGCAGCGGTTTGCCTTCCAACTTCAACGTCAGTGAGAGGCCCTTCAGCCATGTCTCCGTTGGCTCATCTGCGCACGTCACGATGAGGACCCCGTCCCTTTCCCCGAAGCCCGTGAAGGTGGGAGCCTTTGTACCCTGGGGTAGCTCCAGGATAAGCCCTCTGATCAGTTTCCTGATCTTTTCCACCTCCCCTGGCCCGAGTCTGTTTCCGGGGTACCCCTCCATGACGATGGCCAGTTTCATCCCCTGGGTCGCTTGAGCGTACGTCCCCAGTTCCGCATTTCTGGGTTTCTTGCCCTGTTGTTTATTTGAGGGACTGGGTGTATCGTGTTCCGGCTTGTTGCGTTTAACCGCCCCTGTCGGTCCACCTCCCCCCGGTCCCTCGGTGTTCTTCGGGGTGGGCCTACATGGCTCCACTCCTTCTTGCGCTCCCTCTTTCAGGAGCCGTTGTTCTCTTAGATAGCGGCGTCTGGCAGCACCACTATATCTGATCCGGGTTTCGGGTGGGTCCTGTGTTGACTCCTTCCCTCCAGCCCGGGTTTCCTTTGGGGCTTCACTGATGGAGTCAGTCGTGCCCTCAAGCAGGAGCTTACTCAGCTCCTGCTCTTCGTCTTGTTCTTTTTCTTTTTGTTGTTGTTTTTGTTCTTTGTTGTCCATTCTAGTCCCACGAGAACCACGGTGATGCGGTATCACCCGGTTAGAGCCGTGAATGACCGGGGCTTGGCGATAGATACACACGGGGGTCGCCCGGCCCCCGCGGACACCGTTTGAGACGCAACTTCCCCGCGCCACGCAGCCTTTGGCACGGTAGTGTAACACCTTGGCTTGGGGGGGTTCTCTTAGTCCAGCCGCGCGCAGCCGCGCCCGAGACAGGACACCCTTAAAAGGGCTCTGTCCCGGGCGCCGCTGGGCGCCGCCACAAGCCCCACCACCACGTCAAGGTGGAACCCCAGTCGGGGGGACCAAACAATGTACTTGTCCAAGTTTTTTTTCCCCGGGAGGGGATTTGGCCGGATGTAATATCTACGGAAATAATCAACTTATCGAGTTGTTTTTTTTTTTTAACCTCGGCTAACTTTTTCCGCTGAGCATGATTCGGCTATTCAAAATTCTTGAAAATCGAAAATTCACCTCCAAATTTGTTGATAATTTTTTTTTTTCATTTTTTTAACACAGTTTTTTACACAACTTTTGGGTGGAATCAATTGCACATATTATCGTTGTGATGTTCCCCAACTACTGTACAGAGGGGAAAAAAATTCAATGCAGAATGTTTTTTTAGCAGAGCACGTGTCATTCCGTTGCCAGAAAAAATTAACTATTCGAAGCAATTGCGACTACGAGAGATAACCACATGTTCTTAAGTATGAAGAATATTTTTTCTTTTTAATTAAAATAATTATGCATTATTTTTCAGAGTACACGTATTTTGCATTGCATTTTTTTCCCCTCCGTACAGTAGTTGGGGAACATCACAACGATAATATGTGCAATTAATTTCACCCAAAAGTTGTGTAAAAAACTGTGTTAAAAAATGAAAAAAAAATTATCAACAAATTTGGAGGTAAATTTTCGATTTTCAAGAATTTTGAATAGCCGAATCATGCTCAGCGGAAAAAGTTAGGCCAGGTTAAAAAAAAAAAACAACTCGATAAGTTGATTATTTCCGTAGATATTGCGTATTGGTGCAATTTGAACGCGCGAGTTCACTTTTCATGCGAGCGCGCGCGAGCTGGAGACGGCTACCCCCACTCTGCCTTCAAACGCTACGTGAAATTTGGCCTCCCACAAAGCCTTCACCGAAAACAATAAATTTATATGGGACTTTTCCGCCAATTTTTCTCCAGGTAGCAGAAGCCTCACCCCGTACGCTGTCCAATTTTCAGCTCTCTATGTTGGAATGAGCAGCTGCAATAATTAATAAAAAAAACTAATTTTTTTATCTCCCCCTAATTAAGGTACTAGAACCTATTAGAAAGCAAAAAAAATCAACAAATGTTCAAATTAGATTATCTCAGCTTCTTTAGTAGTTATCACTATGTTTTTTTTTTAAACACTAGGTATTTCATGGACATTGAAGGGAAACCCGAGTCATTAACTAGTAAATATGTCCGTGATGGGTAGGGGGCGCCAAAGTACAGTCCTCGAAAAAAAAAGTAGTCCCATGGCGGACAGATAATCTCCGGATTCACTCGACCGATCATCCCCGGGTTTTTTCCCTCGTTTATTCAGGTAGTCCGCGCAGGAATCGACCACTTTTTTCAAAAAGTCATCAACCAAAAATTTGGCAACACAAAAAAGATTTATAAAAAATCGTTTTTTTGCACTTTTTTTTCAAGCATAGGCCACTTTCTTTATTTTTCTACTTTTTCGCGTATCGGTGGTGGATTCCTGTGTAAAAAACCTTCCTCTTCAACGTGCTTTTTCCTGATTTTGTTTAACATTTCGCAATCCGGAGATTATCCGTCCGCCATGGGACTACTTTTTTTTTCGAGGACCGTAATTTGGCGCCCCCCACCCATCACGGACAGAATTACTGGTCAATGACTCGGGTTTCCCTTTACTGTCCATGCAATACCTAGTTTAAAAAAAAAAAACATAGTGATAACTCATAAAGAAGCTGAGATAACCTAATTTTTACATTTGTTGTTTTTTTCGCATTCTAATGGGTACTAGTACCTTAACTTTACGCAATTTTTTTTTCTTCTAAATTCGTATAAAAATAACCGCTTCCGAATGATGTCACTCCCGACTCTGTAACTTGGAAATTTTCGATGAAATTTTAATTGTTTATGAGTAAAAATCGTACTCCATTTTTGGAGCCGTTTTTCACCCCTTTAATTATAACAAATCGATTTGCCCTAAAGCGTACATGATAGTTTGATTCTTTCTGAATGATTTCGTTTTGGTTTTATTGTGCTGTGACCCCCTCCCGGTGTAGAAATTCTTTGCGAAAAAAGTCGGTTTTTTAATAACAAATGGATTTTCTCGAAAACTATCAATCCGATCGGGCTCAAATTTTGCACACTTATTGAGTGTACCAGGGGACATATATTCTGAGATTTTAAAGGCTCAACATAAATTTTTGAACTAATAATTTGCTATAATTGAAATGGCCATTTCAGCTGGTTTTTAATTTTTTTTCGGGTGAACTAATGAACCGATTTTAACTTGCAACCCGCCAAATTGTTCGTTTTCCTAATATCTACAAATAATTACCTGACTTTTTTCTTCGCCGATGGATAGTTTCCGCGCTATCTCGCAAAAACATGGTTTTGTCAACTTTGACCGCCTGGCAAAAAAAAGCCTCCCAAAATCTGTAGTTGGAAACTATCAGGCCTTTATCAGGGACTTGAGCCCTACACGAATCCGTCGGTCAGAATCGGTCTGGCTCTGTGTCACGAAAAATACCCGGTTCCTGGATTATTTGAGGAATGACCGAGAGTCGATAAAGATTATTCCTCACTTTTCGATGTCACCGTACCAGACTTCACTCGTATAACGCTCGTAACCAAACCTTTCTGTCAAATGACAGCACAGGGCGATGTCGTCAGTCGCGACCAATCAGAAACGCGACAGCGACGTTCGCCCTTTCTCTGTGTCGTATACATACACGCACGCACACTCCGATCATTGCATAATTTTTGCCTACGCAAACTTTCATCTCAGCAATTACAGCATCAATCGTGATGATTTATGGCTCAATCGACGGACACTAACTTCATTAGTCTTAGTTTAAATTTTCAGATCCCGACATTACTCCTGTGCTTTGTAATTAAAAATATGTCTCCCCCCACCACCAGATTTTACTTTGTTCAGAAATAATATACTCGGCCGAGTCTCGGGCTAGCAGACGACAGCAGAGCTGTCAAATGTACTTGTCCCGAGACTCCACCAAGTCTCTTGATTACAAAAGAAAAGAGTTTAAAAAAACGTGTATGCATGAAAATTACGAATAATTGATTTAAAATGTTGGAGTTTAAATACGTACGGTAAGTTCTCGGTTCGTTGCTCCGATAGTTCCTCGTTCGAGGAACGCCCGGGTCTGTGGACCTCCCAGACTGCTGCGACGTAGAGGGCTGTGGCTCAGGCGGAATCTGAATTTTCGGAATTATTTCGTCAGCGTGGCTGCCTTGAGTTTGACGAGCCCCGGGATTTTCTGGCCGCTTCGATGAAGACGAACTTCCGTCTGCTAGTAAAAACAGGAAAAGAAACAAAATAAACGATATAATCACGAGACGCGGCAGCGGCTCGACGCCAAGTATATAACTAAGCCTGAACGAAAATAAAGTTTGCTTCGAATACTCACTTTTTTTGCCTTGTTCCTCAGCCTTTTTTTCTCCGCTGTCGATCTCTGTCTCTTGAATTGACCTTTATTGTGCCTGTGTTTTTGTTTTGGGTCGTCATCAGTTTCTTTCCTGGTCGTTAATGTTACTAATTCCATTCCAAAGTCAATGAATTTCTCAAAATCGTCCACGATGTTTTCAATATCCGCTCCTATTAGGAGAATATAAAAAAAAAATTATTACTAATGAACATTAATTAAAAATTGCGAATGTACTTCGTCCGTTTTTGTACCTATCATCGCCAATTTCTGGATCTGGCACATCGTTTTCCGTGTTCCCGTCCTTCCCTGCACCATTTTCGATGTCCATTTTTTCTGAAATATACAAAAAAAAATTATTGTTATTGATAATTAATAATCGAAGATTGCGAATGTACTCCGTCTGTTTTTGTACGTACCATCGCCAATTTTTGGATCTGGCACATGGTTTTCCTTCACGTTTTTCCCTGCATCCTTTTCGTTGGCCATTTTTTCTGGAATAGGAAAGGAATTTATTAAGTTATTAAATTGGAATGAGCATTTTGATTTGTATAATAACAGATTGAATTGAACTTTCAACCGTTTGAACGGAAAATGAATTTCGGTACACAGAAAAAAAACGTGGAGAATCACAAATTTATATTTAATATATTGTAACGGTACGAAATGGGCTCAAAGACGCCTCGCGTTACGCGTCGGTTCGAGCTTCGTGGAAAAGGAGCAGGCAATGAAGAAAAACAAGAATTTTTTTATAGAAAAAGTCAAATAATGAGTTATTTATTCAATTTGTTCAAATTCAGAATGATTTTCTTTATAAAAACTCAAATAAGATCGATTTGATCTTCGAGCAAACAAATTTTGTGATTGATTGGGTTATTTTTCTCAAAATAATGGTGAAAATAGAAATTTTAACGTTTTTATAATTAATTTGTCCATTTTATTTGATTTAACATGAAAATAAACGATTTTTATTGACTCGATACAATTTTAATGAATTTTGTTTAATTTGGACGAAATTAACGTTGGATTTTGACAATATAAAAGTCCAAGTGACTTTTACGACTATTTATTGAATTTATGAATTTTTATTTTGAACTTGCGATGAGTTTCTCTACTTCCTTTTAAGTTATGATAAATTTGAGGGTTTAGGAAACAAAACACGGTTGCGGGAGTCGAACGGAGCCAAACTACTCCGTGGCCAATGCTTTGTAGGTTAGGATGTTCACCGGTTGCGGGAATCGAACGAAACCGAACTACTCCGTGGCCGATGAACAAGGAAAATTGAGGTTATGTTGCACGCCGGTTGTGGGAGTCGAACGAAACCGAACCACTCCGTGGCCGATGCGCAGGAAAAAATGAGGTTAAGTTTGGAAGTACACCGGCTGCGGGAGTTGAACGTAACCGAACCACTCCGTCGTCGTATGCACGAAGGAAATTTAGGTTAGATTATGAGTGTACACCGGCTGCGGGAGTCGAACGTAACCGAACTACTCCGACGTCGAATGTACAGGAAAATTTGAGGTTAGGTTTTGGGAAGTAGAGAAACTCTTTGCCTAATACTCAGACAATACGCTGAGGTCTCGGAATCTCGAGAGAGAATGAGCGCCGAGTGCTGGACGGCACCGGCTTTTATACAGTCGAAATCTTTTGTTCTCGGATTTCGCAGAATTCTAAAAATAACTTACAATATTATTGGCTTTGTTTCCGAGTTTCTTGGAATTCTAAAAATAACTCTTAATACTATTGGCTTCTTTTTATCGCGGTGGGAACGCTGCTAGAGAACACTGGCTACGCGCTTCCCCCACTCACTCACGCTCGGATCTTATTGGCTAGACGTGGCTTGAGTCTGCGCACTACGCTCGCCGAACGTCACGTACGCCACTTATTGCATCATCTTTTTCCCCCACTTACGTCCCAGAGTCCCGAGACAAGCTCGTTAGCGGGCTCGTTACCCCACTTTCACTCGCGAGCTCACCGTGGGCCGACGGATAGTTGCGCCGCCGTCCGCTCGGCGCTAGCTCACTCGAGCGTCAGCCGCCGAGCCGACCACATCGCCTCATGAGCCAGGCGGTGCCGTTACAATATTTTAATTTATACGCACCACTAATTTTATCGGTCGTGTCGCGAGCAGCGTCGAAATCCTTCTGAAGAATTTACGCGGACGCGAAACTCATTGTTTCGGCTTCGTGTAAAATAAGGACTTCCCATTGGTCGATGTACACGTGAACGGAGTGGTGGAGATCGCACTGTTTTGTAGTTGAATGAATGACGTAGTAACTTGTCTCAAGCATAAATGAGAACGTTCTTGATTGGCTGTGAAACACGTGTGTTTCCGGGATGTCTCCGAAAACTGACCTATGCCAAAGCAAAACTAGGCCATGTGCGTACGTTTGATTTTTTCCATGTTCTATTAATAATGAAAAATGTTTGAATATGTCTTGAATCATATTTGTTGATTCCTCTGACAATCCGTTCGTTTATTTAATAAAAAAATATTCTTTTGTGATTTTCGTATTTTCGATCGTGATTATAATTGTTGGTTCCGCTTGCAGCTGTAGCAATGGCAGCGCTCGAATCTCGTCTGCGCATCGTGCTATCTCTCTCCCTCTACTGTGTTAGTGCCTCGTGTCTTCTCTCTCTCCCTCTTTACTACGGTATTTTGCCCTTTGCACCATCTCTGATACGAATTTCGATTTTTTTATTCGTCAAAGCTCTATTTGCGTGTTTTTAGTAGTAAACAATGAGTTGAATGCCAAAAAACCCGGAAAATTGAAATCGCGCATATGAAAAAAGTGAAAAAACTTTTTTTTACACGTAGTTGTTTCAGTTTTCGTCGTATTTTGCAAATTATTATTTTATCGTGAGTGAAAAAGAAAAGGGCAGCGCGAGTGAATATTCAATCAAACGAATCGATATTCGTTATTATGGTGATTGTTTTTAATAACCTCTTCGATCAATTTTCGCTGAAAAACAAAATTCTTGCACGAATTTTTCGATGACGATGAAGTTCGCAACGTTTAATTGTACTCACGATTCAGTGCAAGTGAAACATGTGTGTAAATTGAAACTGTGAAAAGAACAAGAAAATATTGCAATTTTCAAACAAAGATTCGCGTCGTGTACTTTTCTCCAGCACAAAATAATATTGTGGATCGCTCGACACAAGTACGACATAAATAAATCTCGTATAAATAAAAAAAAGCAACAAAAAAGCAAGTAAAAGCTCCATCGAACAAAGCGGCAGATGCGAAATGGGCAAAGAGCACTTGCTAGCTTTTTCGTATTCATCGGCTTCCGGTCATCGAGGGAATACCATAGTTCAAAGCATCGCAGCGAGCAATCTGTCCTTTCTGCTTCGATCCTACCGGATCTTGGTTCCTTGTCGCCAGCATCAACGGATCGGCTTTAGCTATCGTTCCTGGTCTGGCTATCGTCGCCACTTCGTATCGTTTTGCAAAATGAGTCAATCGAGGCAACAATGGCATTTCATATTGGATCAACGCGTAACAAACTACGACGAGAGGTTCGCAATCTTTAACGTCCGTTCGAAATGGAGGTAAGTGTTCGTCTATTTTTTTTCTCCTTGTTTTCCTCACTCCGTTTTTCGTACACGACGAGTCCAACAAAACGATTCGTTGCGTTTGAGAACGGCTCTACTGGAATCTATGACGCATTCTCTCTCGTTCACGACATCAATTCCACAGACGATATTTCTTGCTCATTTTTCGATTTCCCTTATTTCTTAATCATTTTTCTCCACAATTCTTTGTATCTCTTTTATTTAGGGAAATGGCAGAGACCTATGGAACCGATTCATCCAAAAATAAAAAGAAACAGTATCGATGTCCAGGATGGAAAAACAAAAAAATTTATTCCCAACTTGATGAACCGAGGATTCGGCATAGGCGTGACGAACAAGGCCAGCATCGAAGACTTGGAAGCTGTCGCCGTAAACAATCACATACTCAAAGAACACAAAGAACTGGTAGGTCCGCAACGACACACGCATTTTCCTTTCCTACGTTCCGATCAATGCGATTCGCATAGATACAGAATAAAACTCACTCTCGGCGCATTTTTGAGATTTTTTTCACAAATGCGACCTGGCCGGTGTGCCCGGAGCAACGTTCTTGATGGTTTTTAGTCCCGATACTACATTTTTAGCGCAGAATTTTTTAAATGAGAACGATACATTCTTTGCAAAGCTCAAAATACCGACGGATTCGTTCGCAATCGGAATGGACAAAAAAAACAAAAGAATCATTTTTTTTTGCCAATTTTATTCGATATTGAAAATTTGAAAATAACATCGACGTAAAATAATCCTCGATTTTATATGAAATGGAAAGATTGAATAATTTATATGAAATGAAAAGGTTGAATAAAAAGTCAAGCTTTTTTCGTTACAGGCCTCCGTTAGAACATTCACGCCGCATCCGAGCCGGGCTGAGTCGTGCAAATGTAAGAGAACGCGCGCATCACGATGCTCAGCTGCATAGTCCCTATTTGGAACGGCAAAGAAACGCAAACATTTCGAGACGTCGTCAGCAAAACGTTAACGTGGAAGAAAACGATACGGAGGAACGCAACGGGTTGGACCTTAGTAACTCTTATGACGATGTATCGTCCATGACGAGCTTACGCATGTTGCAATTTATCATTATCGTCTCAGTCGACTCAATGCCAATGAGAATCGTGACGATAGAGACGAATCCAGCCAGCCACGTGCCAGCTCAAGGTGACGAAACGAAAAATACTTACAAATTACCCAAAACCTATTTTTTCTGTCCGCTTAACGAACAAATAATTTATTCGTTTCCACGTAATGATAAATTCAATGAGAAAATGTTAAAATGATCTGTTACTTTGTCTGAAAAAAAAGAGCAACGTGATCGGAAAAAATAGAATTATTGTCAATTTTTTCGAGCGTGGGCAAAACGCCTGTTGGCTTTTCGCGATCTTTCTGGTTCATTGAAGTCGTAGCGTTATTGCAAATAATTTTGTCGTTTGTTACAGAAGAAATGTGGTGCAGGAACGACCGGCGCGTACCGAACAATACCGAACAACCGAGGTCATCTGGACCAATCAGAAGCGTACGGATTCAAGTTTACGGGAACACCCGGAGATTATATTCCGACAACGTTTCCACGGATGGGCCGATGCGTCAACAGGTATATCGGAGCTCGCAGTCGATTCAATCGAGCCAAATTCGAAAAAAGGCCCCAACAATCACGCACATCTTCGACCGTCCGCGATACACTCGCTCTCACCACCAGAATCGACAATCTCGCTATTTTTCTCAATCGTGCCGAAATTATCAAATGCAATAACGGATTGGGCCTTCTATTTGGACAGAGCAACGCCCCGTCCCAAAGCAACGCCTTTTTTCAGAGCAACGCCCATTCCCCGAATCGAAATCCGACTCAACAAACATCCATGACGCCTTCGGCTTCCGTAATCCTGAGACCATCCCCCGTTTCCGCAACCACAACACCATCACCCTCAGCCTCTGTACCCGCGGGATCACCTCCGGCACGCGCAAGCAATCGCGGCAATTTACCGCAAATAACCGGAGTACGCTACGGAACACTGACCGTCCTTCCACCGAACAGTGTCAACTGGTACCAACGAATGTTCGAAGGTACAGCTTTTCTTCTACACAATATTATTCCCTTCGACAATGTTCATTTTTTTATTCAGATTACAAATAATTCTAGTAAATTGACTACTTGGTCACGCACGAACCACGAACAACGAGACTGAAAACAACAGCGCCGGTGGCAACAATAGAACAAACACGATTCTCAACAATCATTAAGGGATAACACCACTGTAATGACTCGAAAAAAGCGGTTTTCAAGGGATTTTTTTTGTTTGGAAAGAAAGGTGGTAAGAAAATACAATTCAAGGAAATTATTGAATGTATATTCAAGTATATTACAAAAAATTTTCGTCCGAAAATATTCGAAAGTGGCGACGCGCTAGCCATTCTCTGGAGTCATGACGAATTCAAGGCGCACTGCGGCACGCAGCATAACTGATGCAGTTTTGACCTGGAACATAAAACAGAAATTGTCCAATATCTATACAGTCAAAGCTAGAGAAAGACGTAGGGGATTTCAAAAATACTTATTTTTGTAAAATTGGCAAGAAATCAAACAGAAAGTGTCTTTTTTCGCAAAAAAAAAGACAATCATTCGTTAATAAAAAATGTTTGGATTACCCTATCGAAAATCCCGTAAGTGTTTCTCTTCGAAATGTTATTTTAAAAACATTGACAAAATTTGAAATAAAAAGAATGAAAATTGTTCGAGTTATGCTGCGTGCCGTTTTAAAAAGTGACATTTCGAGAAAAACACGTTTTTAGTTTGAATTATAAGAAATGAAAAATTCAAAGAATAAAATTTTTTTACCGTCAATCTGCTATCCCAGGACCATAGAGCGTCCCTTCGACTCTGCAAAATTCCCCCTCACTTGCTCTTCTCGACGATTTCATGGCAGAGCGGATAACGAATAACCAGTTCAAATTTAAAACTACCCACAAAAACCTTGTCGATTACATACGCACTGACTCTGTACTCACTATGCTGACACTTTTCTAGCAGCGTACTTTTCATTGGAAGTATTTCTAGCTGAACGCATGCTATGACGTTCGCCGGCAGGAAATTTAAGGTTAGAGCACTTATATAGAGCCGCCGGCAGTCAATTCGGAGCAGCAGCTGTTTCAGCGCGCGTCCGACGTGTGTCGCGGCAAGGCACGAAATTCGATGGAATTTTTTTTTTTTTTCAATTTTAATATTTATTATCAATAATTAAATATTTTTAATAATTTTTCTTAAACAATTTACTGGTCCGGTAAAGTCCAGGAAATTTTTTTTTCGGTAAAGAAGGGTTCAGAGTATTTTTTAAGCTCATAAAAAAAAAAAAAATTTTGCCCAAATTTACAGTGGTGTTACCCCTTAATAATAACAGCAACAATACAAATAATGGGGAGGAAGAGAGCGGTGAACTATCGGGTTATTGGTTGCTCGAGGAGAACAGTAATTCCGATTCGATTGAGGAAATTACAAACACCGCGCCCGGCACGAGCTCAAGTACAAATTCGAGAAACTGGACAAGTCGTTGGATATCTTTGGAGCCTAATTATTATCCGAGTAGACAGCCAACGAACGAAAGCTTGACGACGGAAACGGAACAGGAGAGTGCAAATGGGCAAGAAAATTTGACCGAAGGAGATTCCTTGTCGTATCGGAATCGATTGTCACCCGTAATCGTAAATTCAACTCGTTACGAGCAACCGCCGTTGTTCTCTTTCTCAAGTTTGCGAGAAAATCAATCGAGAGACGCGGCAGCGGCTCGACGTCAAAAACTTAAAAAAAAGCGTAGCTCGAGAGTACAACTACTTAATTAGAATAATGAAAATATATTTTTTTTGTCATTTAATTCGTTTCAATTTCTTTTTATTATTATATTTTTTTAATTGTATTTTCAGGTAGTTGTTTCGAAAAAAATCATGAAAAAGAATTTATACAAAAAAAAAAACAGTTTTTATTGTCACTTTCTTTCGCTTCTTCTTCTTTCGCATGTCCGGCTTCCAGGATCATTGCGATTTCATATTTTATTTTTTTTTTATACTGGATGTTTCGTCCTGCTCGATTTCTTCGTCGCCACTTCTCTGAAATCAAAAAAATTACGAAAATTAGTATAGATTAGTGTAAAAAAAACTTTCATATATGAAAGTTACAAATAATTGAGTTGAAATGCGGTTAATTATAGTTGAAGAACGTACTATATATTTTTCCTTCGTTGCTCCGAATTTCCTGCTTGGCTCCAGTTTGGGCTCCGTATTTTCTCGACTGCGACGTAGAGGGCTGTGGCTCAGGCGGAATACGAAGTTTCGAAATTCTTTCGCCAGCTTCGCTGCCTTGAGGTGGATGAGCCTCGGAATTTTCTGGCTGCTTCGATGATGATGGACTTCCGTCTGCTATAAGAACAGGAAAAGAACCAAAATAAACGATCAAGAGACGCGGCAGCGGCTTAACTACGATTGAACGAAAATAAAGTTTATTTTGAATACTCACTTGCTTTGTCTTGTTGTCCCTCGTCCTGTTTTTCCTCCGGCGTAGATGGCAGTAGCGCGGATTGACCTTGACCCCCGTGTTTTTGCGTTGCATTTCCGCTCCATCCTTCTCTCATTGTTGACAGCTGTAATCTTGATACATCAAGAGCTCGGATCTCTCGTTCTAAAGTTGATTCTTTTTCGATGTCCATTTCTTCTGAAATATACGAAAACAATTATTGTTATTAATCAAGAGACGCGGCAGCGGCTCGACGCCAAGTAATTGATAATTAAAAATTGCGCATGTACTCTGTCTGTTTTTGTACTTACCATCGCCAATTTTTGGATCTGGCACATCGTTTTTTGTGTTTGCGTTCTTCCCTGCATCGTTTTCGTTGGCCATTTTTTCTGGAATAACAAAGAAATTTCAGTTATTAAATTAGAATGAGCATTTCGATTTGTATAATAACAGATTGAATTGAATTTCCAACCGTTCGAACGGAATAGTATTTTACGCAACAAGTGCGGAAAGCGACGAATTACATCGCGCGTGAAGTTGCCGCATGAGCCGAAGGCTTATGATACATATTCGCACGAGTACGAGTGTGAATTGCGGCACGAGCCGAAGGCGAGTGCCGTAATACACTCGTACGAGTGCGAATATGTATCATAAGTCGAGGCGAATGCGGCAAACGCGCGATATACTTCGTTGTTTTTCGCACATGTTGCGTACAATATTTTTTGTGATACTTGCCTCGAAAGTTCGATTTGAGGATCAAAAAACATCGACTGACATCTGACAGTTAAGCTATCTGACATATGAATGTCCGCACTAGTGCGGTAAAGTCTTCTCACCGTGCGGTAAAGTCCACATTACCGCACTAGTGCGGTAAAGTAAGACAAAAGAGCGAGCGTTGAGAAATAGGCTACTTTCGCCACGGAAAACGCCAACCGAAAATCGAACTTTCGAGGCAAGTATCACAAAAAATAAATTTTGGTTCACAGAAAAAAAACGTGAAGAATCGAAAATTCATATTTATATTTTAATTTATACGCACCACTAATTTTATCAGTCGTGTCGCGAGCAGCGTCGAAATTCTTCTGAAGAATTTACGCGGACGCGGAACTCATTGTTTCGGCTTCGCGTAAAATAAGGACTTCCCATTGGTCGATGTACACGTGAACGAAGTGGTGGAGATCGCACTATTTTGTAGTTGAATGAATTACGTAGTAACTTGTCTCAAGCATAAATGAGAACCTTCTTGATTGGCTGTGAAACACGTGTGTTCCCGGGATGTCTCCGAAAACTGACCTATGCCAAAGCAAAACTAGGCCATGTGCGTACGTTTGATTTTTTCCGTGACTGCTTCTTCAAATATTCTTGATCGCGCACGTCCTTCGATTAAACGTGGGATCATCTATTTAATATTATTTTTGCACCGGTTCAAAAACGTGGGTAACTTTGGAGGATGAGGGAAAGGGTAGATCGCCTAGAAAATTACGAACACCGGAATGATTTGCGTTTAAGTAAAAAATATGTTCATTAAATCGTCGACGTGGATCACACGGCGGACGCGTTCGCGGGTTACGCGAGATTTTGCTTGAGCGCAACTTGGCGACAGCCCAAGTTGCGTGTTTGAAATTAAATTAACTTTCGTAATGAGGACGAAAGACGAGATCGAGTCGCGCGTTACTCTTCGCTTGTCGATGCTCGGAGGATTACTGAATTTTCGGAAAGAAAGCGTGTGTTACCTGGTCCGAGGATCGCGAGGGCCGAAGGGGAATTCGGGAGTACGAAACCGCGCTTGTTTTTGCGTACATACGTCATAATCCCTTACGAAGAGACGAGTCAACAATCGCGCATAGTAACAGGGAATTTCGAAATGGAATTAAATTTGAGATCGGAAATAATACGCTGAAAATAAGTGAAATTCGAACAATTCTATTAATAATGAAAAATATGTTTAAATATGTCTTGAATCATATTTGTAGATTCCTCTGACAATGCGTTCGTTTATTTAATAAAAAATATTCTTTCGTGATTTTCGTATTTTCGATCGTGATCATAATTGTTGGTTCCGCTTGCAGCCGTAGCGATGGCAGCGCTCGAATCTCGTCTGCGCATCGTGCTATCTCTCTCCCTCTACCGCGTTAGTGCCTCGCGTCTTCTCTCTCTCCCTCTTTACTACGGTATTTTGCCCTTTGCGCCATCTCTGATACGAATTTCGATTTTTTTACTCGTCAAAGCTCTATTTGCGTCGTAACGTGGTAGATTTTACAAAGACAGTATTTCTGTCGAGGTGGGAGTCACCGACGCATAATTAACGTTCGATTTCAGAGAAATTTTCCCTCCTCCCCCGCTAGCCCCGATTCCCTCCCCTTTTTGCCCTTCTAGACGCAGAGAGGCTCAGGAGAGCCGATCCAGCGGAGGCGGCGAGGTCTCCGGCGATCTGTCAAGTCGCAGGGCTCGTCAAATACTCCATCGACTTCGATTCCGGACGAAGTCTTCCGGATTGGCAGTACAAGAGAGCCCTGCGGCGTCGAGGCAGCAACAACAACGTCCTCGTCATCGTCGGAGACGCAGGAGTCACGTAGGACAATTCGGTGCGTCGAACGACTCCTGCTGACTCGCCGTCTCACAAGAGATTCGAATTGGCCCGGGCGAGACCATCTTGCCCGCGAGCTTCGGTATTCCGAGGACAGCGCGGCGCCAGCTGACAGGCGCTAACAGGCTGTCAGTGCCATCTTTTCGCCAGGATCTCGGGATATAGAAGCTCGATAACGCGAGCGCCCAATCCGTGAGCCACAGCCACGAATTATCTGATTTTAATTGGTCGAGGAACTCGGGAGCCAGCGTAGCCTCGAACCGGGCCTCGTGGCCCGGGAAGGCGCGTTAACCCTTTTTATGGTGCCCCCTGGAGTTTGAATTTGTTTCTTGGATCTGACGACTTCTTTGGCAAGCTCCGGCATTCTTTTTTTGGATTGGAACCCGACAAGTAAGTCTTTCGCTTTTTATCGTGGCTCGCGACTCGGCGACACGTGCTCGCCGCGGCCATTTCTTCCCTCGCCCAGTTCGATACCCGATTCCTCGTTCCTGCGTCACCGAGCGTTGTGGTTTTTCGCGTCGGTAATTTGTCGGATTTTTTTGAGTAAAACGCCCCCTTTTGAGTCAGCCCTTTTGGTACTCGTTTTCTCCGTGGTCGTCCCGGATATGAATAAGACGCCACAGTATTCAGGGACCCTCTGTCCCCGGGGTTAACGAGTCCCTTGCCCTCCGCGAGTTAGCCCGGATAATTTTTGTAACGGTTGCTGGACCGGAAAACCAGCTGGCACCCAAACCCGGTCTTTTCCTTTTTTCAGTGAAATAAACAGTAATTTTCTTTTCGTTTTAATCCGCCTCGTGTGTCAATTTTATTTCCCTTCTTTTTCCTTATTTCAGGGCGCGTTTTTCTTTGTTTTTGGTGACAAAACCGTCACAGCGTGTTTTTAGTAGTAAACAATGAGTTGAATGCCGAAAAACCCGAAAAACTGAAACCGCGCATATGAAAAAAGTGAAAAAACATCTTTTTTACACGTGGTTGTTTCAGTTTTTGTCGTATTTTGAAAATTATTATTTTTATCGTGATAAAAAGAAAAGTGCAGCGCGAGTGAATATTCAATAAAATGAATCGAAATTTGTTGTTTGTTCCGGAAACTGACCCGGATTTTGCCGCTGTTTTGACTATCGAGGGCGGGATGTTGTCGCGCAGGAGAATTTTGGTATAGAGAAAATGATTGTTTGACACGAGGTCTTTGAGAGTACTCTTTTGTTAAATTTATTGCCTATAGTTACACAGAGCAAAGTCAGAAAGGGAGCGCTCACTCGCACTTTGTGCGTAACATCAACACGTGTTCGCCGTGAGATGAGAGAAGACGGAGATTTGCACAGAGTTTTGTTGTAGAGAGTACAGTTTAATTAGAGCAAAAAGGAGCTGTCTCGTCGCAGCGTTAATACGAACACTTTTAAGGGGTAACACCACTGTAATGACTCGAAAAAAGCGGTTTTCAAGAGATTTTTTTTCGTTTGGAAAGAAAGGTGCTAAGAAAATACAATTCAAGGAAATTATTGAATGTATATCAAGAGACTCGGCAGAGTCTCGGGACAAGTACATTTGACAGCGTCGTCTGCTGGCCCGAGACTCACCCGAGTATATTATCTCTAAGAAAAGCGATTTCGCCGGTGGGGGTGGACACTTTCTTGAATTACGAAGTTCAGGGGTAATTTCATGATACGAAATTTGAACTGGAGACTAATTACGTTATCCCCCCTCGATTGAGCCATAAATCAACCCGATTGATGAGGTAATTGCTGAGAAAAAACTTTGCACGGGCAAAATTATGCGCTGATCGGAGTGTGCGTGCGTGTATGAATACGACACAGAGAAAGGGCTCAATGTTCCTATCGTGTTTCTGATTGGTCGTGACTGACGACATATCCAGCTGTTCCCATCCGAGGAACACCTGTTGGTTGCCAGTTCACGAATACATCTTTATACATGTGTCGTTTAATTTCACGGTGATAAATATAGAAACATTCGAAAGTCAGATTGTCAAAATTGGAAAATCATAACCTAAAATTCCGCTAGCAATCGTGTATATTTTGACGGCCGATATTGACGCAAGTGTGAGACAGATAGCTGGAACGGGGTGACATTTTCTGCCGACTTTGTGATGAATGATGTGTAAAAGCTCTGACAGCTCGCCATAACCTCACTAATGCTAATTTGCAGGTAGCATTAACGACATGCTCCAGTGACAGGAGAATATGCTTCAGGAATGAATATGCTTCACAACCATTGCCCTATTCCTAAGCCCACAATTTTATTCATTTACAGCATATCTGAAATCGCCGCTGGCATCTTATATTGATTGCGGAGCGACAATAACTCTCAGCGACATAAAAAACTTGTCGCTGAGCCACATGAAAATCTTTCCGCTGAGCCACGTGTAATACTTATCGCTGCCAGCTATTCGGAAGCTCCAGATATAACTCTCAGTGGCATAAAAATCTTGTCGCTGAGCCACATGAAAATTTTGTCGCTGCGAGTTATCCGGAAGCTTTGGATATCTCGCAGCGACAAGTTTTGCTTCGAAAGGAACCAATTATTGTGGAGCATAACTAACATCGCCGCTGGGATATTATATTGATTGCGGAGCGACAATAACTCTCAGCGACATAAAAATCTTGTCGCTGAGCCACATGAAAGTTTTGTCGCTGCGAGTTATCCGGAAGCTTTGGATATCTCTCAGCGACAAGTTTTGCTTCGAAAGCAACCAATTATTGTGTAGCATAACTAACATCGCCGCTGGCGTTAGATTAATCGTAAAGCGACAATAACTCTCAGCGACATGAAAATCTTGTCGCTGAGCAACATAAAAATCTTGTCGCTGAGTCACATAAAAATCTTTCCGCTGAGCCCCATGAAATTCTTATCGCTGCCAGCTATCCGGTATCCGGAAGCTCCAGATAACTCTCAGTGGAATGAAAATATAAATTCTTCGCGACAAATTCATGTTCAAATATTGATTTTTTCCAACTCGTGATCAAAAGTTGAAAATTGCATTCCCGCGATAAATTGAGACTTTGGCACGTGTTTTCTCTTCTTTTCAGCGTATTGATATATAATTTAAGCGATTTTTACTCGGAGAAAAACGATTTTCGTTTGAAAATTGTCGAAAAATCGTCATTTTCAAGCAAAAATCATGCTCGTGAGCAAAAAATCATATCTCGATGAAAAGAGATAGAGACATGACTCTGGGCTTGAATTGAGCTCCACAGAGGATATTTGAAGAAAAAAAATCAGCGGTCCATTCTCATGGAGCCAAAAATATAAATTCTTCGCGACAAATTCATGTTAAAATATTGATTTTTTCCAACTCATGGTCAAAAGTTGAAAATTCCATTCCCGCGATGAATTCAGACTTTGGCACGTGTTTTCACTTCTCTTCAGCGTATCAAACTGAGTGCCTGGAAAAAAATGCATAATTTATGCGATTTTTACTCGGAGAAGAGCGATTTTCGGTTGAAAATGGTCGAAAAATCGACATTTTCCAGCAAAAATCATGCTCGTGAGCAAAAAATCATATCTCGATGAAAAATCGGGATAAAGACATGACTCTGGGCTTAAATTGAGCTCCACAGAGTATATTTGAAGGGAAAAAATCAGCAGTCCATTCTCATGGAGCCAAGCAGAAAAATTCTTGGCAACCAATTCATGTTAAAACTCTGATTTTTTCCAACTCGTGATCAAAAGTTGAAAATTGCATTCCCGCGATAAATTGAGACTTTGGCACGTGTTTTCTCTTCTTTTCAGCGTATCAAACTGAGTGGCTGGAAAAAAATGCATAATTTATGCGATTTTTACTCGGAGAAGAGCGATTTTCGTTTGAAAATTGACGAAAAATCGTCATTTTCAAGCAAAAATCCTGCTCGTGAGCAAAAAATCATATCTCGATGAAAAATCGACATACAGATATGACTCTGGGCTTAAATTGAGCTCCACAGAGTATATTTGAAGGAAAAAAAACAGCAGTCCATTCTCATGGAGCCAAGCAGAAAAATACTTGGCAACAAATTCATGTTAAAACTCTGATTTTTTCCAACTCGTGATCAAAAATCGAAAATTGCATTCACGCGGTAAATTGAGACTTTGCCGCGTGTTTTCTCTTATTTCCAGCGTACCAAACTGAGTGGCTGGAAAAATGCATAATTTATTCGATTTTTACTCGGAGAAGAGCGATTTTCGTTTGAAAGATGATGAAAAATCGTCATTTTCAAGCAAAAATCCTGCTCGTGAGCAAAAAATCATATCTCGATGAAAAATCGAGATAGAGACATGACTATGGGCTTCAATTGGACTCCACAGAGTATATTCAAAGAAGAAAAATCAGCGTTCCATTCGCATGGAGCCAAGAAGAAAAATTCTTGGCAACAAATTCATGTTAAAACTGATTTTTTCCAACTCGTGATCAAAAATCAAAAATTGCATTCACGCTGTAAATTGGGACTTTGGCGCGTGTTTTCTCTTCCTTTCAGCGTATCAAACTGAGTGGCTGAAAAAAAATGCATAATTTATGCGATTTTTACTCGGAGAAGAGCGATTTTCGTTTGAAAATTGACGAAAAATCGTCATTTTCAAGCAAAAATCCTGCTCGTGAGCAAAAAATCATATCCCGATGAAAAATCGACATACAGATATGACTCTGGGCTTAAATTGAGCTCCACAGAGTATATTTGAAGGAAAAAAAACAGCAGTCCATTCTCATGGAGCCAAGCAGAAAAATACTTGGCAACAAATTCATGTTAAAACTCTGATTTTTTCCAACTCGTGATCAAAAATCGAAAATTGCATTCCCGCGATAAATTAATAGATCAAACGAACTTACCAAGTGATGTTCGATCTAAATTATATGAAGGGCCTCGTTCGAGATGATTACTGAGTAGTACGCAAGTCTGTACGTTGTCGCCACTAGTCTTTAGAGAGAGAGAACTTTTTGTCTCCACTCTTATGCCCTCTATCTCGATGCTTCATATTTTTAAAGCGTGTCAAAAAATTTTGAGATGATTACGGGAATTTATATTTGGGAAATAGCAAACAAGAGCTGGTTTGTTGGGGGGGGAGGTAATCATCTCGAACGAGGCCCTTCATATAATTCAGATCGAACATCACTTGGTAAGTTCGTTTGATCTATTAATTATATTTCGTGCCTCGTTCTTCGTGATTACTGAGTAGATGTTAAGAGGATATAAATTTTTTGCACATCCATGTTATCTTTAATGATTTTTAATCAAAGTATAAACTTTTTTCCACAAATCTTGTTTTAACGTTCGTGTTTACCTTATTCTAATACGACGAGTGCGAATTTGGCTCTGTCTTTAGTTAACGGCTTATTATAAAAAACTGCGAAGACTTCGGAAGTCTTCGACCAGCCGGCTGTATCCCGGATTACACTTAAATCTAAGCCTCGCTTGAATGCAGTTGAGGTAGACACATGCCTCGTGCTATGTGCTGTGAAAGTTTCTGTATCGATACCGCTTTGGCCAAGGGTTTTCTTAATCCATCGGCTAATCGTTTGTGGCGATGCTGCCTTATGCGGTTTTTTAATAGTCAGAATTAATCTATTTGTATTTTTTCTGATCGATTCTGTTCTTTTTACGTATTCTCTCAAGGTTCGAGCCACGCATAAATCTTTTATTTTCTCGAAAAAAGGTAAAATCAACAACGGTTGATGTGACCCGGGTCTAGAAGTTTTGATTAACTCTGGAATCTTAATTTTTGCGCCTTCCGCGTTAAAGACTATGTTTTCGATATTTATCAGAGAAAATGTCTGTACTCGATGTCCAGTGGCTAAAGCCAGGGACGTTACTAGTTTGTATGACAGTTTTTCTAAATTTATCTCTGATAAGGGGTTTAAAGAGCCCAAATGTTCTATAACCGGGTCTGCGTTCCACAGTTCGTTATATTTCGGCCTCGGCGGTCGTAGTCGGAATACGCCTCTGAAGAAACGTCGTAGCGATTCGTTTTTGGAAATTTCTTGCTGGATAATTAACGAAATCGCCGATCTGTGTGAATTTAATGTTCCGTAGGAATCTCCTTCGTGGAATTTTTCCGTTAAATATTCCAAAATTTCTTCTACGGATGGTTGAAACCATTTCACATTCGTTCTCTCGCAGTATTTTATCCACTTTGATATAGATCCGCTGTATTGTTTCAGCGTAGATTCGGCTAGCGATGCAATCATAATTTCCGTTGTCTTTTCCGGTGTCCCTTTCAGTTTGAAAGCCTCCCTGATAATACGCTTACAATTAGCGACAGTTTGCGCGCCAGTGGATGCTCCATCGACCTACAAGGAGAAAGTAACATTTGTGCATGTGGTTCGATGATGAGTGAATCTCCGATTTGCATTGATTTAAAGATCGGGTACCATGGCTGGGTTGGCCAATATGGTGCAACTACTATACCCGTTGCTTTATCTACCCGAATTTTTTGTAAAACTCTTAAAACGAGAGCAAACGGGGGGAAAGCGTAAAATCTTAGATTTTTCCACGATAGGGTAAAAGCGTCGATCGCGTACGCTTCAGGGTCGGCGTGCCAGGAAATGTATAGTTTGCACTTTGAGTTTAATCTTGACGCGAAAAGATCTATGGAGGGACATCCGAATTTGCGCGTGACAGAAACGTATACGTTTTGAGATAACTCCCATTCAGTATCAATATTCGTTATTCTGGAGAGTTTATCAGCCTCGCGGTTTTCTTGCGATGGTATATACGACGCAAATAGCCACAATTTTCTGTTTTCGCTCCATTTCCAAATTTCTGATGTTAATTTGTTGAAATTTTCAAGCTGTATTCCCCCCATTCTGTTTATATATGAAACTGCTGTTGAATTGTCGATTCTCAATAGAATTTCACAGTTGCGACATTCTGTTGCAAAACATTTCAGTCCAAAAAACACGGCAAGGAGCTCTAGATAATTTATGTGGTATTTTTGTTCGGTATCGGACCAAAAACCCTGAGCTTTACGTCCTTCACAAAATGCACCCCAACCTGTCCGTGAGGCATCAGTGAAGATTTCTTTTTCGAATTGAAATTTTCTTATTGGGTTATATCCATGAGGTAATTTTTTAATCCACCATTCTAAATCCTCTTTTAGATAATTTGGAATATTCATATAACAATCGTAGTCCCCTTTTGATCTTGACAATGCTTGATATTTTTCTTTTTCTAATTTTTTCGTGTGCATCCACCCATACTCTACTGCCGGGCACGCAGCCACTAAGGAGCCGATCACTTGTGCAAAGTCTCGAATTCTTATTTGTGATTTTTTGTTGAGCGTTGAAACTAATGAATGAGTTTTTCTGCTTTTTCATTCGGTATTTCCAATTGAAATTTGCTCGAATTTAAGATGAAACCGAGATATTTGCAAGAAGTTTTCGGTTCGTAGCTGCATTTATCTTTATTTATTATGAAACCAAGCGAAACTAATAATTGCGAGGTTGTGCGAGCATTGTTTCCACACAGTTCTCTGGACGTTCCGAAAATTAAGAAATCGTCTAAGTATGCAGTGGATACATAACCCTTTTCTCTGAGCCAACCGATGATTGGTTTAATTATCTTTGTGAAAACATAGGGACACGACGAAAGTCCGAAAGGCATACAAGTAAATTGGAAAATTTTTCCCCCAAAGCAAAATCTCAAGTATTTTCTACTTTCGTAGTGGATAGGTATGAGAAAATATGCGTCCTGTAAATCTATGCTACACATAAAACATTGAGGAGTTAATAATTTGACGGCAGTTCTTATATCCTCGATTTTGAAATGGCTCGTTTCCACGAATTCATTGAACTTCTTTAAGTTCAGGATAAAACGCTGTTTTCCATTAGGTTTATCGACTAGAAAATACTTCGAAATAAATTGTCCTTCTACTGGTTTGCATGGCTCAATAGCCCCTTTCGAAATTAACTCTTCAACGGCAATTTCCATCTCTATTTTTTCCCTTGGCGATCTCTTTGTCTCCGATGGTATTACTGTTTGATAAACCTCTGATTTTAAGGGAATTTTATATCCTTTTACTGCCTGGAGGATAAACTCATCTTTCGTGATGGTTTTCCAGTTCGTTATGAATTTTTGTAACCTTCCCGCTATTTGATGATGAACTCCGATTCCTCGTTGGACTCAGATTCCTCCTTGGGTATGTCGACGTTTTGTTGCTGAACGACGAAGTCCTTGCCTGGTGGGGGTATCGTGTTTGATACTTTCGAGGCCCACTCTGCGCCGTTTGGTTTGTCACTTTCACAGGTGGGCCATTTCGGTTTAAAGAAACTATGTTTCGGATGGAAGGTTTTTTAAGATTCTCTTGCGGTCTTATATTTTGTCCAATTTTTTCGATGGATTGGCTTTCTTTGATGCGTTCAGACAGTTTTTCTCCGTAAAGGAGAGAATCTGTTTTAACGTTTTCTAGAACGTCTCTTATTTGCTTTGGCAATCCTGGCGAAATGAAGGATTTTCTCGCGAGGGTGATTGCATGGAAAAAATCGGTAAGGAATTTTCCGGCGTCAGAAAAATACTCTAGAATTTGTATTTTTTCATGGAAACCTTCTTTTTGCATGATCATGCGAGTTGTGCCGGCGCCTACGGCCGCAATCGCAGATCCAAGCGTATTTTGCAGTGTCAAGAAATGTTTATCGCGCTTTATCGCGGACTCGTTCATAGAAGCGGCGACCTCTGGATTCAACCCTAGCGCTTCCAGTTTGCAAGGACCATTTCGAGAATATTTAGACAGGACTTCGGCTTTTTCCTCTTTCGGCAGTCCATCCGTTAGCCATTTGTTCCACCGTGCCGCAAGCTGCGAATGAATCGGGTGTTCTCTGGCTTGTTCCGCCGAGGGATCTTTCCCCAGGATTTCCAGAATCTCGTGTTCTATTTCCGGCTCAAAATCCTCATTCTGCGAGTTTTCATTCGCATTCGAAACAGGTTCGTTTGCCGCAGCCTGATTTTCTTTATTTTCACCTGGAAAAAACATGAAAACGTTGTCACGGGCCATAATCGCAGTTAGGTTATGTTTCTCCCGTGTGCCAGCATTTGCTTGACGTAGCTCTGGGCAAAGCTAGACTCTTGTTTCGCCTCAATGTACGAACTCGGTCTGCACGCTGTTTTCTTATTATATGCGATTATCTTATTTTGTCTCGTCGCGATACGCCGCGGGTACGGGTGTGGCCGACCGCGTGCTAGGTTATGTTTGCTAGGTTATGTTTCGCCTCGTGTGCGAACTCGAACCAAGACTTTTCATCGACTATGTCTAACCTCGCGTGTTAGCTCAGTCGTGTTTTGTTTATTTTACTCACCCTGAGGTTCAATTTCAGCAACAATTTCTTGTATTTCCTCGTGTTCCGATGGCGAAACACTGTCGGGAGATCGCTGTCGCATCTTATTTTCGTGTATTTTTTTAAGTTTCCTGAGTAGCCTGTGTTCTTCTTCTTCGTAACTACGTGCTCTCTTTCTTTTTGAAGATTTTCCCATTTTACTGTATTTATTTATACGATATACTGTTGAATTTACTGTTTTTATATGAGAGGTTTTATAGAAACCAGTGGCGTCCTACGCACTAGAAAATGCTATGAAGCATCGAGATAGAGGGCATAAGAGTGGAGACAAAAAGTTCTCTCTCTCTCTAAAGACTAGTGGCGACAACGTACAGACTTGCGTACTACTCAGTAATCACGAAGAACGAGGCACGAAATATAATTGAGACTTTGGCACGTGTTTTCTCTTCTTTTCAGCGCATCAAACTAAGCGGCTGGAAAAAAATGCATAATTTATGCGATTTTTACTCGGAGAAGAGCGATATTCGTTTGAAAATTGACGAAAAATCGTCATTTTCAAGCAAAAATCATGCTCGTGAGCAAAAAATCATATCTCGATGAAAAATCGACATACAGATATGACTTTGGGCTTAAATTGAGCTCCACAGAGTATATTTGACGGGCAGAAATCAATATCTCATTCGCATGGAGCCAAGGAGAAAAATTCTTGGCAACAAATTCATGTTAAAACTCTGATTTTTTTCAACTCATGATCAAAGATCGAAAATTGCATTCACGCGGTAAATTGAGACTTTGGCACGTGTTTTCTCTTATTTTCAGCGTATCAAACTGAAAGGCTGGAAAAAAAGTCATAATTTATACGATTTTCACTCGGAGAAAAGCGATTTTCGTTTGAAAATTGACGAAAAATCGTCATTTTCAAGCAAAAATCATGGTTATGGGCAAAAAATCATATCTTAGTGGAAAATTGAGATAGAGACATGACTTTGGGCTTAAATTAAGCTCCACAGAGGAAATTCCTGGAAAAAAAATCAGCAATTTATTCCCATAAAGCCAACTAAATAAAATCTTCACTCTCAAGTCATGTAAAAATGGCGTTTTTTTTCTAAGCTGATGGTGAAAATGCGAAAATACCATTCTCGAGAAAATATAAGATTATGGCACGCGTTCACATTTTCTTTTAGCTCAGCAAACCATGTGGACGAAAAAAAAACATGATTTAACCGTCGTTGCTCGGAGACGAGCGATTTTCGTTTGAAAATTGATGAAAAATCGTCATTTTCGAGCAAAAATGATGAAAATGGGCAAAAAATCATATCTCGTTGAATAATTGAGATAGAGACATGATTCTTGGCTCAAAATGACCACAGAGTACACTTCTAGGGAAAAATCAGCAAATTATTCCCACTGGACTGAAAAAATTGGAGACTTCTAATCAGAAAAAAGAAGTGATATCCTAGCCAAAAATCCCCCCCCCCCCCCCGGGGAAGAAAGCCTGGACAAGTCCATTTGTTCGTGACCCCCGTTTCCAATCGTTTTCACAGACAAATCCAACCCCCCTAAAAAAGAATTGAAATAAAATGAAGAATAGAAAA
Source organism: Diadegma fenestrale (assembly GCA_037043255.1). Lineage (NCBI taxonomy): Eukaryota > Metazoa > Arthropoda > Insecta > Hymenoptera > Ichneumonidae > Diadegma > Diadegma fenestrale. The sequence goes on along the minus strand of CM073315.1, from coordinate 749,754 downwards.
AAAATCCTCGGAAAAAATGGCTCCTAAAAAAATGGAGAAAAACCAAAAAAAAAAATCAAAACAATTAAAAAAAAATACAATGAATGTAGAAATGGTAAAAAAAAAAAAATTGATAATTTTCGCTCAGCACGAAAAATTCTTGATATCCATGAAAGGACAAGTATTCCATTGATGGCTGAAAATCAATTAACAAGAAAATAGGAAAAGTTCCCAAAAAACACGGCACAAAAAAAAAGAAACCCCTAAATACACAATAGCGAATCGACAGAAAAACTTGCGCGACGTGATGGAAAACTAAAGTTTGCCATCGCATGTTGAGCAGTTGAGCGGATGCGCACAGAGTACTTGTCCGGCCCGAAAATTTTTGTATTAGCTTCCGCTATTTTTAGATAGATAGAACAACTCGGTTGTATTCATGAGAAAAATGATGGGCGTTATACAAACATCACTGAACTTTATACATTCAAATGCATTGGTACAAATTCAAAGTTTTCTCTCGATTTGATGTACAATTATTTAAGAGAGAAACGCAGTGGCTAGTCGTCCGGATAGCCGGACGAATAATATTCGTCCGGACACGCTTTATCCAATGATTTCCGCTTTATCCGTACGATTGAGGGTTGCTTATTCGTCCGACCATGCTTTTTAGTGTATGAAATATCCGTGGAAAAAACTTTCAAAAAGTAAAAAGAACGCCAAGTATTAAAAGATCGCATCTTGAGTTACAATTTTTTCCTTCCAGGTATCACTTTTCAAAAATAAATCAATCGCACTCACGAAAAAAAGAAATTGAATCGGAAAAAATTTCAATCCCTACAAAGGGCCACTGCAATAATTATCCAGAGAAATTCTTACGCGTAAAGTTCAAAAATTGAACGAGCAAAAAAAATTGAAATCATTGGTTTCGGTAGCAGCCAAGAATCGGACGTACCGACCATTATCGGTACTGTAACAACATGTTGTCAAAGGGCACTGCAAAACCAATGCGAAAACTTGGCGTGCATGGTTAAGTGAAAAAGCCTGGGAAGATAAAGAATCTGTTTTCGCGGAGAGGCGGGTACAGCACAATAATCGCCTGAAAAATGAAATTTTTATATTTTCATTAATCTCTAAAATCTAAACCTTTTCAATTCAAATTTCGTAAAAATGATGATTTCCGTAACAATCATAATTTTTTTTTGGTGGGGTGACCCGTTTCGCCCGTCTGTTCCGCTTTGCCTCTTGGAGAGGTGGAGCGACAGCACAACAATGGCCTAAAAAATGAAATTTTCTGCCCTCCGGCCCGAAATTCCGGCTGCGTCGGACAGAAAAATCTTATACACACCTCGGCCAGGAAAAAGTAAAGCCTCAGACCACATGTTTGTCAGCCTCGGCTTTGCCTCGGCCGACAGTGATTACGTGTGATCTGAGACATTTCTCATTTTCCTGCCCTAGGTGTGTAATATACTATTTTAGATTTTCATTAATCTCTAAAATCTAAACCTTTTCAATTCAAATTTTGTAAACACGATACTTTTCGTAAAAATCATAATTTTTTTTTTGGTGAGGTGACCCGTTTCTCCCGTCTGTTCCGCTTTGCCTGGCTCTTCCTCAATTGAAAAGACTATCATGAATTACGCAAACAAAAGAAATTCTCATTTAATATGGAAATATCATATGGATGTATACGGTTTATCGAATCGGGGAGGAAGACCAGAATAAAAATCGAAAATTCCGGATAAGCCATAAATAGGTGGCTGGAAAGGATAGAATGGAGGTCTCGAATATGCAAATCTGCAAAAGGGCTCGCATTGGTTCATTTCCCAATCCATGACGTCATACTGCTACTTTGGGCGTGCATGGAGCGAGTTTCTGAAAAGTACAATGACACAGCCCTTCGCCGAACTTTCCACTTAACCATGCACGCCAAGTTTTCGCATTGGTTTTGCAGTGCCCTTTGACAACATGTTGTTACAGTACCGATAATGGTCGGTACGTCCGATTCTTGGCTGCTACCGAAACCAATGATTTCAATTTTTTTTGCTCGTTCAATTTTTGAACTTTACGCGTGAGAATTTCTCTGGATAATTATTGCAGTGGCCCTTTGTAGGGATTGAAATTTTTTCCGATTCAATTTCTTTTTTTCGTGAGTGCGATTGATTTATTTTTGAAAAGTGATACCTGGAAGGAAAAAATTGTAACTCAAGATGCGATCTTTTAATACTTGGCGTTCTTTTTACTTTTTGAAAGTTTTTTCCACGGATTTCACGTCTTTTTGAAATTTGCTTTAGTCATTTTTTTAGGAAAACTGTAACTTGAGATGCGATCTTTTGATACATCGCGTTCTTTTTACTTTTTGAAAGTTTTTCAACGGTATCTATTTACGAAAAAATTTATCATTAAAGAAGAAAATATATGATTATTCTTTTATTGCTAAAAATGTATAATTTTTAATGAAATGTTCATTAATTAATCAAATTATTCCAATCATCCATTTTCGAATGAAAATCGATTTTTTTCTTTTGAAATAATTAAATTTGCAATTAAAATTTATTGAGAATTTTATTTGAATTGGAAACTAATTAATTCTGACAAAATTTGATTAATAAATGAAAAATGCATTAAAAAAAGACACTTTTTGAATTTAAAGAATAATTAAAAGTAATTCTTCATAAAAATAAACAGTTTTTTATTAAATTTAAATCGATTGATTAAATTGTTGATTGTTTTCAAAAAATGTGTTATTTTCCATTTAATTTGCATTGATATATCAGACTTTTTCGAAATTATTTATTTTCAAACGGAAATCAAATTTTTCATTTCAAAATAATTGGATTTATAAATGAAAATTTGTTGGAAATACAATTTTCATCTAAAAATGAAGAATGAAGTAAAATAATTTTATAAATGAATGGAAATTGAATGAAAAATTAGAGATTCTTCCAAATCAATGAATAATTTATTCAACTAGGGTGCATCACGCGCGCTAACGCGCGCGAGCGGGTTTCTGGTAGCGCTGCAGCGCTCCTTTCATATATATTAACTGATCGAGATACGCGACAGCGTCGTGGAGTCAACTTATTTTGAAGCAGTTTGATCAAAATAAACACGAGTTCAGACAAATAGGAACATTTATTATAAGTAACATATGGTACAGAGAGAGACAGCTAATGTTTTTATGAAGATAACATCATTTACATAAACTATCTGTTAATTCATTAACATATTTGTATCAACATCATAATAATATGATTCAAATAGAAATCATGTTTCAACTTATCAAACTTTATGGGCAGAATTTGAGTGAACTTTTAGCGATATAATTCTTTGTATACATAATTTTTAACGATATTCCTGTCCCGTTGTACTCCGATATAAACTTTGAGAGCTTCCCAAGAACGCACACGTGAAAAGGCCACATACAATTGACCGTGATTGAAGACATCTCTTCGAAGATCCCCGCTAATTTTATCGAAAGTTTGTCCTTGCGACTTGTTGATGGTCATAGCAAAAGCCACCTTTACAGGAAATTGTCGACGCTTGAAAATAAAGGGATAATCATTTTCACAATAAAGAGTGATGCGATGTAAAAAAACGATCTCTCCACTTTTATCACCTGATAAAATCTCACAACGCAATACTGTATTACCCAGCGCTAAGATCATCAATCTTGTACCGTTGCATAATCCTTCGTTAATACTTAAATTTCTTATAAGCATTATAATACCGTTTTTTCTGAGGCGAAGTTCATGAGGTGGCAAACCCGGTGGTGATAATGTATTTAGATACTCAGGTAAAATAATTTCATTGATCTGATCGTTGTCGCCACAATTTTCGGTACTATCGACACTCGTGTAGAGCCGTTCCGTATTTGGATCGAATAAATTCATAACTTTCGAATTTATTTCGTCGACGTCGACATTTCGAGCGGACAGAATTGCACGTTTCGCTACATCTTGAAAACGTTTCGCTCTGACCAATTGTCCGTAAGTGTCTTCTACGATATCTTGGCTTGCAGGCGCCACGCAACGTTCTGGAATTTCAAGATTATCATTCGCATCATTCAGAATGCCATCACCAACGTCAAGTAAAAATTTTGCAAATTCTACTTCGTTTGGTAATACTCTCATGTTCTGAGTTAACGCATATTTGGAGAAATGTGACCACAATGCACTGTACTTGATTGACAGATTTATTATTTCGCTGCGAGTACCTCGCACTTTAACAGGAAGGAGTTGCCGAAAATCTCCTCCAAGAACAATGACTTTTCCGCCAAACGGTTTGTCATTATTCATAATGTCCCGCAATGTTCGGTCTGCAACTTCCAATGCATGGCGTGGTGCCATAGGTGCTTCATCCCAGATAAAAAGATCAACGTTTTTTAGATACTCACCCTGTTTAGATTGAACTTTGATGCTCGATGTAGAATCTGCGTACAAAGGTACTGGAAGTCCGAACGTTTTGTGTACTGTTTTTCCTTCTGGCAGTAATATCGCTGCAATTCCGGTGAACGCCATTGCGCTGACGTGCTTTTTTCTACCTCTAATAAGATTTGAAAGGGTAGAGTAAGTAAACGTTTTACCGGATCCCCCTGGCCCGTCGATGTAGAAACAAGTTTGCTCATCGTTGTTATTGTCTATCACACTCAGGACCGCATCAACGAATCCCTTTTGAGTATCATTTAGCTGCTCATATTGTCGCATGCCAATTTCTACAAACTGAGCAGGAGAGGTCTCTCTTTCATCACCGTCCGATATCTCTATTTGCTCCATTGTTGGGAATCGTGATATATTTGAATCTTCATTTATAAGCATGCGAGCAATTTGGGAATACGCCTTTCTTTGAGCTCGTTGCATGCCAATATGTCTTGCATAATCCTCTGGTAATTTTTCTTTGAATTCTTCCCAAAGTTTCTCCGGATGAATCGGCTGACAGTGAACCAGTATTCTTACGAATAATCTTCGGAGCAATCCGGGCATCATCCAGATAGCAGCTTCTTCCATGGCTCTCTTCCACTCGTCGTCATCTTCGATCAAACCTAGAGCTAAACATGTCGCAATGAAAGTTTCGCAAACTTGGCCATTAACAGTCCTTAAATCGTCGAAACTTCTGGCTCCTTTAACTTTCAACAAAAGTAACCGAAGATGAAATAATTCAGTTTGTGCAGGGCTCACTGAATACATGCGTCCGAATGCGTCATGTCTGCGCTGCCGTTTTTCCCACTTACGAACTGTTTGTCCATCAACCTTTAATCCTTTAAACACATAATGTGATGGAATGTCGGGATATATAAATTGTCTCGCAAATTCATCACGCAAATTTAACGCGAAATAATCGTTCAGCATACCCATCTGACTCATAGCATTCCTTATTCCTTCATTGTTCATGTCTGCCGGAACTGTCACGTTATGCTTGTTGGGTAAATGTACCGGAAGACGTATCACAGGATGGCTTTTCTCTTGCATTTTTTTATCACAAATACGCCAAATTGCTTCGTTTGGTCCTACGTAACGAGCTTCAACGTGATCTGTAACTTCATCGTGATTAATAACACGTTCTTCGTTTTCCCCATCTTCTCGGTTTGTTATCTGAATAGCAGCTGCATCATGTCCTTTGAAAATGTATTTGTACAAGTACTTTGGAGCCGTAACGCTTGTTACAATTTCTATCAAGAGACGCGGTAGCGGCTCGACGCCAAGTATTAAAAGAAAGCTACCGCACTCTTATATACGCGAATATACCGGAAGTGATGACGTCACAGCGCCTTTAAATCGATCTCACAGATAAACGGCTGGACCAAACAATGCCAATTTTTCTATTGAATTTTTTTCGATTTTTCTCTTCCGATTGGTCTTTGTTGCAACAAAATCGACTCGGTCCATTCTGACAACGATGATGTTGGTGAAAAATTTTTGAGAATTTGTCTCAAAAGGGGACATTTGTCCCGCTGTGACGTCATCGCGTTTCGTCGTTCGTTTTTCAATTTCAATTATTTAAATTCGAATTTAACAAATAATGAGATATCTTAGTAATATAAAAATAAATAAATAACGTAACGATTTTTTTTCGTACAGTCTAGATATAAATAGATATATATATATATATGTGGAAAGTATGTTTTGAGGACTACGATACATTTTGAACAAAATGATCATCCCAAACAAAGATAGACTATATACAAGTACTTTTAATTCAATATATGTATTAATAATGCAGATATTTAGATAAAACTATGTTTTGGCTATTACGAGGATATTCATATGTTGGTTTCTTTGAGGACATATATCGAATTTACATAATACGACAAATTCGAAGACTTCTATAAAAATGTAGAATGGAGTTATTCACCTGATGGATGTTATGAAGCCAACACATTTCTAATGTTTTTACAAGTATGACGCAGTCACGCACAGTCCGATATTTCCCGGCCTATTGCAATGTAAAAAATAAGAGTTTTATTTATTATTTTCTGATCGATAGATATTTTGAGTACATACATTTAATTTTTTTTTGCAACTTATAACATTTTTTTTTATTTTTTTTACTGATAGATGATTGATCAACCGTCTTTAAAGTAAACACATGATTTACTCCACTTTAAAGTAACAATTACGAATTTTTTTCCTCAAAAAATATGCGAGATAAGCACTGTTCCCAATGTATACACGCATCAGAAAATAGCGTCCCCAAACTCTCCGTTGTAGTGATTTCAAGATTTCGACGTAAACTTTTATCTATACAAAAGAGATTTTGGGGACACTATTTTCATACATTCGTACACTAGCTCTCAAAAGTTTGGACACAAGAAAGTGAATTTCTTGGTTTATTAAAAGTTATATAACTCAGCCAAAAAAAAATATATTGCAATTTTCAAAGCGTCGCTTCAAAGAGGACAAACAAGGCTTCAGTTCGCCCCATTCAAAAAAATTTTAATATTTTTTTTCGCTCCAGTACTGACTTTGGATCGTGACCGCTTTTGGGTCTTTTTTCGACCATCGTGAATCGGGCGCACAATACCTCATTAACACACCGACATGCTCACTCTATTTTTTGTTCTTTCGTGCAGAATGCCAAGAAAACCTCGAGCAAGCCATGTAAATTGTGCGATATAAAAACAGTCGTTTCATTTTTTTCAGTGTTTAAATTTTAACGATTCTCGTAATTTTAATTCGCACCAAAATTGGACGCGAATTTTTTCTGGACAAAAGAATAAATAGAAAGTCAAGAGGAAGTGTGAAGTTGTACAGAATATTTAACAAAATTTTCAGAAACTAATGCGGTTGGACGATTTTTCAAAAATATCAAATTTTAACAAATTTGAAATGTATAACATTTAATGAAATTTAAACCGTTCGCAAAAAAAATGAGCAATAAATCTGAAAATTTGCGGAAATTAGAGCGTCAAAAGACTATTTTTGAAAGCTTCAAAATGCCGTACACTTCGTATTTTTTTAGCTATTCTAACAAAATTCTCAGAGAATGGAGAGCTCGCATAGATTAACATTTGTGCGACGATCGGTACAATTCTATGACGAATAAGCAGTGTCCTCAACATATTTGAACGTTTGAAAATAGTGTCCCCAAAATCTTCCTTGGATCGGTACAATTTTACGACGAGTAAGCACTGTCCTCAATATATACGAACGTATGAAAATAGTGTCCCCAAAATCTCTTTTGTATAGACAAAAGTTTACGTTGTTGTATTTTATTAACACACCGACATGCTCACTCTATTTTTTGTTCTTTCGTGCAGAATCCCAAGAAAACGTCGCACAAGCCATGGAAATTGTGCGATATAAAAACAGTCGTTTCATTTTTTTTTCAGCGTTTAAATTTTACCGATTCTCGCAATTTTAATTCGCACCAAAATTGGACGCGCATTTTTTCTGGACAAAAGAATAAATAGAAAGTCAAGAGGAAGTGTGAAGTTGTACAGAATATTTCACAAAATTTTCAGAAATTATTGTGGTAGGACGATTTTTCAAAAATATCAAATTTTAACAAATTTGAAATGTATAACATTTAATGAAATTTAAACCGTTCGCAAAAAAAATGAGCAATAAATCTGAAAATTTGCGGAAATTAGAGCGTCAAAATACTATTTTTGAAAGCTTCAAAATGCCGTACACTTCGTATTTTTTTTAGCTATTCTAACAAAATTCTCAGAGAATGGAGAGCTCGCATAGATTAACATTTGTGCGACGATCGGTACAATTCTATGACGAATAAGCAGTGTCCTCAACATATACGAACGTATGAAAATAGTGTCCCCAAAATCTTCCTTGGATCGGACAATTTTACGACGAGTAAGCACTGTCCTCAATATATACGAACGTATGAAAATAGTGTCCCCAAAATCTTCCTTGGATCGGTACAATTTTACGTCGAGTAAGCACTGTCCTCAATATATACGAACGTATGAAAATGGTGTCCCCAAAATCTCTTTTGTACAGATAAAAGTTTACGTCGAAATCTTGAAATCACTTATACAATGGAGAGTTTGGGGACGGTATTTCCCGATGCGTGTATAAATTGAGAAAAGTGCTTATCTCCCATATTTTCTAAAAAAATAAACCCGTAAATGTTGGTTGCCAAATAGAGCCAAACATTTGTTTATTTTGCAGGCAATTATTCAATCACATATCGATAATATAACAAAAAAATCTGTTAGAAAATGCCAAAAAAATTATCAAATTTTTACTCAAGATATAGAATGGTTGAAAAATAATGAAGGAAACTCTTATCTTTTATGTAAAGTGACAGTCCTCATTCGCGCCAAATCTCATATGGTTATTTCAAGGACTTGGGCTTTGTATATCATGAAATTGTCAAAGACCTCATATTCAACCAATTGTATAGAGAAACAACTTCTCTATACAATTGGAAGTTGGAAAGTTCCCGGGACACGCGATCGTCACAAACACGATGCGGTGCGCGAAAATTAGTCTCGACCTTATTTTTCTAATTTTTTTTTTTAACTTTTGCGACGACAAAGCGCAGTCGATCACAGCGACAAAAAAAAACACTCACCCTGTGAGCAGGAAGCGTTAATGCGCGAATTACTCCATTCTCGATAAGGTTAAGCAATAATGTCAATTTACAAAGGAAATGAATAATTTGGCGTTCACGGAACCGCGAACAGCCTCTCAGGAACCGCGTCTCATATATTTTTTTGTATTGATTCGAGAAAAAGAACGGACGCAACATTATTCCGATAAAAAAAATAAATAAATTAATACGAAAAAATCTCAAACTGGCCGTTCCTCGTCATGATGACGAAGATGCCATTTGCAAAAAACATTTTCGAGTATTTTCGTTTGCATTTCTTCTGCATGGTAGGTACTCGCACTGTCTTCAATATATACAGACGTTTGAAAGTAGTGTCCCCAAAATGTCCCTTGGATCGGTACGAGTTTACGACGAGTAAGCACTGTCCTCAATATAAACGAATGTATGAGAATAGCGTCCCCAAAATCTCTTTTGTATAGATAAAAGTTGACATTGCTGCATTTTATTAAGGATGTTCCGCTATGGCGCAAGGGAATAACGAATGAAGCGAGGCAGAATTCCCAAAAAAATAACGATCTGCTTTTCGTTTAGCAAGCGATCCATTGCCAAACTCCTAAAAAATGAGATGTTCCGAGCATTCTGTCGACTTTAACTAGAAATATCTCTTCCAAACATTCGTTGACCCCACTATTTTTTTATTGATTCGGAATTCTTGTAGTTTTTTTTATAAATTCAGATTTTTTTACGCGTTTTGTCTAATCGGGAAGTATTTTTAATATTTTTCCGATTTCATAAGGGTAAGAAATGTGCATAAGGATAATGTTAAATCAAGTGACTTTCGACGTCAAAAATATCTCTTAAACCTTCGATGACCTAGGCTGATTTTGAAAGAGATTAAAGTTTACTGCCTAAATAACAACATATTTCGTTTTCAGATTTTTATCTAATCATCGCTTTACTAACGGAAACTCCTTAATAAAATGCAGCAACGTAAACTTTTGTCTATACAAAAGAGATTTCGGGGACACTATATTTTCATACGTTCGTATATATTGAGGACAGTGCTTACTCGTCGTAAACTCGTCCAAGGGACATTTTGGGGACACTATTTTCATACGTTCGTATATGTTGAGGACAGTGCTTTCATCGTAGAATTTTACCGATCCAAGGGAGATTTTGGAGACACTATTTTCACTCGTTCGTACACTACCATCCATAAGTTTGGAAACACTCGCTCCGATGTCGAGCCTCACAAAAAGTTCCATCGTTCTCTAAAAAATAATAATGTCCTAATTTTTCAAGCGGCGTTTTAAAAAGGACATATGAATCTTCATTTACCTTTTTTGGAAAAATTTTTACGATTTTTTTTGAGCCCGGTACGCACTTTGAAAGTTGGTCGTTTTTTGACTTTTTTTGGGGGGTTACAATTTTAGCGCACGACTCGTAGGAAATTTTTTTCACTTTTTTCTCCAGCGAAAACTTAAGGCGGACAGTGAAAGTTTCATTTTACTTTTTTGAAAAGTTTCATACGATTTTTTCCCGCATAACTGTTGAACTTTTTGCAAAAAATGACTATATTTATAAAATGTTGCCTAATTTGAAAACTGTTGAGTTTTCGTAAAATCACCAAGAGGGTGAAAAGATGCATACAAACATTGTGGTGTCACGTCCGGGGGTTTATTTGAATTGAAGGTTATTTTACCCCGTGACAGATAACTGCCACTCGATTTCAAATGGCAGTATTTAGAGTCTCTAGTTTAGGCCGGAATGTGCCGGACAGGGATTAGAGACTGAGAATATCGCGAATGAGGGTTAGAAAATACACTGGTGGATTATTTATAACAATAAACGATAGTTATTTTATTTTAAAAAGAAGACGAGTTGGAAATTTCACAGTTGTTTTACAATTCGTTGGTTTTTGGTTGCGCACTTCGGTTAGATGATTTCGCAATTGTTTTTACAGTTAACGGTTCACAAGGTTATGGTTAATTCAGTTCGATTCACAAAATTTTTGGTGATTAGTTGTTTACAAAGTTCTTTCGGTGATTCTGAGTCACAATGTTTGTTAATAATTACCACGCAGGTTTAAAGATTTGGTTAATCAATATATGAAAGTGTCTCGCGTTCTGAACTCGATTTTATAAGTTTTCAATTCGATGGAAGATTTTTGATTGCGGTTTGGAGGAGCTCGACCGTCTTGGTCGAGACCCCGGTCGGGACTAATTTGTTCTTTTATGAAATTAGTGCCCTGCACTTTGGATTTTATTAATGCGCGCGCGAAATTCGCAGAAGTCGGACTTTGCGCGCCCTGCAGGTGAGTGACGGTCTCGCGGTGACCGTGGGATTCGCGAAGTCAGCGGATTTGGGAACTACTTGTGTGAGATCGCGTCTGCTTGGGCGTTCTCACAGTGATAACAACTTAAATTCCTTATCATTATTTTATAACGACTTTTTGGATAGGAAGAATCTTTCGGAAGTTAAGCTAATGGGCACGGGACGTGACAGTGGATGCCCTAAATTTTTTTCAGAATTAATAGAAGAAGAAAAAAAATTGTTTTCAAAAGGCGACGAAATTTTTTTTATTTTCAAAAATCCGTCCTCTTACCAGTTCTACACGGTTTTCTCATAAAAAAAACCGCCCCTCGCTCGGATCACAGGTTTAACCAGTCGTGGCATCCGTTCGATCGATTCATCGATGTGACTCTGCTCCAGGGTGGCGCAAGCTTCTTCCAGTTTTTCCCACAAATCGCTTGAAGATGTGGGACAAGTTTTCCGTATTGTTCGATCCAGCTCGTCCCACAGGAGCTTGATCGGATTTAAATCTGGCTATTGGCGTGGCCACACCATGTTGACAATGACGTTTTTTGTCATTTTTGTCGTTTTTTGGCTTCTTTATTATTCAGTTATCCTCGGCAGAGGTGAGAGCTATGCTTCGGATCGTTATTTTGCTGCATAACGAAGCCATGACGATCCGAAGCCATAGCTCTCACCTCTGCCGAGGATACCTGAATAATAAAGAACCCAAAAACGTCATTGTCAACATGGTGTGGCCACGCCAATAGCCAGATTTAAATTCGATCAAGCTCTTGTGGGACGAGCTGGATCGAAAAATACGGAAAACTTGTCTCACATCTTCAAGCGATTTGTGGGAAAAACTGAAAGAAGCTTGGGCCACCCTGGAGCAGAGTCACATCAATGAATCGATCGAACGGATGCCGAGACTGGTTAAAGCTGTGATCCGAGCGAGGGGGGGTTTTTTCGATGAGAAAACCGTGTAGAATCGGTAAAAGAACGGATTTTTGAAAATAGAAAAAAATTTCGTCGCCTTTTGAAAACAAATTTTTTTCTTCTTCTATTAATTCTGAAAAAAATTGAGTGCACCCACGATGTTTGTATGCATCTTTTCACCCTCTTGGTGATTTTACGAAAACTCAACAGTTTCCAAATTAGGCAACATTTTATAAATATAGTCATTTTTTGCAAAAAGTTCAACAGTTATGCGGGAAAATATCGTATGAAACTTTTTAAAAAGGAAAATGAAGCTTTTACTGTCCGCCTTAAGTTTTCGCTGGAAAAAAAGCGTGAAAAAAATTTCCTACGAGTCGTGCGCTAAAATTTTAACCCCCCAAAAAAAGTCAAAAAACGACCAACTTTCAAAGTGCGTACCGGGCTCAAAAAAAATCGTAAAAATTTTTCCAAAAAAGGTAAATGAAGATTCATATGTCCTTTTTAAAACGCCGCTTGAAAAATTAGGACATTATTATTTTTCAGAGAACGATGGAACTTTTTGTGAGGCTCGACATCGGAGCGAGTGTTTCCAAACTTATGGACGGTAGTGTATATATTGAGGACAGTGCTCATTTCACATATTTTTTAAGAAAATACTCCATATCCGTTGGACGAAATTTTTATCGATCTAATGAAGATTTCGGGGACGGTAGATTCAGCCGTTTATATACTTTGAGGTCATTACATTGTACGTACTGAAATATATTCCCAGGAATTAGTTGATATCGATTTTGGCGTCGGTGGTTGGTGTATTGTTAGTTTTTTCTTGGAACGACCTGAAAAACAATTCTCAAAAACATTCGCTCTCGGCCGATTTTTGGCTTCATCGCCTTCAGTTTCGACGGAGCCTCCACCGCGTGCACAAGTCGATTGAATGTTGAGTGAGCCTTTTGTTCAAAAATATGTACGGGTTGGTGCTTTTTACCGATCGCGTACTCCATATATGCAGTGCTCGAGATATTGATGTGAAAAAAAATACCTGCTCCGCGAAGTACCACCGATACAAATATGCAGCACGAGTACTCGCTTTACACGGTAAGTATTTACTTGTTTTCGAGTTATATCCATCGATCTGGCATTGATTGATGAAACTTTTATTTTACACCAATCGATGCAGCAAACGTCGCTGAACTGAAAAAAATCAAAAAGTTTCTGGAAAACCCCCATGGATCGTCGTCGATTTTTTTTTTATCGCATGATTATGAGACGGTTTACGGGTATACGGAAATCAACGAGCTGCTCGAAAAAAAAAGTGAGAGGATTTTTTTAAATTTTATATTCTAAATACTGAGCAAAAGAATTTATTTTTTCTTCATCAATCGTTTTCCAGAATCTTCGAAACTTTATGTCGACAAGGTGCTCGCAAACTTTTTTCCCATTTCTGGCGACGCTAAAAATGTACTTGCGTTCGCAGACAATGAAAAAAAATTTTTCAGTATGTATTGATTTTAATTTCTTTTTGTTTATACTGTAACGGTATGAAATCGACTGAAAGACGCTTCGCGTTACGCGAAGGTTCGAGCCTTGATAGAAAGGAGCAGGTGTGAAGAAAAAACGAGAGTTTTATTTAAATTTTAACAAATAAATGCAATTTATTCAAAATTCACACGTTATTTTACAATTTACTATGCGTTCTTTTGATTTGGCATGAGTTTCTTTTATTGCAATCGTACAGCAAAAAATAAACGAAATTTTTGGCATAAAAATCTCGATGGAAATTTATGCGGTCATTTTACCGCCTACGTGGTAATTTATGGTAATTTAGGGTAATTTACGTTTTTCTTTCTTATTTTCTTTGAAATTCGAGTAAAACTCGTTGATTCTATACAATCTTAAATCATGTTTTCAATCTAGACTAATTTTCTGATGATTAATTACGCTTGTGTAACGTAGCTAACTTGAACAATGTGAAAGACGCGTGTTTGACGCTATGTTGATTTTTAATTTGTTTCTACGCTTTTATTTTTTTTTATTCGCACGCACGTGTGTTCGTTTAACACTGTAACTAATTAATTTCAACAATAAAACGCACTAATTCTGCTTTATAATCAATTTGGACAAGTTTTATTTGATAATGCACGCTTATTTCGGTTTTATAATTCAATTTATTGTATTGGACAAGTTTTTCGCAGATGACGCACGCTTATTTCGTTTTATTATTTGAATCTCATCGAATTCGGACAAGTTTTGCCCAATTGTTCACTTTAATCGATTTGGACAAGTTCTTAATTAGGATTCTGACGAATAATTTCTGTTTTCTAATAATTTAATGCGTTGATCTTCTTCATCTCTACGAAAAATGAATTTTTAAGAAGGGAAGGAATGAAATGCACCGGTTGCGGGAGTTGAACGTAAACGAACCGCTCCGTCGTCGAATGCACGTCGGAAAATGTGAGGTTAAAGGAAATGCACCGGCTGCGGGAGTCGAACGTAACCGAACTACTCCGTCGTCGAATGCACGTCGGAAAATGTGAGGTTTTGAAGGAAGTGCACCGGCTGCGGGAGTCGAACGTAACCGAACTACTCCGTCGTCGAATGCACACAAAGGATTTTATATTAGGAAAAGTACACCGGCTGCGGGAGTTGAACGTAACCGAACCACTCCGTCGTCGAATGTACATAGGAAAATGTAGGGAGGTTATGTTTTGGTTTCGTAGAGGCGAAGAAGTCTGTGCTGACTGTCTAGAGTTTTGCCTCGAGTTTTTCAAGAAGAATGAGTGCCGAGTGCTGTTCTGCACCGGCTTTTATACTGTCAGAATCCTTTGTTCGTGGATTTCCTGGAAGTCTAAAAATAACTCTCAGTCTTATTCGCTAGAGTTCTTAGTGGTGGGGCGCTTGCCAAACGTTATTGGAGATTAATCTCTCCCACTCATTCATCCTTCGCTCGCATTCGTTCGCATTCATCACGCATGCGCATAAAGTTCGCACAGTTCCTTTTGTCCCCACTTTTTGACGCGCGATCGAATGAGGCAAGCTCATTTCCCACTTTTCTCACAGATTCGTGATCTTTCCCCCACTTTGTCCACTCGCGTCCTCGCAAGCCGCGAGATGGTTCGGCTAGCGACCGCTTGGCGCTACCGTAGTTGAGCGACGGATGCCGCGCCGGGCGGATCGTCAGCTGTCGAGTCCGTGCCGTTACAATGCCCCCCAGAAGAAAAAGAGGGTGTAACTATCTTTTTCTTCTTCTTGAAGGCACGGTTTATGATCCTTATGCTTCCTATCTTTCGACCTCTTCCAGGAACTCATCATCTGGTGAATCGTCGTCGGATTCTTCTTCGTCGTCATCGTCGTATACTGCCCAGGTGTTGTCCCAGTCTAGGCGGAATTCGTATTGCCCCCTTCGGGCCCATCCATCATACAGAAGTTGGCTAGCGACACTGATTTGGCTCTCAGGGTATCGGAGTGTGACCGACACCCCAAGGTGATGATGAGCGATAACGGTGACTAAGCAGCGTTGATCAATGAATAATCCACGAAGGTGGCTACAGATGTCTTTATCCCATAGCGGCCTTCCCTTTGGTTTGATGTTGGGCAGGTACGCCCTGGTTGTGAATTGTGGCGTTTCGATGAAGTCTTCTGGCATCATTTGTAGATCATCCAGAGCTGTTTTCAGGGTATAACCTCTGTCGATAAGCCTCAGAGTAACTTCTCCGTCATCAATGTCGTACAAAATGCCTCGGGAAGCCGTATTTCCAGTGACGACAGCGTACATGTCATGAAGGCAAATGAAAACTGGCCTTCTTTGGAGTGCGAGGAACAATTGACGTTCGAATGCGCACATTTCCGCCCAATCATCGACTTTTATGATTGAGAAGTTCGTTGGATTGATGAATTCTTGGACGATGACTTCTTGGGTGCCTTCCAGTGTCGTCGGGCAGGCAATTTCTGGAGCGATATCTTCGTCCAACTCGATGCGGGGCATGGTGTCGCTTCTCATGATGTTTGATTTTTGTTTTGTTGTCACTGGAGCTCCGGCTAGCTGATGTTGCTAGTCGGCTTGCTCGTCATGAACTGTTGCTGTTAGCTCCAAGAGCTCGCCTTTTATACCAATTTCTATCCCCCCTTTTCTCTCCCCACCTCGGAGAGTTCTTTGTTTCAGGGAGATGGGAGTCCTTATTGGCTCTCACTCATCCCCACTCAGTCGTATTTGTCAGTTCCCCACTCTTTTCCATCTCGCTATTCGCGTTTCTTTGTGTTTTGAGTTCTCATTGGCTCTTGCGCATCCCCACTCATTCGTTACATTCGTTTCCATTCATTTCCCACTCCTTTTTCTATGAATTTTCAGCAAGCGCCCTGATTTTCGCGGTAAGTAATACTTATTCTATTTATTAGGAATGTTTTCATATTGATTTTGCATGTTTTTCTCTTTTTCAAAGTTATCTGACCAATAATTTATCATTATTTCGTAATTTGTTTACAATTTCTATGTTTTTGTTGTCTTATTTTATTTTTCAGGTTTTTGGGAGAGTTAAACGCACGCAGACATCAGATTTCGTAATATAACAATAAATAACTGTTTTATTGATGAATTTACAATTTGTGAGTGTGGTGACCTTTGTACAAAATTTGTTTATGATTTTGTGATCGTTTGTACAAATAAATAATAAAGAAAACAAAATAAAAGAAACAATGGCTCTTTTTAATTAATCTTTCCCATTTCTAGCTGTTCAGGATTCCGCCTCTCCAAATTCTCGGAGCTAGCTGCCTTATCGGCCCGCTCCGGGGCAGCACCTCGCGGACGCTCTCGTTTCGCCTCGGTGCGCAGGATCTGTCGATCCTCGTGCCTATCGGCGTGCGAGAGCGCCCAAAATTCCTCCTATTCGTCTCTAGCCGCGCCCGGCAGCACATCGTTGCTGGGCACGTTATCACTTCTTCGCGTGTGGCCGTGCTCGGTAGCACGCTGCTGCCGAGCATGGCAGCCATTTCGTGTAACTTCACCCGCATAATGTCCGCGTGACATTAATGCATCGCGAACGTGTGCCTTCTGCACTCGTTAATCCCGCTCGATTGGCGCATTAGGCGCAATCGACTCACGCTTGTCTACATCGCATTTTTACCAAACTCTTTTTCTCACTGCGTGGCCGGGCCGAGCCACGTGTGTCACCAAGTTCCACACTGGCCCCGCATCCACGTCGTGATTGAGCCGCGAGATCAATAAAATCAGTGCGCGAGATCCGACGATTGCTACACCGCAATCTTAACATTAAGTACCGCAATCAGTTGTCCAACCGCGCCTTTCACCCGCTAACAAGGGTGCAATTGTACATAAAAACCTCTGTAAATATCATTATTCGCAATAAACTCGACAAGCGGATCCCCGCGCTAACAATCGCGTCTTAAAACAACCTTTCTTTCTAACGTCGGCACGATCCCTAACATCCCGGCAATTTGTATGCACTCAATTCCCGAACATTGGTCCTTCGAGCAGGATCGTGCCAATTGTAAATTCGCGAGTGTTGGTGCGTGTGTGAAAAGTTCGCTAGCCGAGTGAAAAATTTGTGCACCGCGAGACCGCGTGGCAACTTGGCCAGTCCAAGCGGCCAACAACTGTGCCGCGCTCGGTCACTTCAGACTCTTCGCTTTCGCCGCCGTGGCCAACCGCTGCACTCTGCGACAGTCGTTGGCCACTCAACGAAATTTTCGTTTCGACCACGCCGGCACGTGTCTCGCGCCGCGATCGCGATCGATCGCGTTTCGCTTCTCATTCTCGAGGATTTTTCGCAGTGTTCGCGAGTCATTTCATTTTCGCGAATTATTTATGTTCAATTTTCATTCTTTCGCCCGCTCCAACGTGCGACGCGTAACTCCGCGATTGTCCATCGCGTTTCGTGAGTTTTTCCCGATTCGTGTGTGCTCGACCGCGTCGCTCAGTGCCTTCGAGCAATTTTCGCGCTCGATGTCTGCACTCGAGCCTAAAACCGCCATTTCGTGTGGTTTCGCACTCACGTCGCGCAGTTTCGTGTCGCGCCTTTTCGTCACGTGTGTTTGCCCGCGATGCCCAGTGCCATCGAGCAATTTCGCGCTCGATCTCGCCACTCACGCTTTTAAGACCGCCATTTTGGGTGGTCTTCGCACTCTCGTCGTGCTGTCTCGCGTCGCGCCTGTCGTCGCGCGTGCGCGACCGCGTCGCTCAGTGCCTTCGAGCAATTCTCGCGCTCGATCGTGCACTCGAGCCCAAAACCGCCATCTTGTGTGGGTTTTCGCACTCACGCTCGCGCCGGTCGTCGCGCTTTTCGTCGCGTGTTCACCCGCGACGCCCCGTGCCTTCGAGCAACTTTCGCGCTCGATCATGGCACTCGAGCACAGAACCGCCATTCTGTGTAGTTTTTCGCGCTCCCGTCGCGCAGTTTCGTGTCGCGCCTTTCGCCGCGTGTGCGCGTTTCAAGTGCTCAACGCCTTTCAAGGGCTTTTCGCACTCGATCTCGTTCTTCGAGTCATCGCCCGCCATTTTGAGCAGTGTCGCGCTCTCCTCGCGTAGCACGACTGTGCCTCAAGTCTTTTCCGCGCGGTTGTGTCGTGTAATTCTCTTTTCGTGTGCGCGCCGCGTAACTTCTGCCCGCGTGCAAGATATCGAACCCGCCGGCTGGTCGCTCGACGCCCGAAGTCGTCGTCAACCCTGGTTCGCCACACGACGCAACGTTCTCGCGCCTTTTCTGGTGAGTTTGCGATTTCTTACAATCTTCGCGAGCTTTCAGTGAAGTGTTTTTCGTTTTTCAATCTTCCCCGCGATTCACGGCGATTCATGCAAATCGCGGGAGTGACTCTTGACTACGCGGTCTTCAACCGCGTTTCCCGCCTCGCGTGTGCGCGTACCAGTGCCCCCGTGGGCACGTCGCTCTCGAGCTCCGTTCCTCGAGACTCCGACCGCCATTTTCCGCTGCCTTTCCGCGTGACGCTTCTCGTCCAAAGGCAGTCTCGCGAAGAGAGTTCGCAATCTCTCTTAAGTTCGCACAGTTTGCGAAACATTTTCGCGAAACCTTCAACGAAACACGCCGCGCGCAACAGTTAATTGACTTTCGTTCAATTTAAATCATAATTCGCGCCCGCTAATCGGCGTTATGCCACGCGAGTTCGTGCGCACCCAGTCCGTACGTTGCGAGTTCGCGCACTCTGTCACCGCGCCGCGAGTTCGTGCGCCCCAGTTCGTGCGTTACGAGTTCGCGCGCACTCTGTCACCGCGCCGCGAGTTCGTGCGCCGCCAGTTCGTACGTTACGAGTTCGCGCGCACTCTGTTAATACGTCGCGAGTTCGCGCTCACTCAGTTCGTGTGTTGCAAGTTCGCGCTCGTCAAGTTCAGCGCGTCGCGTGTGCGCGTTCATCGTGAGTCGAGAGATCGTCCGCCATCTCCTCACGCTTCTGTGCGACGCTTCTCGTCCACAGAAATTCAAAACGCTTTTGCCAATTTCTAAAACTGGCAAATTCAACTCGAACTTACACGCTCATGTCTAAGTTCTTCGAGTTTACGTCGACTAGTCCCCGCGTGGACTTCGCGCTCGCCGCGTTTCCACAATTTCGACCAGTCCCCGCGTGGACTTCGCGCTCGCCGCGTTTCCACAATTTCGACCAGTCCCCGCGTGGACTTCGCGCTCGCCGCGGTTTCCGAAATTTCGACTAGTTCCCGCGTGAACTTCGCGTTCGCCGCTGCTCTCGAAATTTCGATCGCAAATTTCTCGAGCTCGGTGTCACCGCGCCGCGCGTTCAAAGTCCGTGTAGTTCACCCAGCATTCATCACGCTGAAATCAAGGTCCAGTCGAACGACGCCCAAGGTCGTCGTAGACAACGGTCCGTCAACAATCTAGACATCGGCCTTCAGCCATCTAGACAACGCTACGCGGGAGGCTCAGGAAAATTCGCTTGGCTCATCGTCCGAGCACCCGAGCTCCCTGAATTCGAAGAATTCCTCACCGTTCGAGCGCAAGCACTCGAACGCAGCGAAGCAACTACACCGTTGACCGTGCAATTCAACGTCTGCCTGCACTCATCAAGCTTCCGTGCAGCGAAGCTTCGCAACAATATTCCGTGATTCGTCACGCAATCATGCTCTACGAGGAACGCAGACGCCAGCTCGGCGCCGCCTCCGCGAGCAAGCCCAAATCAACGTCGACGACTCCAACGCGGGAGTCAACGCAATCGTCAAACGCTTCCGCGCCTTGCCCACAACAAGCTTGCGTGACCTGCAATCGCGCATCAACGCTGCTTGCCACAGTACACGCATCCATCTTTCGTCAGCATCCGAAACTACGAGAGTACGTGCACTCGTCCATCCGAGATCCGAACAAGCATTCATCTCGGAACAGCTCGTCCAAGAACTCATCGTTCGTAGTGATTAATCATTCACCCGATCAGAAATCAAGTGGTTCGCATCTGCAGAGAATCATCGAACTCTCCGCTTCGAGGTGAGCACACCATCATCCGCTTCAAGGTGAGCTCATCCTCACGGGTTTCCACCCACGAACTCAACGAGCTGTGCCACGCGGGAGCAATTCCCGCTCGCAAATTCGCAATCGCACCAGGCATCATCAACAAGCAAGGCAACAACAACATCATCGACGATTGCTCAACCAAAACAGTCGGGCAAAAATGGAACGGTCGAGCTGACGAACGCATTTCGCAGCGCGACTCTCCATAACTTCAAGCAATCACGAAGCGCCGAACATTATCTGAAGTAGCGCAGATATTTTGATCCACACGACCACATCAACCCAGCCGCGATTCGAGGAAGGATTCTCCACTCGAACTGCGATCACCAAATCAGCTGGGACGAATCACAGCCACCGAACATGGTTCAAGGTGGCCGCTTATCAGAGAAGATCTACAATCCTTGGCCAAGGAAACGAATCCACCAGATGGTTCAGCACGTGGAGCAATTCCACCGCTGAACTCCATGGCTTCCCTGATGCATCGCAACTCGCGATGTTCGCTGTCGGCTACATCACAGCCAACTCCCCGTCCACTGGCGCCAAATAAACTCTCGTTTGTGCAAGACGAAAGTCGCACCGCCTAAACAACTAACCATCCCGAGGTTAGAACCCCCAGCAGCGCTGCTACACGCAATTCATCAGACGAAATTCAACCGCTCCGCAGCTACTAACAACGACTCACTGTGGACGGACCCTCAAGCACTCTTTCGTGGATCAAGGCACCAGCTTCAAAAGGAAGATTACGCCAGGAACCGCATGCTGCTCGCTCCACTCGCTCCGTGGAAACGAAGTCCTGGCACTTGCAACCGTGCTCATGGCCTTGCCAACGGCCTCAGCACTCAACAACTCCGAGCTCATCTACAATCGTGGACGGGACCACCGTGGATGACGCAACCGCCTCAAGAGTGGCCTCGTCAACCACTCGCCTCATCGCAGACGACTTCTCCGTACCCGAAGCTCGTCCGGGAACCGCACTCTGCGAATCCCAAACGCACCGCCCTGGGACATAACAAATTATTGTTTATTGTTGCAGAGACTGTTTAGGTTCACCGCTATCGCTTCCAAGGCCCTTACAACGCTGAGGAAACACGCACCGCGAAGCTCTCGCCGCTGCCGCTTCGAGATCATCGAGAACATCGAGATCATCGAGAACTTCTAGAACATCGAGACCTTCAATCACCGCCGAGGACGTCATCCTTCACTGGAACATCACCACTCCGTGCTGATGGCGGGAGAATGTTCAGGATTCCGCCTCTCCAAATTCTCGGAGCTAGCTGCCTTATCGGCCCGCTCCGGGGCAGCACCTCGCGGACGCTCTCGTTTCGCCTCGGTGCGCAGGATCTGTCGATCCTCGTGCCTATCGGCGTGCGAGAGCGCCCAAAATTCCTCCTATTCGTCTCTAGCCGCGCCCGGCAGCACATCGTTGCTGGGCACGTTATCACTTCTTCGCGTGTGGCCGTGCTCGGTAGCACGCTGCTGCCGAGCATGGCAGCCATTTCGTGTAACTTCACCCGCATAATGTCCGCGTGACATTAATGCATCGCGAACGTGTGCCTTCTGCACTCGTTAATCCCGCTCGAT
Source organism: Diadegma fenestrale (assembly GCA_037043255.1). NCBI lineage: Eukaryota > Metazoa > Arthropoda > Insecta > Hymenoptera > Ichneumonidae > Diadegma > Diadegma fenestrale. The sequence goes on along the minus strand of CM073315.1, from coordinate 727,477 downwards.
TGGCGCATTAGGCGCAATCGACTCACGCTTGTCTACATCGCATTTTTACCAAACTCTTTTTCTCACTGCGTGGCCGGGCCGAGCCACGTGTGTCACCAAGTTCCACACTGGCCCCGCATCCACGTCGTGATTGAGCCGCGAGATCAATAAAATCAGTGCGCGAGATCCGACGATTGCTACACCGCAATCTTAACATTAAGTACCGCAATCAGTTGTCCAACCGCGCCTTTCACCCGCTAACAAGGGTGCAATTGTACATAAAAACCTCTGTAAATATCATTATTCGCAATAAACTCGACAAGCGGATCCCCGCGCTAACAATCGCGTCTTAAAACAACCTTTCTTTCTAACGTCGGCACGATCCCTAACATCCCGGCAATTTGTATGCACTCAATTCCCGAACACTAGCTGTATTGCAATTTCCGCCCTTTTCTCTTGAATATTTTCCTGAGCGAAACCGAACTCCCGATCCGCCGCTACACACTCTGCATACAAGCAGATAAATACCCCACAATCGTAGCCATTACGTTGTGAGGGTATATCCTTTTTTATAATCAAAACCCATTCATCCGGCTTGAAGGCTTGGTGGTTTTTGTCGATTGCCTCTTGCACCAAATACCCGAAGATGCCTTCGAGGCACTGGATGTTTTCGCCCATCAGGCTGTCGAGGTAGCTGATTGTTTTGTTCCGGAAATCCACTACTACCAGGCACCAATGGTTCCCCAGATGGATGGGAACGAGCACAAGGTCGTAGGAAAAAATGTTTTCTCGGCGTGTCCATCGTCTAACGGCCTCATATCCTCCTTTTTGTAGACGAGGGTAGAAGAAAGTGCTCATTGCGTGCACTTTAGGGTATTTCCCCACCTCCCGTCCACTTCTTTCTTTAATCAATTGCATATACGCATTGATTACTTCGTCTTTGAGCCAATTGTTTGACTCAAGAGTGTCCAAATCCTTCTGTTGCACTGTGTTTTTCGCTCTTTTGCTCCCCTTTTCCTCCTGATTTTCGTTTTTCCTTTTGTTTCGCTGTCTGTTATTTTCTGGATCCGTATTTTCTTTTGATTTTTCGTTGTTGTTTGTGTCTTTGTTTTCGTCCACCCAGTGGAATTCGTCCGGCTTCCACTTTTTCCAATCTTCTGCTAGATCTTTGTAGATCTCGAGAACTTCCGCCGATGCTTCTCTGATAGGCGAGAGGAGTCGCGGAATTTCCAATTCCTCGAGGATGGTCGCAAACGTTTTATGTCGCTTGATGAATTCCCGCATTCTGTTTGGAATGATTCTGCGGGAATCATCGATTTCGATCGCCTCGAGTCTCCAGAGGGAGACTTGAATGCCTTTTTCTTTCGTTTGTCCTCCCGTTTGCGTTTTTGCTCCCTTTGTAGTTATTTTCTCCGTTCTCCGTACCTTTTTATCTGTTGTTCTCTTTTCCCCGATCTCCAATCTCTCAAAATCCTTGATATCAAATTTTTCCTGCTCATCAATTTCCTCCCATCCTCCATGTCCATCTGTTTGTTGCGCGTAATTCTTGCGCTCGATTTTCGGAGTTTGTGTAGCCGCGTCCATTTCCTGTTTCATTATTTTTTTATTGTCGAATTTTTACTTATTTTTATGATTTATCGCTTATAAATTATGATGTTTTAGATGCTTACAGTAAATTTATCCGTTCCCTTGTTACTTCGCGTCGTTGGAGATTTCGCCCTTTTTCTATCTGCTATTTCGTATAAATTGGGATGTTACTTGTGGAAATAATGTTTCTACAGGATTCAGGAAGGTTTTCATTTCATTTTCATACCTTTTTCTTATTCCTTTTAGTTTTTAATTCGTTTTTCCGTTAATTTTTGGCACAGAGAAACCGTTGCGTTCGAATGGCGCGGACCTGTGAGCAGATTTCTAACTTTTCTCTGTCTAGAAGGGCGAACTCTAATTGTAATTTCGGGCGACGGTGGCGCCGACGGCAAAATCTCGAACTACTCCTAGTTCTTTTCTGGACAGTTCCTTTTTCTCAATCTTTTTGTTAATTTTCTTGTAGATTTGAATGTTTCTCGTTGTTTTTTCGTTCGTTTAAGTGAAATAAACAATTTCGATGCTTTATTGTTAATAACTTTGTAAATATTAATATTTTTACTGTCGGAATCGTGTTTTTCGGAATCGACGTTGGGTTTTTGTTGCAGAACTTTTTTGTTTTTAATATTTTTATTATCGGAAATTTATTTTTCGGAATCGGCGACGCGTTTTTGGCGCATAACTTCTTTGTTTTTAATATTTTTACTATCGGAAATGTTTTTTTTCAGAATCGACGATGCTCAGCCAATCCTTTTTCACTGTTTTTATTATGTTTGATATTTTTTTAAATTTGCAGCGTGGTACATTCCTCTTTCGACCTCGTTTTCAGGGTTTTCGAGGATGTACGTTGCGGCGGCTATTTGCTTTTTAATTTTATACGGTCCCTCGTAAATGGAGAAGAATTTCGCCATTTTTTTATTGATGGGATCGCTTACGTTGCACGCTTTGGCCAGCACGAGGTCTCCTTCCTCAAATTCGATCAATTTATGCTTTCTATCGAATTTTGCTGCTCTGTTTCGTCCTTTTCTTTGGATCCTGTTCCTGGCAAGCATGAGTCTTGCTCCAATTTCTTCTTCCTGATCTTGTTCTTCTTTATTTATGTTGATCCAATTTGTCCAAATTCTTCTTGGTTTTTCGTTCTTCTGTATTTCGATGGGTGTCATTTCGGTCGTTTCGTGATGCGTTTCGTTCATGCAATCTTCGATAACCTTCACCCATTGCAACCAATCTGTGTGTTTGTTTGTCAAGAATGTTCTGAAAAACCTCCCGATTTCTCGATTGACTCGTTCCACAATATTTCCTTGTGGGTGTCTGATTGATGAGAAAACGGGTTGAATTCCTTCGCTGGCTAGTTTGCTGAGCCATAATCGCGAAGTAAATTGTGTTCCATGGTCGAATTGCAATTTGCTCGGCTTTCCATGATTGGGAATGTAGTGATTGAATATTTTGTTGATTTTTGACTGAGCCGTTGCAACTTTGAGTGGATACAAAACCACAAATTTGGAGAAAGCGTCAATTGTCACCAGAATATGCTTCATTCCTCCTTTTGTCGCAGGTAATGGACCAAAAAAATCGATGGAGACAATGTCTCCTGGTCCTTCCGGTACAATATTTTGTTGCGCCGCATAAGAGTGTTGATTCGGTACTTTATTCCTTCGGCACGAATCACATGAGGCGAGAATTTGTCGAATGGCGTGATGAAATTTTGGGTACGTGAAATCTTCATCCAGAATTTTCCAGACCTTCTTCGCTCCAATGTGGCCATACATTTTATGCGTTTCAGGTACCAACCCTTGAAGGACAGACTTCAGAAGGACAATTTTGGATACGTTCTGTCTTGTTGATTTATACAAAACGTCATTTTTAATTTCATATCGGTCGTCTTCTTTGTCAGCGATTCGTTCCCTTATTTCATTAATTTTTCCGTCTCTTTTTTGACACTGCGCGATGTTTTTTATCCTTTGTTGCAATTCTTTGGATGGTTTCGATGCTAGTAGAGTTCCAATGACGAGTTCTTTCCCTCTTCTTCCCCCTCTATCGGGAGGATTTAATCGGCTTAGAACGTCTGCAACAACATTTCGGATTCCTGGACAAAATTCGAACTCGATGTCGTAGTCTTGAATGGCCAGGATCCACCTCGTTAATCTTTCATTAAGTAGTTGACAGTTTTTTAGGAAGGTTATCGCTTGGTGGTCGGTTATGACTTTGATTTTCGCACCGAGTAGATATGTCCGCAACTTTTTTAACGCCCATACAACGGCCAACAATTTCTTTTCCGTTGTCGTGTATGCTAGCTCCGGTCCTTTTAATGTTCTGCTCGCGAACATAATTACGCTCAGCTCACCATTTTCGTCTTTTTGAGCTAATGTGCCCCCCAGAGCGTAGTGGCTTGCGTCAGTTTGAAGGATGTAACCCTTTTTTGGATCCGGATGCTTTAGTAGGACGTCTTGAACGAACAAATCTTTGATTCGATCAAACGCCTCTTTTTCCTCGTCTTCCCATTTCCATTTTTCTTTCTTTTTTAGGAGTCTCAATAACGGAATTGTTTCCTTTGCGTGTTCCTTCGTAAATTTGGTGTAATAATTGATTAATCCAAGAAATCCTCTTAATTGTTTGAGGTTCCTCGGTGCAGGAAACTCTTTAATTGCTTGAATTTTTTCGGGCTGCGGTTTTATTCCTTCCGTTGTTAGAATGTGCCCAAGAAATTCAACTTCCTTCCTGAAGAATTTGGCTTTGTTTAATATAATTGTCATTCCGTTTTGTTCCAGACGCTCCAAGAGTTCGTCCAGATGTTGCATATGTTCTTCGAAGCTTTCCGAAATACAGAGTAGATCGTCTACAAAATTTATTACGTGATCTCCGAGTCCGTGAAGAATGATGTCAAGTGCACGCAATAAACTTGCTGTGCTTGTTTTCAATCCAAAAGGTGTTACGGTGAATTCGTAAACCTTTCCTCGATATTTGAAGGCTGTGTACTTCATCGAGTCCGGATGTAGAGGAATCTGCCAGAAGCTATTCGTGAGATCGAGTGTCGTCATGATTTTTGCTGTGTGGCATTTCTGAAAGATCTCCTCTATGTTCGGTACAGATTCGTGGTCGTCGGCCATTACTTGGTTGATTTTTCTGGCATCGAGACACAATCTGACCGATCCATCCTTTTTAATCACTGGTACGATTGGATTGATCCAGGGGCTCGTTGATCGTTGTATGATTCCATTGTTCAATAATTTTTCGATTTCTTTATCGACCTTTTCTCGATGCATCAAAGGTACCTCGTAGGAATATGCGACGATCGGTTGTTCCGTCGTAATTTCCAATTTGTGTTGATAAGCAGAGATCCTTCCTGTGTTTTTTTGGAAGACACGTCTTCGGTTCCAGAGAATTTGTTTTTGAACTTGTTTCTGTTCGTCGGAGAGTTCGGATTCATTGACTATTTCTTCTATCTCTTGCCAGGAGACATCCTCGTTCGAATCTGAGGAAAAATTTAATTGTTGCACTGGTAATGAGTTAAAATCGACGCCATTTTGGCTATCGGTTTCAATTTCGATAATTTTTGAATCCATGCCACTTTGGCTTATGGTTTCTTTTTCATCAGTCCCCGATGCCCCTATTGTGGGAATTACATTGGTAACATTCTGATATTTGACCTGGAGAGACATTTCTCCTAGATCAATTAAACTTTTAAGAGGCTTTAGGGAATCTACCCCAAATAAAACGTCTCTAATTAAACCAGGCACAATTAAATAATTGATGTTTGTTTCAATTTTTCCAATTTGAGTCGTTGCCATTATTTGACTCTTTACTTTCGTCAATTTTCCTTTGATCGCCCCTTTCACCGTCACTCCTGTGACCGGCAAAATCGGACAATCCTTTAGAATTTCCTTATTTTCCAAGAAAAATTCCTCCGAAATTGTTGTTATTTTGGATCCGCAGTCTATGAGTGCTGTCACGGGAATGCCTTCAATTTTTGCGTAAATTTCGGGACATTCTACAATCGGGACTGCTTGTTCTTTTATTTCTTCGTTCAATAAAAATTCTCTAGTGTCCGTGAAGATCGTGTTGATTGGAATACTTTTTTCCTTTTTGTCTTTGAGGTCCTTTTTGGTTTTTAATTTTTCGTTTTTATTATTTATTTCATGTTTTTCCGTTGTACCTCGCTCGTTGTCTTCATTTTTGATTTTTATTGTCGCGGGTACAACGCTTAAGCGTTTCCCGCCTTGGAAGTCGAGGGTTGCGGTTCTTCTTGGATGTCTATTGCTTGTACGAGGTTCTCTTTTTTATTTTCCTCTTTCTTATCTTGTTTTTGGGGCCATGATCTTTGAGGACCTCTGTTTTCATTGTTTTGGTTGTTTTTCCATCCAGTGTTTTGGTTTTGATCCCGGTTTTGTTGGTTTCGATTTTGATTCCAGTTAGAATTCTGGTTCCAGTTAGGGTTTTGATTCCAATTGGGATTTTGGTTCCAGTTGGGCCTTTGATTCCAATTGGGATTTTGATTCCAGTTGGAATTTTGATTCCAATTTGAATTTTGATTCCTGTTGTCCTGATTACTTCTTTGTTGATTTGGAGGCTGCTTGTACGGTCTTTGCTCCTTATTTCTATTCCCTTGATCGTTGGGTTGCATCTCTTTTTCCCGCTTTGCATTTATGGGACCCCTTTGATCGATTTTCTCCAGGAATTCCACTAATTCTCCGAGAGTTTCAAAACCGCGACTGATGATCGTTGCCCGCATTTCGTCCGTGAAATGTTGTGACAACAATGTGATGATTTCTTTGTCACTTGGTGGTGGCACCAAATCCCTTGCCATTCCGAACATTCGGATGGCATAATCGACCTTGGACAGTTTTCCGTCTGCTTTGTAAAATCCGAATTCCAGATTTCTTCTGATTCTTCTCTGGACTTCGTCGCTCCAAAAACGTTCGGTGAATTTCTTCTTCAAATCGTTGAAGTTGTTTATTTCGTCTTCTACGACGACCCACCATTCGTTGGCTGATTTTTCAAGTGCCTGTCCCAGCAAATACCTCATTTCTGCAAGGTTTGGGTTTGTTACCTCACAATAATGCTGGAATTCCTTCAGGAATTTGATGGGTCGAGCTCGATTTGATCCATCAAAAGTGGGTGGAGTTATTTTTATTTTGCTCGGCCTATAATTCGTCGAGGACCTGAGTATTTCCTCTTCTCCTTCGTCTTCCTCAATTTGGATGTTCGACTCGTGTTTTTGAGGAATGATCCTCGTGCTTTCTTCATTGGGTGCTTTTTGAATTGTTCTATTTTCGAATTCTCTAATTTTTTGTTTTAGAGAATTGATGGTGAGGCTGTTTTGTGCCTCGTTGACTTCGCAAACTGCTAATCTTTCCAACACGTATTTCATTGCTTGCTCTAATGTTCTTATTTTGTTCGTTAATGGTTGGATGATAGCATGCATTTGTGCTGCTAAACTAGTTTCCATTGTTTCCATTCGATTAAGGAATTCTTCGTTTTGTTGCTTCATTTGATCTCCTATTTCGTCCTTAATTTCTTCCTCGATTCTTTTAAATTCTTTGTATGTTTCCGAATTCCTATGCTCTAATCGTTGCATCCTTAAATTTATATCGCCAATTGATTCGACTAGCGACGACAGATTTTCGTCAGTGTGATCACTTTTTCGTTTATTAATCTTTTTTGTGGTAGCCCCCCTGTTATCTTCGGACGTTTTTTCTTTTTCTTCGCCGAAATTTGCTCGGGATTCGTTGAACGTTTTTCCGGCGCCTGGCGGTGGAATTGTTGTCGTTAACTCGCTGAACTGAGTGTCGCTCAGGGAAACTTCCCCTGTCTGGTTCTCAGGATTTTGAAAGCCAGAATCTCTAGCGGTTTCATCTCTTAATTTATCGGAATCAGCCATTGTTTATTCTATTTCTATTCTACCTAATTGGTTCTATTTATACTCTCGCTTTCTCTATGCAGCACCTGCCCCACGTTGGACGCCAGTTGTAACGGTATGAAATCGACTGAAAGACGCTTCGCGTTACGCGAAGGTTCGAGCCTTGATAGAAAGAAGCAGGTGTGAAGAAAAAACGAGAGTTTTATTTAAATTTTAACAAATAAATGCAATTTATTCAAAATTCACACGTTATTTTACAATTTACTATGCGTTCTTTTGATTTGGCATGAGTTTCCTTTATTGCAATCGTACAGCAAAAAATAAACGAAATTTTTGGCATAAAAATCTCGATGGAAATTTATGCGGTCATTTTACCGCCTACGTGGTAATTTATGGTAATTTAGGGTAATTTACGTTTTTCTTTCTTATTTTCTTTGAAATTCGAGTAAAACTCGTTGATTCTATACAATCTTAAATCATGTTTTCAATCTAGACTAATTTTCTGATGATTAATTACGCTTGTGTAACGTAGCTAACTTGAACAATGTGAAAGACGCGTGTTTGACGCTATGTTGATTTTTAATTTGTTTCTACGCTTTTATTTTTTTTTATTCGCACGCACGTGTGTTCGTTTAACACTGTAACTAATTAATTTCAACAATAAAACGCACTAATTCTGCTTTATAATCAATTTGGACAAGTTTTATTTGATAATGCACGCTTATTTCGGTTTTATAATTCAATTTATTGTATTGGACAAGTTTTTCGCAGATGACGCACGCTTATTTCGTTTTATTATTTGAATCTCATCGAATTCGGACAAGTTTTGCCCAATTGTTCACTTTAATCGATTTGGACAAGTTCTTAATTAGGATTCTGACGAATAATTTCTGTTTTCTAATAATTTAATGCGTTGATCTTCTTCATCTCTACGAAAAATGAATTTTTAAGAAGGGAAGGAATGAAATGCACCGGCTGCGGGAGTTGAACGTAACCGAACCGCTCCGTCGTCGAATGCACGTCGGAAAATGTGAGGTTAAAGGAAATGCACCGGCTGCGGGAGTCGAACGTAACCGAACTACTCCGTCGTCGAATGCACGTCGGAAAATGTGAGGTTTTGAAGGAAGTGCACCGGCTGCGGGAGTCGAACGTAACCGAACTACTCCGTCGTCGAATGCACACAAAGGATTTTATATTAGGAAAAGTACACCGGCTGCGGGAGTTGAACGTAACCGAACCACTCCGTCGTCGAATGTACATAGGAAAATGTAGGGAGGTTATGTTTTGGTTTCGTAGAGGCGAAGAAGTCTGTGCTGACTGTCTAGAGTTTTGCCTCGAGTTTTTCAAGAAGAATGAGTGCCGAGTGCTGTTCTGCACCGGCTTTTATACTGTCAGAATCCTTTGTTCGTGGATTTCCTGGAAGTCTAAAAATAACTCTCAGTCTTATTCGCTAGAGTTCTTAGTGGTGGGGCGCTTGCCAAACGTTATTGGAGATTAATCTCTCCCACTCATTCATCCTTCGCTCGCATTCGTTCGCATTCATCACGCATGCGCATAAAGTTCGCACAGTTCCTTTTGTCCCCACTTTTTGACGCGCGATCGAATGAGGCAAGCTCATTCCCCACTTTTCTCACAGATTCGTGATCTTTCCCCCACTTTGTCCGCTCGCGTCCTCGCAAGCCGCGAGATGGTTCGGCTAGCGACCGCTTGGCGCTACCGTAGTTGAGCGACGGATGCCGCGCCGGGCGGATCGTCAGCTGTCGAGTCCGTGCCGTTACAATACATTTTTTGTTTTTTTGTTTTTTTTTTTTAGTTTGTCATGGCTTTCACGTTGATTCCTTTCTTACGGGATTACGATTGCTATTTTCTTATTGTTTTTTTTTTTTTTTTTTAATTTTAACAGACAAAGCTTCACAGTTTATAGTTGTGGAGTCTATCGAGCACATGCAAACAGCTCATGATCAGATTTTGATAGAAAAAGACAAAGAGACAGTGTTAGAGGGGCACGTGATCGAGGCAGAGGAAAAAGAAACGACAATAAAAGCTGTACAAGTAATTGCGTCTGAAAAAGAGGAAAAGGCGATCGTAGAGGAACAAGCGATCGCGGCGGAAATGGAGGAAGAGATTTTCGCAGCGGAAGAAGTAATTGATGCAAGCAAAGATGAAGAGACGATAACAGGGGGGCAGGTGAAAATGGTCACCGCGGCGATGGGAGAAACTCACGACGATCGAATTTGTCTGAATGCCACATATACTTTGAGCTCATCTGCTATAGGTAATTGAAACAATAATTAACTGTAAATAATTGAAAGTCAGAAATAATTTTCTCTTTACTTGTAAATTTTCCGTTTATTTTTTAAATTTTTTAGCTAGAAAAAATAATTTTATTTTTATTTTTATTTTTTTTGTCACGAATCTTATATTGAATTTTTTCCAGCGAGATTACGGTGGCTGTTGTCTGATTTTTTCCTCTTTCATTTTGACAGACAAAGATGATCAGAATTCGACAAAACAAGACGAAGGGACAGTGACAGCGGAGCACGTCGTTGAGACAGAGAACGAAGAAAAGACACTAAAAGCTGGACAAGCGATCGCGGCGGAAAGGCAAGAAAAGATTTTCGCGGCGGAAGAAGTAATCGATGCAAGCAAAGACGAAGAGACGATAACCGAGGGTCAGGTGAAAATGGTGACCGCAGCGAAGGGAGAGACCCACGACGATCGAACTTTTCTTAATACCACATATACTCGCAGGGACCTATCCGCTATAGGTAATTGAAACAATAAATAACTGTAAATAAATGTCATGAATAATTTTCTCTTTATTCGTGATTTAAAAAAAATTTTCGCTTCCTCATAGAGAACTCTAAATTGACTGCAAAAATTTTTTTTCTCCAGATTTCAATGTCAATGTGTCAAAATTTTGTCACAATTCTTATGTAGATTTTTTTCTTGCGTCAATACGATTGATGTTATCTATTTTTTTTTCTATGTTGACAGACAAAGCTTCACAGCTTATAGCTGTGGAGTCTTTCGAGCGCATGCAAACAGCTGATGATCGGATTTCGATAGAACAAGACGAAGGGACAGTGACAGAGGGGCACGTGATCGAGGCAAAGCAAGAAGAAAAGCCAATAAAAGCTGGACAAGTACTGGAGACTGAAAAACAGAAAGAGACGATTTTAGAGGAACAAGCGATCGCGACGGAAACGGAGGAAAAAATTATCACAGTGGAACAAGTAATCAATGCAAGCAAAGAGGAAGAGACGACAACAGAGGGGCAGCCGAAAATGGCGACCGTATTGCAGGTAGAGACGCCCGACGATCGAATTTGTCTCAACGGCACATATGCTTTGGACTTATCTGCTATAGGTAATTGAAATAATAAATATATAAATGAATAAATATCGGCAATAATATAGATAAATAACAAATACGAAAAAAATATTTACGTAATCAAATTTTTATATTACATTTTTAGATATTTCTTTTGGTGAAATAGATGAAATGGGTGAAATTACGCCGATTTCTGCAAGCGAAAATCTTTGGAATTGTTTCGAAAACTTCCCGCAAATTTCCGAAAAACCTCGCGAAAAACCTCGCATACGGAAAGATGAAATTTTGAGTACTCCGCTCATTCTTTATAAAGATCCCCGTCCCATTTTCAATAGCGGTAAGACCTGCAAAAATTTCAACTCATTTTTTCCTTCTTTCTCTCTGTTTTTTTTTCTATTCCTATACGTATTTTTATATTTTATCCTCGATTTGGAAATACAGTTTTTTTTTTAAATTTGATTCGATTTATCCTAATCTTTAAACCTTCCTCACACTAAATACATTTTTTTGTCTTTTATTTAATTTCGCTGAGCATGACGTTGAACAATAATTCCAGTTTTTTATTTCAGTGACAGTTACGCGTACTGAAAAAAGAAACGAAAACGCGCTAGACAATCCCACTCAATTTGCAAACGTACCGAACGAAGAAACAAATCTTTCTGAACCCGACTCATTCGCGAAAAGCAACGTGGTAAATTCAACGATGCTGGGTTCAGAATTCATTGAAGAAACGGAAATTCTAAACGACAGTGAGTATATTCCGACGGCGACCTCATCCGACTCGGATAACGAAGACTCAGCGCAAGACGATCCCGACGGAAAAATGGAACCCCGAGCAAAAAATGCGCTCAACATAACCCTGGGCTCAAACAAACCAGGGATTTCCGCTCCGGATGATGCCGATTTGGCGGTGGCAAATTCAAACAGCGCAACTCATACTAAAAGATATTTCTGCCTCTACTGCCATACTCTTCAGTCAAAAATTGCACGCCACATGGAGACCGTGCATCCAGAGGTAGAGGAAGTAAAGAAATTTGCAAACCTACCTCCCGGAAAGAAAGAGAGAAAGCTTATCATCGCTACGCTCAGGAAAAACGGAAATCACCTCTACAATAATGACAAACGATTCAACAAGGGAGAATTATTGGTGTGTCGTCGACCCAATCCCCGGATGCGAAAAACGGCGCAAGATTTCATACCGTGTGGCAATTGCAAGGGGCAGTATGCCAAATCGGTTATACGGCACCATTTTCGGAAGTGCACAAAAATCGAAAAACAATCCGAACGCGTGGTCGTCGTCAGTGGTCGTAAAATTACGGCTCGGGTGCACGAGAAGGCGAGTTCGATGGTCCGACGTTTCATCTTTCCATATTTACGCGAAGACTCTGTCGTGAGAGCCATACGGTACGACGAGTTAATAATTTTATTTGCAAATAAACAGTGCGAAAAATACGGATCGCACCAGCACCACTTCCAGATGATTCGGGCACGGGTCCGAGTGCTGGGTCGATTTTTAGAGGCAATAAAAGAAATCAAACCCTCGGTAAAAACGTTTGCCGAAGTTTTTGCACCGCGAAATTATGACGCTGCTATCGATGCTGTCAGAATCGTGGCGGGATTCGATGAGGCGACCCGAAAATTTGCTCATCCATCAGTAGCGTCGAATTTGGGCACGTATCTGAAGTACTGCGGGGAATTATTGCGCTCCCAGTACATAAAAGACGAAACGGAAATCGAACAAAAACGCGTGGAAAATTTTTTAAAACTTTTAGCAGAAGGTTTTGGCACGAGTATCAATCGTAACGTAGCCGAAACACAGGCGGCGATGAAGCGACACAAAAAAATCACGCTACCGTCAACTGAAGACGTCAAAATATTTGATAATTATATAACATCGGAACGCAAAAAATACTACGGACGATTGAAGGAAAAATTCGTTCTACATGATTGGAAGAAACTTGCCGAGGCAACATTATTGTCGCTCCAGATTTTTAATCGACGGCGTCCAGGCGAGATCGAAAGAATCTTTCTGGAAGATTTTCAGAATTATCAAGGAATCGACAGCATTGCGAATAAGGAGACGTACGCAACTTTAACGGAGGAGGGGAAAAAATTGGCTCGTACCTACGTTCGCTTCGAAATACGCGGTAAACTCGGAAGAGGCGTACCTGTACTCGTGCACACGGAAATTTTTGACTGCATTCAAATCTTGATTGAGCACCGTGAAAATGCTGGGATTCCGGCCGACAACCCATACTTGTTTGCATTGCCCTCGACAGACCAGGGTCGTCACAGGCATCTCAAAGCTTGCGATTTGATGCGTTGCTACTCAAAGGAATGCGGGGCTTCCCTGCCGGACGCGCTCCGAGGGACGAAATTGAGAAAACACATCGCTACGCGATGCATCAATCTTAATTTGTCGAACGGTCAAGTTACCGACCTGGCGAACTTTATGGGTCACGAGGAGAAGATCCACAAAGATATTTATAGGCAACCAATCCTCGAAACTGACATTGTAGGAATGTCGAAAATTTTGCAGATTGCTCAAGGGCAGAACGATGCATCCGAGTCTTCCGAAATTGAGTCTGACGATTCCGAGAGCGAGCACGAAGAAGGGAAAAAATCAGGTAAAGAAACAATTATTAATCCGTTTGAATGTCAATAAAACTAATGTGTGCTTCTTTTTTGCCGTTCAATTTCAGTTCAAAGAGGCGTTCAAAGAGGATGGACGCCTGAACAGCGAGACACTGTCCTCAGCCGGTTTGCCACGGCTTTGCGATCGACCAAAATGCCGTCCGGTGCGGAAATGCAGAAACTAATTGACGAAAAAAAATGTTTGAAGAATAAAAACGTCGCTCAAATCCGGTCGTGGCTGCACACCCAAAAAAAAAATTGACGATTTGAAGAGAATATCATTTTACTGATTACTGATAACATATATCTAATAATTGTCTAATAAAAAGTTGTTTATTTCGTTTAAAATTATATTGTTTTGTATTTTTCAAGGAAAAGAACAGACGCTACGTTATTTCGAAAAAAAATTAAAAAATAAATAAATACGAAAAAATCCCGAACTTGCCGTTCCTCGTCATGATGACGAAGATGCCAATAGCAAAAATTTTTTGAGTATTTCCGTTTGCATTTCTTCTGCATGGTAGGTACTCGCACTGTCTTCTATATATCCAGACGTTTGAAAGTGGAGGTCCCCAAAATTTCTCTTGGATTGGTACAAGTTTACGATGAAATAAGCCTGTTTTCGAAGCCTGTGAAACTCCGCGTTAGGTAACTGACTGAAAAAATATCGATTTTTTTTCAAAAACTAGAAACGGCACGAGGAGCAGTTTGGCGTTAACGAGGCGTCGAAATTATTTTCGAAACGGCATCAAATCAGGGTAAACGTGTGATAATTATTGAAGTTGGAAAGTTCCCGGGACACGCGATCGTCACAAACACGATGCGGTGCGCGAAAATTAGTCTCGACCTTATTTTTCTAATTTTTTTTTTTAACTTTTGCGACGACAAAGCGCAGTCGATCACAGCGACAAAAAAAAACACTCACCCTGTGAGCAGGAAGCGTTAATGCGCGAATTACTCCATTCTCGATAAGGTTAAGCAATAATGTCAATTTACAAAGGAAATGAATAATTTGGCGTTCACGGAACCGCGAACAGCCTCTCAGGAACCGCGTCTCATATATTTTTTTGTATTGATTCGAGAAAAAGAACGGACGCAACATTATTCCGATAAAAAAAATAAATTAATTAATACGAAAAAATCTCAAACTGGCCGTTCCTCGTCATGATGACGAAGATGCCATTTGCAAAAAACATTTTCGAGTATTTTCGTTTGCATTTCTTCTGCATGGTAGGTACTCGCACTGTCTTCAATATATACAGACGTTTGAAAGTAGTGTCCCCAAAATGTCCCTTGGATCGGTACGAGTTTACGACGAGTAAGCACTGTCCTCAATATATACGAATGTATGAGAATAGCGTCCCCAAAATCTCTTTTGTATAGATAAAAGTTGACATTGCTGCATTTTATTAAGGATGTTCCGCTATGGCGCAAGGGAATAACGAATGAAGCGAGGCAGAATTCCCAAAAAAATAACGATCTGCTTTTCGTTTAGCAAGCGATCCATTGCCAAACTCCTAAAAAATGAGATGTTCCGAGCATTCTGTCGACTTTAACTAGAAATATCTCTTCCAAACATTCGTTGACCCCACTATTTTTTTATTGATTCGGAATTCTTGTAGTTTTTTTTATAAATTCAGATTTTTTTACGCGTTTTGTCTAATCGGGAAGTATTTTTAATATTTTTCCGATTTCATAAGGGTAAGAAATGTGCATAAGGATAATGTTAAATCAAGTGACTTTCGACGTCAAAAATATCTCTTAAACCTTCGATGACCTAGGCTAATTTTGAAAGAGATTAAAGTTTGCTGCCTAAATAACAACTTATTTCGTTTTCAGATTTTAATCTAATCATCGCTCTACTAACGGAACCTCCTTAACACACCGACATGCTCACTCTATTTTTTGTTCTTTCGTGCAGAATCCCAAGAAAACCTCAAGCGAGAAAACCTCGACGAAAAACAGTCGTTTCATTTTTTTTCCGCGTTTAAATTTTACCGATTCTCGTAATTTTAATTCGCACCAAAATTGGACGCGAATTTTTTCTGGACAAAAGAATAAATAGAAAGTCAAGAGGAAGTGTGAAGTTGTACAGAAAATTTCACAAAATTTTCAGGAATTATTGTGGTTGGACGATTTTTCAAAAATATCAAATTTCAACAAATTTGAAATGTATAACATTTCATGAAATTTAAAACGTTCGCAAAAAAAATGAGCAATAAATCTGAAAATTTGCGGAAATTAGAGCGTCAAAAGACTATTTTTGAAAGCTTCAAAATGCCGTACACTTCGTATTTTTTTAGCCATTCTAACAAAATTCTCAGAGAATGGAGAGCTCGCATAAATTAACATTTGTGCGACGATCGGTACAATTCTATGAAGAATAAGCAGTGTCCTCAACATATACGAACGTATGAAAATAGTGTCTCCAAAATCTTCCTTGGATCGGTACAATTTTACGACGAGTAAGCACTGTCCTCAATATATACGAACGTATGAAAATAGTGTCCCCAAAATCTCTTTTGTATAGACAAAAGTTTACGTTGTTGTATTTTATTAACACACCGACATGCTCACTCTATTTTTTGTTCTTTCGTGCAGAATCCCAAGAAAACGTCGCACAAGCCATGGAAATTGTGCGATATAAAAACAGTCGTTTCATTTTTTTTTCAGCGTTTAAATTTTACCGATTCTCGCAATTTTAATTCGCACCAAAATTGGACGCGCATTTTTTCTGGACAAAAGAATAAATAGAAAGTCAAGAGGAAGTGTGAAGTTGTACAGAATATTTCACAAAATTTTCAGAAATTATTGTGGTTGGACGATTTTTCAAAAATATCAAATTTTAACAAATTTGAAATGTATAACATTTAATGAAATTTAAACCGTCCGCAAAAAAAATGAGCAATAAATCTGAAAATTTGCGGAAATTAGAGCGTCAAAATACTATTTTTGAAAGCTTCAAAATGCCGTACACTTCGTATTTTTTTTAGCTATTCTAACAAAATTCTCAGAGAATGGAGAGCTCGCATAGATTAACATTTGTGCGACGATCGGTACAATTCTATGACGAATAAGCAGTGTCCTCAACATATACGAACGTATGAAAATAGTGTCCCCAAAATCTTCCTTGGATCGGACAATTTTACGACGAGTAAGCACTGTCCTCAATATATACGAACGTATGAAAATAGTGTCCCCAAAATCTTCCTTGGATCGGTACAATTTTACGACGAGTAAGCACTGTCCTCAATATATACGAACGTATGAAAATGGTGTCCCCAAAATCTCTTTTGTACAGATAAAAGTTTACGTCGAAATCTTGAAATCACTTATACAATGGAGAGTTTGGGGACGGTATTTCCCGATGCGTGTATAAATTGAGAAAAGTGCTTATCTCCCATATTTTCTAAAAAAATAAACCCGTAAATGTTGGTTGCCAAATAGAGCCAAACATTTGTTTATTTTGCAGGCAATTATTCAATCACATATCGATAATATAACAAAAAAATCTGTTAGAAAATGCCAAAAAAATTATCAAATTTTTACTCAAGATATAGAATGGTTGAAAAATAATGAAGGAAACTCTTATCTTTTATGTAAAGTGACAGTCCTCATTCGCGCCAAATCTCATATGGTTATTTCAAGGATTTGGGCTTTGTATATCATGAAATTGTCAAAGACCTCATATTCAACCAATTGTATAGAGAAACAACTTCGAGGACTGTCCCGAAAAACGCCAGAAGTCCTCAGAGTAGCCAAATTATATCTCGAACAGTCCTTAAAATTTACTTTAAACATACATATATTCATTTAAAAAAAAATTTATTCACTTTTCACCTTATGTACTTCATACATTTAACCTATTTACCTCATGTATTCCACTTTCACACGTACACATACCTTCTCATATACCCTATTATGTATATATAATATGTATTCATCTTTTTCTATTATTTTTCATTTTCTACCTTATATATACTTTATATACTTGATACATTTATAACCTACTAGCCTTGGGTACGCCCGCTTCGCTGGGCACACAATGGTCTCCAATGACACTGGGACCCCAATGAAAATGATTTTTTCATTGGGGTCTGTATGATCAAATTTGGAAATTTGACTGACTGACTGACTGACTGATTGACAACGAACACCCTAAACCACTGAAGACAGGATTTTGGTTCCAGGCAGTCCTTCCAGTCAGCCAGTCTTTTTTTTGTGTGTCAGTCAGTGAGTCAGTCACGCAACAGTCGGAAAAAAAAATTGCGATCATTTTTTTTTGGATAAAGAACGAACGAAATCCTTCCTTAGTGAGCGTCTACGATGGGAGAGAAGTATCTGTGACAAATTTCATAACCGTGACAAATTTCACGATCCTATCTTAAGTGGTTTCGAGTGTGCGTTGTCTGTCAATCAATCAGTCACTCACTTAGTCAGTTAGTCAGTCAATCACGCAATAGTTATATGTATAATGAAAAAAAAAAAATTTTGCAATAATTTTTTTTTGGGTAGAGAACGAACAAAATCTGTTCTTAGTGAGCGTTCATGATGGGAGAGGAGTATAGAAAATAAAAAAAAATTGAAAAAAAAAATAAAAAATTTCGATAATTTTTTTTTGGATAGAGAACGAACAAAATCCGTTCTTAGTGAGCGTCTACGATGCGAGAGGAGTAACCGTGACAAATATCGCTATCCTAACTTCATTGGTTTAGGCTGTGCGTTGTCTGTCAGTCACTCAGTCAGTCAGTCACGCAACTCTTTTATATATGAGGGATTCTCCGTCAAACCAGCCACTTTTTTTTCGACCACCTCAGATCTGCTTCATAACTGGCGATATCGAAGTACTCCTAAAAGACACTTCATGTGAATTTTTTCAGAATTTTTAATTCGAAATGTTAGCCAATGCCTTTTTATTTTTGAATGAACTTATCTCGGAAACGTAAAGTAACTGAAAAAAATTGTTTCGATATAAAAGTTGTAGTTTACTGTTAGCTTTCAAGCGGATGACTTAAAATAATTTTCACGTTGCAGTATCACTGATTTTCTACTGAAAAAAGGTGAAATTATTTTTTTATTTAAAAACAGACACCTTTTTTTGGCTGAAAAAATTACAGAGTCTTCCGATATGTCTGACGATATCGCGAAAAAATCGCCAGAGTGGCACGGATCGAGGTTCCAGGGTGAAAAAAAAAACTAATACCGACAAAATAATTTTTTTCCACTGGTACCATTCGATGGTACGATCCGTACCATTCTGGCAATTTTTTTTGCGAAGACATATTGGAAGACTCTGTAATTTTTTTAGCCAAAAAGCTATTTGTAAATTGAAAAAAAATTTCCTGTTTTTTTTCGTAAAAAATCAGCGTTGTGTGTGTGTATGCGTGTGTGTGTGTGTTTTGTGTGTGTGTGTGTGTGTTGTGTGTGTGTGTGTGTGTGTGTGTGTGTGTGTGTGTGTGTGTGTGTGTGTGTGTGTGTGTGTGTGTGTGTGTGTGTGTGTGTGTGTGTGTGTGTGTGTGTGTGTGTGTGTGTGCGTGCGTGCGTGTGTGTGTGTGTGTGTGTGTGTGTGTGTGTGTGTGTGTGTGTGTGTGTGTGTGTGTGTGTGTGTGTGTGTGTGTGTGTGCGTGCGTGCGTGTGTGTGTGTGTGTGTCTGGCACTGAAAAATTGGGACGTTTATAACTCGAGAACGGTTTGAGCTACAGAGCTCCCGTTTTGCGCAGATGTTGATCTACATCAGCTCTCCGTTCGCTGAAATGTTGTCGGAATTGATAGAAAACTGCGCATTCTACGGTCTTTGAAATTTTCAAAAAAAGGTCATCATCGCTCTAACTTCCGCAAACTTCAAGATTTATTATTATTATCATTTTTTTTTTTAATAAACACAGTATAGTATTTGATCATAACGGAAAAGGCCCAATCTCGAGTATATAGACACGAGGCGCAACTTGCCTTGTAGATTCGAACTTTTCTTCGTTAGGAAGGTTGGTATTGAATTTGGGAATAATCCATTGAACGGTTCAAATTTTGCAAATGTTGTAAGGTATTGTGAGTAAATCTGTGCTTTCTTTTTTCGTTCTAGAAAAGTTACCGAAATTTTATCGTTCAAATGCAAATAGATAAAACGCTGCAAAATGAAATTTGAAAATTGCTTCCTGAAGATGCTCAAGCCTAAATTGAAAATGTGTATCTTGTTTTCTATCAAAAAAGGTGAAACTATTTTTTTTATTCAAAAATAGTCATTGTTTGGCTAAAAAAACTATAGTCTTCCAAAATATCTCATAACATCGTAATAAAATCGCCGGAGCGGTGCGGATTGAGGTGCCAGTAGGAAAAAAATAATTTTGTCTGGTGTAATTTTTTTTATCCTTGAACCTCGATTCGTGCCACTCTAGCGATTTTTCCGCTATATCGTCAAACATATTGGAAGACTCTGTAATTTTTTCAGCCAAAAAAAGATGGCTGTTTTTGAATAAAAAAATTATTTCCCCTTTTTTCAGTAAAAAATCAGTGATACTGAAACGTAAAAATTATTTCAAGTCATCCACTTGAAAGCTAACAGTAAACTACAACTTTTATGTCGAAACAATTTTTCTCAGTTACTTTACGTTTCCGAGATAAATTCATTCAAACATAAAAAGGCATTGGCTAAAATTTCAAATTAAAAATTCTGAAAAAATTTACATAGAGTGTCTTTTAGGAGTACTTCGATATCGCCAGTTGTGAAGCAGATCTGAAATGGTCGAAAAAAAGTGGCCGGTTTGGCGGAGAATCCCTCATATATAGATGAGAAAAAAAATTTTTGATAAATTTTTTTTTCATTTTTTTTTGGTGGAGAACGAACAAAATCCGTTCTCGGTGAACGTTTATCGAGGTAGAAGAGTATAGAAAAAAAATTGAAGGAAAAAAAAAATTTAAAAAAAAAAAAATTTCGATAATTTTTTTTTGGATAGAGAACGAACAAAATCCGTTCTTAGTGAGCGTCTACGATGCGAGAGGAGTAACCGTGACAAATTTCACGATCCTAACTTCATTGGTTTGGGCTGTGCGTTGTCTGTCAGTCAGTCAGTCAGTCAGTCACGCGACTCTTTTATATATATAGATTTACCTCATATATTCCACTCTCACACATACACTACCGTCCATAAGTTTGGAAACACTCGCTCCGATGTCGAGCCTCACGAAAAGTTGCGTCCTTCTGTGAAAAATGATGATATTCCAATTTTTGAAACGGCGTTTTGAAGAGGACATATGAATCTTCATTTTCCTTTTTTGGAAAAATTTTTACGATTTTTTTTAAGCCCGGTACGCACTTTGAAAGTTGGTCGTTTTTTGGCTTTTTTTGGGGGGTTAAAATTTCAGCGCATGACTCGTAGGAAATTTTTTTCACATTTTTTCCTAGCGAAAACTCAAAGTGGACAGTGGAAGCTTCATTTTGCTTTTTTAAAAAGTTTCGTATGATTTTTTCTCGCATAACTGCTGAACTTTTTGCAAAAAATGACTATATTTATTAATTGTTGCCTAATTCTGAAACTATTGAGCTTTCGTAAAATCTCCAAGAGGGTAAAAAGATGCATACAATCATTGCGGATGCACCTAATTTTTTTCAAAATTAATGGAGGAAAAAAAAATTTCACGAGGCGACGAAACATTTTTCTATCTTCAAAAATCCTTTCTCTTACCTTTTCTACACGGTTTTTTCATCGAAAAAACCGCCCCTCACTCGGATCACAGCTTTAACAAGTCGTGTCAACCGTTCGATCAATTTATGGATGTCACTTTGCTCCAGGCTGGCCCAAGCTTCTTTTAGTTTTTCCGACAAATCGCTCGACGATGTGGGACAAGTTTTTCGTATTTTTCGATCGAGCTCGTCCCACAGGAGCTCGATGGGATGTAAATCTGGCGATTGGAGTGGCCACACCATGTTGACGATTACGTTTTTCTCTTCTTTTTTATTCAGGTAGTCTCGGCAGAGGTGAGAACTATGCTTTGGATCGTCGATCCAAAGCATAGTTATAATAAAAAATAAAAAATAAAAAATAATAAAAACAATAATAATAAAAATAAAATAAAAAAGCATAGTTAAATAAAAAAGAAGAGAAAAACGTAATCGTCAACATGGTGTGGCCACCCCAATCGCCAGATTTAAATCCCATCGAGCTCCTGTGGGACGAGCTCGATCGAAAAATACGAAAAACTTGTGCCACATCGTCGAGCGATTTGTGGGAAAAACTAAAAGAATCTTGGGCCACCCTGGAGCAGAGTGACATCCATAAATTGATCGAACGGATGCCACGACTTGTTAAAGCTGTGATCCGAGTGAGGGGCGGTTTTTTCGATGAAAAAACCGTGTAGAAAAGGTAAGAGAAAGGATTTTTGAAAATAGAAAAATGTTTCGTCGCCTCGTGAAATTTTTTTTTCCTCCATTAATTTTGAAAAAAATTAGGTGCATGGGCAATGATTGTAGGCATCTTTTTACCCTCTTGGAGATTTCACGAAAGCTCAATAGTTTCAGAATTAGGCAACATTTAATAAATATAGTCATTTTTTGCAAAAAGTTCAGCAGTTATGCGAGAAAAAATCATACGAAACTTTTTAAAAAAGCAAAATGAAGCTTCCACTGTCCACTTTGAGTTTTCGCTAGGAAAAAATGTGAAAAAAATTTCCTACGAGTCATGCGCTGAAATTTTAACCCCCCAAAAAAAGCCAAAAAACGACCAACTTTCAAAGTGCGTACCGGGCTCAAAAAAAATCGTAAAAATTTTTCCAAGAAAGGGAAATGAAGATTCATATGTCCTCTTCAAAACGCCGTTTTAAAAATTGGAATATCATCATTTTTCACAGAAGGACGCAACTTTTCGTGAGGCTCGACATCGGAGCGAGTGTTTCCAAACTTATGGACGGTAGTGTATACGTTTACTTTTTTAATTACCCTATTATGTAACCTCTTTACTCCTTATATATTTATATTCTACATATTTATTAACACATACATCTTACCTAACCATAAGTTATATATGTTATATATGTACGTAATGGTGTCGTATGGAATCGTTTGGTAGTCGTATGAAATTGTATGGAATCGTTCGATAGTCGTATCGAATCGAATGGAATCGTTTGTTATCGTTCGGTAGCCGCTTGAACATGTAATTTTAGCTTTCCTTACACGCAGTACGACTTGTATCCTATCCTATTCATGTATCCTATGCATATTTTTTCTTTTTTTCATGGTTAAGCGGTCACCCAACCAAGTACTGACCGCAGTCAACGCTGCTCAACTTGTGTGATCGCCGAAACCACGCACCGACCGGGAACCTATCGCTGTCGGTATCATTCATTTACAAATAAAAATCGAATTCTCAGTAAATTTTCATTACAAATTTAATTATGTCAAAATGAAAAATTCGATTTTTATTCCAAAATAGATGATCAAAATAATTTGATTCATGAATTAAAATTTCATAGGAAAATAACACATTTTTTAAAATTGGAGAGGCAGTGGCTTAGTGGTAATGGGCCCGTTTCCCACCCAGCGAGCCCGGGTTCGATTCCCGCCGCCGACACCAATCGATTTTTCTAAGTGTCTCAAGCTGTACTCTCTCTGGTTCCGAACCCACGTAAAAAATGTAGGTCCACAGTGCGCAGTGAAGAAAAACAAAAACAGTGGGAATAACAGACACAAATGGTGGAAATAAAGAAAAAATAGAGGAAATACGAAAAAGCATACCATGTAAAAACCTGACAAAGGTATGCATGTAAAACTCCACTACTACTACTACTACTACTACTACTTGCTACTACTTGTACTACTACTACATTTTTCTAAATTAAAATATTACGATTATGAAAAAGTCTGATAAATCAATGCAAATTAAATGGAAAATAATACATTTTTTGAAAACAATCAACAATTTAATCAATCGATTGAAATTCATTAAAAAACTGTTCATTTTTATGAAGAATTACTTTCAATTATTCTTTTAATTTAAAAAAATGTCTTTTTTTAATGGAATTTTCATTTATCAATCAATTCATGTCAGAATTAATTAATTTCAAATTAAAATAAAAATCTCAATAAATTTTTATTGCAAATTTAATATTTTAAAATAAAAAAATCGATTTTCATTCGAAAATGGATGATTGGAATAATTTGATTAATTTATGATCTTTTCATTGAAAATTACACATTTTAAAAATTGAAAGAATCATTATAGGTAATTCTCCATGAAAATGAATAGTTTCTCGATGAATTTAAATCGATCCTCTAATAAAAAGTTCATGAGCTCGAAACGTATCGAATATATCGAAAGATATCGAATTTTTGAAGCCTCCTTATTCGTGCTGTGATTGGTTGCTTGAAAATCTTGAATTCGGGGTTCCGCTGCTCAATTTAAAAGTTCCAGCTGTCGGTTTGACAGTTGCGTGGGTACGCGTATGGTTATACGCTGTTCTCAAAATAGAGCGTGTATTATAGCGTGGATCTTTGTAAGCCGAAGTTTCTCTGCAGTGTCGCATGAAATCAAGTTAACTTCCGGCATTACGCGAGTGAGATTCACCAGCAGTGAAACTGACTCAATGGTGTATCCCGATAACGCAACGAAATATTAGCGTACAAAGGTTAGTAGTAGTACAAAATTATTTTGCCATTTACTCGCGTATTCATTCGCTTAATTTTTTCTCATATTTTCAGATTGTTTACATAATAAGCAACGCCGTATCAAAAGTAACAACGAAGTTCATGTACACGACATTGAATATTCGGGATGAAACACCTATCGACGGAAAACGGGGTTATTTCAAAGCAAACTCCACCGCAGGAAAAACAACAACGATCGTCAAACGGCCAGACCTCGGCCACATGGAAAGACGAATGATCGGTGAGTTTGCAAATTTCGATGGATATGAATAATATTTTTTTTTCTTTGAATAATTATCTCAAATAAGAGAATAAAGTACATAAAGAAATAACGATTCAATATTTTTTATTTTTCCAATAATATTTACAGGAATATCGAGGTGGAAGGACTCAAGGACTCAAAATCGGGAGTGGAATACTGTCGGAGGTCGGAGCACTTCGAAAAAAAACTCTGTATCTCCAAGTGCCCAATGGTTTGTGAAGAAAACTTAACAACGAAAAAAGCCCGATGGACAACGAAAGACTGCACGATATTACGGGCACACCGAAAAAAGTATGCATAAAAAAGAAAAAAAAACACTGAAAGACATAATCTCACATGCATTTTTTTCCAGACAGCGAGAACGGAACAGGCGGCCTCCTCAGTAATTTTTTTTACTTTCGATAAGTATTGAAGAATGTCAAGAAGAATATCGTGGAAAAATAAATGATATATTTGTTGTTAATATTAATATTATTTTCATCGGTCGCCACTGTATAAAAAATGTTTGATAATAGATTTTAAAAAAAGTATAAATAAAGGAAATGATTAAAAGCGAGATACAGCACGGGTTATATACGAATACAACAAATTGGCAAATAGAAAGACACAACATTGCGGCACGAAATGGAAGGTGGATGAAATACGTACGTATATATTAATCACTTTTTTCGTTATCGCTCTAAATTTAGATTTACCGGTAGCATTATCTACGTAATAGAATCATAATATGCCCTAAATCATTCGTTCCGGTAATTTATTTTTTCTATTCAGAATTTGTAATTGTTTTTGTTTATTTATACATTGTTTTATTTATAATTGTCCATTTTGCATATAATCGAGAACGATGGAAATACTATGTATATGAATCACAAACAAGCAAAACTGATGAAAATGATAATATTATCATTACGAACAAATATATAATTTATTTATCGGTATTTTCTTCTTTATTATTCTTCAATTCTTCAATATTCATTGAACGCAACGAAATCATCGAGGAGGCTGCTTATTCCATTCTCGCTTTCTGGAAAAGAAATGTAGATTAGATTATATATTTCTTTTTTTTTTTGTTTTTTTTGCGTACCTTTTTGGGTGTGCCCGTGATATCGTGCATCAGGTCACTATCCATCGGGATTTTGTCGTCAACTTTAATAGATGAACCGTTGGGCACTTGCAGATACGGAGTTTTTTCGAAGTGCATTACTCCGACCGCTTTTATCGCACTCCCGATTTTGAGTCCTGTCGGAACGTCATCGAAGCTTGCGATACGAATGGCCAATTTTGATTTGCCATCCGTCATTGCTCCGACCCCGTACGCTGACTCGCCACTCTTATGGTTCGTCATTTTAAACGCCATTATCAGCCACCCCGATATTTCTGTAAATATAATCAAACAAATTAGTCGTGTTTTAGACTTTCTTTGGAATGAAAAATATTGTAGTGTCATTTCTTTATAAATTTTACTTTTTTATTCAAGCTATTAAAAAGAAATTCAAGAAAAAATTTGCTATTAATATATTTATCAAAATTTTAAAACTCACCGATCAATCGCCCTTCCATATCGCCGAGCTCCGACCACTCGACGACCGTCGAGGCTTTTTCGGCCTCACAATTTGGGTTGAAATAACCACGCTGTCCGTCCACGGTTGTTTGGTTTTGTATCGAAAGTTCGAATGAGGCGTTCCCTGTATTATACAGGGGCTTTAAAATTTCTTTCGATACAGCCCCGTTAATATGAATAATCTGAAAATATGAAAAAAATGTATGAATGAATGCGGGAGTAAATGGGAAAATATGTTTGTGGTTAAGTTATTAGGTGCGTGTAATATTATTTACTTTATTCATTTGAACCGTCGATGAAACTCGCTCGATCTGGTCCTGCCACGCTAAACATTGGATCCGTCTGCCCGCATTGTTATTTAAAACGAATTTGAATAACTTGAAATTTCCCTTCGCTCCAACGATCCTCGGCGCTTGTACGGCGTCAACGTACGCTAATATTTCACTACAACAGAAAGGAAAAGAAATAATTATTGGAGCAGAAAAAAATATAGATAAAAACATAAAAATTCGAATTGGTAGTACTTACACTGTGTCATCGGGATACACAATCGCATCGATGGTTTCACTACTGGTGAATCTCACTGCTGTATCGCCGGCGGTCGGTTTTTCCTTCAACTTCGGATCGTTCGTGGGCAGAGGAACTTCAGCTTTCTCCGTTTTTTCGGCATTTTTCCTTGGTGCCATCGTTTTTAATATATTTTTTTTCAGATATAATTATCCCGGGCAAACGTAAGATTAATTTTTTCTATGTTCAAAAAAAAATCACGTCCTCTTCCTCCAACGGCGTATCTATATATATAAAAGAGTCGCGCGACTGACTGACTGACTGACTGACTGACTGACTGACTGACTGACTGACTGACTGACTGACAGACAACGCACAGCCTAAACCAATGAAGTTAGGATCGTGAAATTTGTCACGGTTACTCCCCTCGCATCGTAGACGCTCACTAAGAACGGATTTTGTTCGTTCTCTATCCAAAAAAAAATTATCGAATTTTTTTTTTTTCTTTTTTTTCAATTTTTTTTTCTATACTCTTCAAAAAAATTTTTTCTCATCTATATATATAAAAGAGTCGCGTGACTGACTGACTGACTGACTGACTGACTGACAGACAACGCACAGCCTAAACCAATGAAGTTAGGATCGTGAAATTTGTCACGGTTACTCCTCTCGCATCGTACACGCTCACTAAGAACGGATTTTGTTCGTTCTCTATCCAAAAAAAAATTATCGAATTTTTTTTTTTTTCTTTTTTTTCAATTTTTTTTTCTATACTCTTCAAAAAAATTTTTTCTCATCTATATATATAAAAGAGTCGCGTGACTGACTGACTGACTGACTGACTGACTGACTGACAGACAACGCACAGCCTAAACCAATGAAGTTAGGATCGTGAAATTTGTCACGGTTACTCCTCTCGCATCGTAGACGCTCACTAAGAACGGATTTTGTTCGTTCTCTATCCAAAAAAAAATTATCGAATTTTTTTTTTTTTTTTAATTTTTTTTTCTATAGTCTTCTACCTCGATAAACGTTCACCGAGAACGGAGTTTGTTCGTTCTCCACCAAAAAAAAAATGGAAAAAAAATTTATCAAAAATTTTTTTTTTCATCAAGAGACTCGGTAGAGTCTCGGGACAAGTACATTGCGGCAGCTCTGCTGTCGTCTGCTTGCCCGAGACTCGCCAGAGTTCAAGAGACTCGGTAGAGTCTCGGGACAAGTACATTGCGGCAGCTCTGCTGTCGTCTGCTTGCCCGAGACTCGCCAGAGTATATTATCTCGGAATAAAGTAAATTTCTATGGTGGGGGCAGGGATCGCGCAACGCTTCGGCTTTTTACAAAGCTCAGGAGGCTTCTAGCGATTTGAAAATTGAACTGGACTCTAGTTACGCAATACTCTTTCCATTGAGCCTACTTTGAGCTCGATTGGTGCAGTATTTGCTGAGAAAAAACTTTGCATGGGTTTCGGAATATGCTCGTTCTAGTATCTAATACATCGAAGAAACGGCGCGTCTGTATACGCGCGCAGACCCACACAAGCATAGGCCTCTTGATGCCCATGGCGTTCTATATCTATATCGCTTCTACTACATCGAAGAAACGGCGCGTCTGTATACGCGCGCAGACCCACACAAGCATGGGCCTCTTGATGCCCACGGAGACGCTATAACTATATCTAAAACGAGAATGGGTGTGTCTTTCTCCCTCTACCAGTTTCTACGCCGCGCGCCATCTCTCTCACTCCACCGCTCCCTCTTCTATGGTAGGGCTCTAGTGGCGCAGGCGCGTAACATATCTAATACATCATAGA
The DNA here is from genome assembly GCA_037043255.1 of Diadegma fenestrale. Lineage (NCBI taxonomy): Eukaryota > Metazoa > Arthropoda > Insecta > Hymenoptera > Ichneumonidae > Diadegma > Diadegma fenestrale. The sequence continues at coordinate 699,317 of CM073315.1, read as the reverse complement.
AACGGCGCGTCTGTATACGCACGCAGACCCACACAAGCATAGGCCTCTTGATGCCCATGGCGTTCTATATCTATATCGCATCTACTACATCGAAGAAACGGCGCGTCTCCATACGCGCGCAGACCCACACAACCATGGGCCTCTTGATGCCCACGGAGACGCTATATCTATATATAAAGCGAGAGTAGGTGTGTCTCTCTCCCTCTACCGGGTTCTACGACGCGTGCCATCTCTCTCACACTACCGCCCGTTCTTCTATGGTAGGGCCCTAGTAGCGAAGGCGCGTTACATCTCAAAATTTGGATATATAGATATATCTGAAATAGACCCGCTCTGCCGCTCTCTCTCTCTACTATGTTGTGCGCCCTACGCCATCTCTCTCACTTTACCGCTCGTACTGTATAGGCGCTCGCGGGCAACATTTTCAAATGCTAATGCCAACAGTTCCAAAAAAATTCGCCCAACTTTTGTCCACAAAATACTAATAATTCAATTAGAACCGGCGCTCTGGTCTAGTGGCTAGCGTGCTTGCCTCTTAGCCAGAGCGTCGGGAGGTCCCGGGTTCGATTCCCGGTCTCGTAATCTTTTCGGAAGAAATTAAATACGGTCGTGACTAGCTCCAGACATATATATGTGGCATACACAAGTACACGTACAGGTGTGTGTCACATGTATATGGCTGTAGATCGTGTTTACGTTCTCCCGACAAGATGTGACGTAGCTCCGAGGCCGTGAGGCGAACCCAGGGACCGGCTGTAGTGGCCCAGGTTTTCCGCAGTTTTCCGGGGCCCGTGGCGCGTACTAACGTGCGCGCCATGGCAAATGCGCTACAGAGGGGGAAGTCGGATGCGGCCGCATGAGTGTCTCGTTACTGATCCGGACGAGGCACTCAGGGGGGACTGGCTACTGACCCGGGCCGACCCTGTAATAGGCGTTAAGGCCTCAACGCAGGGGGAAAATGAATATATACTAATAATTCAATTACCATTACAATAAAGCGATAACACACGAGGGAGCACGACTAAAATAAATGAAATCTTAAGGGCATTCCAAGCTCCGTAATACACAACCATTGTCCTTCTGATGCTCTTTTTAAAAACGAAGTCGAAAAAATAAATTTACCCTGATCATACACAATTAATGATCGCGTCCTTAACTTTCAATTGAAAGCGGATTTTTGTTTGTACGTTTTCGGAAAAATAAGTAAAAGAGAATGGATAAAAAAAGAAACAATTCGCGTTTCAAAAAACTCTTCCGTGCTCGTAACGTTATATATCTGGTAGAATTTTTCTTGAAAACATAGATAAATGACTCATTCTCCCGTACTTCTAGAAAGTACTGAAAAAACGATTGAATAAATGCAGTATAGAAAAATGATAGTCTGACTAGAAATTATTTTCACAAAAGATAATGATAAAAAATAGTCATGAAAATTTTTTACCAATTTTTCAAAATGCAAAATAAATATCAGTGTAATTACCGTAATCAACATTGCAAAAAAAAATTGAAACGAAAAAGTGATACCAAGTGCGACTTATTTATTTAGTATTTTACCAACAAAAAGGAGTGATATCCGGCCAAAATCCCCTCCCGGAGAAAAAAAACTTGGACAAGTACATTGTTTGGTCCCATAGCCGAAAAAAAATCCTCCATTTGTGCAGCTGTAAAATTTGGAATATCAAAAATCTGACAAGTACTGAACAGAGATCGGCTTCAACATGTGAATCCAGTCGAAAACAAATAACTGTTTACATCCAGCCTTAAACTTTCTGATATCAGTGACAGGACAAGTATTGAATTGACCACTAGGTATCAGTTAACGAGAATGAAAAAAAAACATCAATTGTTTCTTCGAAAGTATTGCTGGATTATTTTTAAAAAATGGAGAGCGCGTATGCGCACAGAGTACTTGGCCGGCCCATTACTTTTCATGCAAATTGCTCATCCGAGAATGAATCGAATTGGGACTACGCTCATCAGACACATGTACTCTAAAACTATAAACATTCAACCAAGTAAGCAACCTGCATATCGCGGGACAATCTCACAATATTCACAATATTCGGGGTCGATTTGAATAGAATAATATAATTGTAATTCTAATTATAACTGTTGTTATTGCAAACTTATTCCGTGCTTAGGATATGGTTCAGCTCAAACAGTTAATAAAATTTCAAAGTTGCTGCCCAGATAATTATCGCCTGAAATTTAGTTCAATTTTTTACATGGTGTCTTAGAAAATTTCTTCGTATGATCTTTCGAATTCAATGAATTGACCACGGCTCAAAAGAGTCAAAAGTAATGCGCCGGCCAAGTACTCTGTGCGCATACGCGCTCTCCATTTTTTAAAAATAATTCAGCAATACTTTCGAAGAAACAATTGATGTTTTTTTTTTTCATTCTCGTTAACTGATACCTAGTGGTCAATTCAATACTTGTCCTGTCACTGATATCAGAAAGTTTAAGGCTGGATGTAAACAGTTATTTGTTTTCGACTGGATTCACATGTTAAAGCCGATCTCTGTTCACTACTTGTCAGATTTTTGATATTCCAAATTTTACAGCTGCACAAATGGAGGATTTTTTTTCGGCTATGGGACCAAACAATGTACTTGTCCAAGTTTTTTTTCGCCGGGTCTATATATATAAAAGAGTCGCGTGACTGACTGACTGACTGACTGACTGACTGACTGACTGACTGACAGACAACGCACAGCCTAATCCAATGAAGTTAGGATCGTGAAATTTGTCATGGTTACTCCTCTCCCATCGTAGACGCGCTCTCCATTTTTTAAAAATAATCCAGCAATACTTTCGAAGAAACAATTGATGTTTTTTTTTCATTCTCGTTAACTGATACCTAGTGGTCAATTCAATACTTGTCCTGTCACTGATATCAGAAAGTTTAAGGCTGGATGTAAACAGTTATTTGTTTTCGACTGGATTCACATGTTGAAGCCGATCTCTGTTCAGTACTTGTCAGATTTTTGATATTCCAAATTTTACAGCTGCACAAATGGAGGATTTTTTTTCGGCTATGGGACCAAACAATGTACTTGTCCAAGTTTTTTTTCCCCGGGAGGGGATTTTGGCCGGATATCACTCCTTTTTGTTGGTAAAATACTAAATAAATAAGTCGCACTTGGTATCACTTTTTCGTTTCAATTTTTTTTTTGCAATGTTGATTACGGTAATTACACTGATATTTATTTTGCATTTTGAAAAATTGGTAAAAAATTTTCATGACTATTTTTTATCATTATCTTTTGTGAAAATAATTTCTAGTCAGACTATCATTTTTCTATACTGCATTTATTCAATCGTTTTTTCAGTACTTTCTAGAAGTACGGGAGAATGAGTCATTTATCTATGTTTTCAAGAAAAATTCTACCAGATATATAACGTTACGAGCACGGAAGAGTTTTTTGAAACGCGAATTGTTTCTTTTTTTATCCATTCTCTTTTACTTATTTTTCCGAAAACGTACAAACAAAAATCCGCTTTCAATTGAAAGTTAAGGACGCGATCATTAATTGTGTATGATCAGGGTAAATTTATTTTTTCGACTTCGTTTTTAAAAAGAGCATCAGAAGGACAATGGTTGTGTATTACGGAGCTTGGAATGCCCTTAAGATTTCATTTATTTTAGTCGTGCTCCCTCGTGTGTTATCGCTTTATTGTAATGGTAATTGAATTATTAGTATTTTGTGGACAAAAGTTGGGCGAATTTTTTTGGAACTGTTGGCATTAGCATTTGAAAATGTTGCCCGCGAGCGCCTATACAGTACGAGCGGTAAAGTGAGAGAGATGGCGTAGGGCGCACAACATAGTAGAGAGAGAGAGCGGCAGAGCGGGTCTATTTCAGATATATCTATATATCCAAATTTTGAGATGTAACGCGCCTTCGCTACTAGGGCCCTACCATAGAAGAACGGGCGGTAGTGTGAGAGAGATGGCACGCGTCGTAGAACCCGGTAGAGGGAGAGAGACACACCTACTCTCGCTTTATATATAGATATAGCGTCTCCGTGGGCATCAAGAGGCCCATGGTTGTGTGGGTCTGCGCGCGTATGGAGACGCGCCGTTTCTTCGATGTAGTAGATGCGATATAGATATAGAACGCCATGGGCATCAAGAGGCCTATGCTTGTGTGGGTCTGCGTGCGTATACAGACGCGCCGTTTCTATGATGTATTAGATATGTTACGCGCCTGCGCCACTACAGCCCTACCATAGAAGAGGGAGCGGTGGAGTGAGAGAGATGGCGCGCGGCGTAGAAACTGGTAGAGGGAGAAAGACACACCCATTCTCGTTTTAGATATAGTTATAGCGTCTCCGTGGGCATCAAGAGGCCCATGCTTGTGTGGGTCTGCGCGCGTATACAGACGCGCCGTTTCTTCGATGTAGTAGAAGCGATATAGATATAGAACGCCATGGGCATCAAGAGGCCTATGCTTGTGTGGGTCTGCGCGCGTATACAGACGCGCCGTTTCTTCGATGTATTAGATACTAGAACGAGCATATTCCGAAACCCATGCAAAGTTTTTTCTCAGCAAATACTGCACCAATCGAGCTCAAAGTAGGCTCAATGGAAAGAGTATTGCGTAACTAGAGTCCAGTTCAATTTTCAAATCGCTAGAAGCCTCCTGAGCTTTGTAAAAAGCCGAAGCGTTGCGCGATCCCTGCCCCCACCATAGAAATTCACTTTATTCCGAGATAATATACTCTGGTGAGTCTCGGGCAAGCAGACGACAGCAGAGCTGCCGCAATGTACTTGTCCCGAGACTCTACCGAGTCTCTTGATTTCTTGAGTGTAGCTTCTGCTTATCTTCGCGAATCTTGCGAAATTCTCACAAAGGAATCTGCAAATTTATTTTTAAATTGTTTTTTTATCTTTTCGAGAATTTTTTTTTTTTCATTCGAAACTAAGGTTGATCGATTCTTTTTTATTTTTATACTAACTATTTCATAATAGGTACTGTTTGAGAAAATATACAAAATCAGTTTGACATCTAGTTATTTACAAATATTAAAGATATCCGACGATTTTTCAAGAAATTCGAATTACCGCAAAGGTAGAAAAATTATTAATTTAAGGAATTACTATTACAAAACAACTTTATTTGGGGTTCTTTTGAAATTTTGTATAAACGTTAATGGCACCAAAACTAACATTTTACTCCTATGAAGAAAAATTCTCTGACGTTTAGAATTTGAGATATTCAATTTGCAATTTATCATTTTCCCCATCTAAACACGTATAAATTAAAGTCACGTTTCGTTAAAAGTGGCAAAAATCGATTTGCAAAAAAAAATGTTTTTATGATTTTTTTTGCAGATAGCCAGAAAGGCTATGAGCCGAAATTTTTAAAGAAAAATCCTAAACACATTTTTTCGCGACTCATAAACGAAACGTGACTCGAATTTCATGCGTCTAGAAAGGAAAAGTTAAAAATTGGACATTCAATATCTGGAATTCTTAACATCAGAAAATGTTTCTTTATAGGAGAATATTGTTAGTTTTGGTGTCAAGAATGTTCATACAAAATCATCAAAGAATCCTAAATGAAGTAATTTTGTGATAGTGATTCGTTAAAACGTTCATCCAATGTTCTCAAATTTGAATATTGACGTTCCTATCTTGATATTTTGTTGATAAAAAAGAGAAAGGTGAGGAAAATTCATTTAAAAATAAGGTAATCAAAAGCGTCCTCCTTCTGTCACTAATTATCAAACGATGCGTGAGGAGCAAGAAACGGGGTCATTCAATGTTCTTCAAATTTTGGTCAATCGGACAAGAAAAACCGATGAATAGAACAATTTAAAGTGTAGCACAGTTCTTGGGGATATGTCGAATAGAAATATTTATCGCAATATTTGCAAAGTAGTGGTCGATTTGCTGTGAAGCAAGAGAAGTTTTGTTTTGTACTTTTCTTAAACTGATGCCAAGATTCACAAATTAATTTTTTTCCCGCAATAATAATTGAGGCTTGTAGAGCATGTTTACACGTTTCGAAAATTGCCAGTCGTTTTTTTTTTTTGTATTAGCATGAGTGCTTGGGATATTAATGATTAAATACGAAAGGATATTTTTTTATTGAACGACCGATATTTCGACAACAAATGATTGTACGGAGTCCACTGTTGAAAACAAATTGGAACTGAATAAACCGACCCAGTGATCTTGTTCTTGGTTTGGTCTGGAAAATTATTCCTGAGACCGTGGATAACTCTGAAAAACGTCGGAATTTGTAAAAAGGTTTTTTGTAAAAAGCTTTCTTTATGAAAAAGCCTATGTTAAATTTCGGCTATATTCGAAATTTTGGCTTCCTCATAGAGGAAACTTTGAGCATTGTGCAACTTGAGGACGCAATTTGCAAATTTTAATTAAAAGGAGATAATATTTGGGGATTGCTTCTCCGAGATTCCGAGCGATACTCGACGCCTCCTCTAGAAAAACTATATTACTTGAGTGTAGCTTCTCCTTATCTTCGCGAATCTTGCGAAATTCTCACAAAGGAATCTGCAAATTTATTTTTGAATTGTTTTTTTATCTTTTCGAGAATTTTTTTTTTTTTTTTTTCATTTGAAACTAAGGTTGATCGATTCTTTTTTATTTTTATACCAACTATTTCATAATAGGTACTGTTTGAGAAAAAATACAAAATCAGTTTGACATCTGATTATTTACAAATATTGAAGATATCCGACGATTTTCCAAGAAATTCGAATTACCGCAAAGGTAGAAAAATTATTAATTTAAGGAATTACTATCACAAAACAACTTTATTTGGGGTTCTTTTGAAATTTTGTATAAACGTTAATGGCACCAAAACTAAAATTTTACTCCTATGAAGAAAAATTCTCTGACGTTTAGAATTTGAGATATTCAATTTGCAATTTATCATTTTCCCCATCTAAACGCGTATAAATTAAAGTCACGTTTCGTTAAAAGTGGCAAAAATCGATTTGCAAAAAAAAATGTTTTTATGATTTTTTTTGCAGATAGCCATAAAAACTATGAGCCGAAATTTTTAAAGAAAAATCCTAAACACATTTTTTCGCGACTCATAAACGAAACGTGACTCGAATTTAATGCGTCTAGAAAGGAAAAGTTAAAAATTGGACATTCAATATCTGGAATTCTTAACATCAGAAAATGTTTCTTTATAGGAGAATATTGTTAGTTTTGGTGTCAAGAATGTTCATACAAAATCATCAAAGAATCCTAAATGAAGTAATTTTGTGATAGTGATTCGTTAAAACGTTCATCCAATGTTCTCAAATTTGAATATTGACGTTCCTATCTTGATATTTTGTTGATAAAAAAGAGAAAGGTGAGGAAAATTCATTTAAAAATAAGGTAATCAAAAGCGTCCTCCTTCTGTCACTAATTATCAAACGATGCGTGAGGAGCAAGAAACGGGGTCATTCAATGTTCTTCAAATTTTGGTCAATCGGACAAGAAAAACCGATGAATGGAACAATTTAAAGTGTAGCACAGTTCTTGGGGATATATCGAATTGAAATATTCATCGCAATATTTGCAAAGTAGTGGTCGATTTGCTGTGAAGCAAGAGAAGTTTTGTTTTGTACTTTTCTTAAACTGATGCCAAGATTCACAAATTAATTTTTTTCCCGCAATAATAATTGAGGCTTGTAGAGCATGTTTACACGTTTCGAAAATTGTCAGTCGTTTTTTTTTTTTGTATTAGCATGAGTGCTTGGGATATTAATGATTAAATACGAAAGGATATTTTTTTATTCAACGACCGATATTTCGACAATAAATGATTGTTCGGAGTCCACTGTTGAAAACAAATTGGAACTAAATAAACCGACCCAGTGATCTTGGTCTTGGTTTGGTCTGGAAAATTATTCCTGAGACCGTGGATAACTCTGAAAAACGTCGGAATTTGTAAAAAGGTTTTTCTCGTCATATTCATTTCGACGCGTGATCAATGACGGACAAAAAAAATAATCGCTAAAACTCAAAATTAGAAGCTTCGAACTTTAAAATCATTTTTAAAAAACTGATACGATAATGTTTGACTGAGTTACTGTCGTTGAAAGAAACGACTAAAATGTTCAAATTTTTAGGCTTCCTTAATTTGTTGTGTGAGTGTATCTTATTCTAAAGATAATTTTTCGCAGTTATCGCGCGTTGTAAAGTACGTTGATATTGATAGAATAAAAATGTTCACCATCAAAAGAAACACCGTGTTCGAAAAAAAATTATGTAAATGCGGACAAATAGACACTGATACTGTTTTTCTTTTCCTTTTTCTATTCAAAATAAGTGAAATGCGAAAAACTGTTCGGTATTTTCAAGTTTTTCTAAGTGTTCATTTATCTGTTTAAAAAAAAGGGTGAGATAACTGATTACTATAAAGCACAATATATTTCTCAAGAACTGTTTTTGCGTCAGATAAATTATAATGTGTCGATGCAACAAATACCGTACTTTTTAAATCGTTTTAAGATAAAGCGACAGTAAAAACATACGATTTTCATTTTTACCTATAGAATAATATAAGGGAGCCCGGGACACGGCGGCCCACCTAAGCGATTATCGACTTTAAAAGTGCCATAACTTTGATAAAAATTAACGAATTCGGATTTCTGACCGGTCTGTCTTTTGTGAGCTTTCGACAAGTCTCAGAAAATGGTTGAAGAGCGATTCCGATATCGCAAATATTGTAAATTTGGGAACCGGTCAAAATGAACGGAAATGAGTTATTGTATGAAATCTGACAAAAACTAATGGTCTGACTTTGAACTTTCGCCAAAACTCGAAAGATTATCAGATCGTCATCAAGCAAGTTGCATTTTACAAGGGAACTGACAACAAAAATGATGAGCACTGAACCAAACGTTCATTATCGGGAAAAAAGTTACATTGATTTTAGTGGGATCTGTATTTTTCAAAAATGGAAAACAATTTTTGTTTCATTTGAAGACGTATATCGATCTGTTTTTTCCGGTGATTTCACACATCACCCATAGTTATTGTCGATGTATTCGAAATTTGTATAGAAAACCTTAAGAAAAACCCCTGGAATGAGTTTTGGAATCAAATTTTGAAGTGGCCCCCGCTGCGCCCCGGATGGGCCGGCGTGCCCCGGTCGCCCCGACCATTCTTATCATGACGATCAAGTATTGACACATTTATTTTTCTCTATTGCAGATCGTTCGAGATCACCAATTGTTTAGGGTAATAGTATTGTTAGTAAGAATAATGGTTAGATTTGAGACATGATGATGATGACGATGATGACGATGATGACGATGATGACGATGATGATGACGATGATGATGACGATGATGATGACGATGATGATGACGACGATGATGACGACGATGATGACGACGATGATGACGACGATGATGACGACGATGATGACGACGACGATGACGACGACGATGACGACGACGATGACGACGACGATGACGACGACGATGACGACGACGATGACGACGACGATGACGACGACGATGATGACGACGATGACGACGACGATGACGACGACGATGACGACGACGATGACGACGACGATGACGACGATGATGACGATGATGACGATGATGATGATGACGATGATGATGATGACGACGATGATGACGATGATGACGATGATGACGATGATGACGATGATGACGATGATGACGATGATGACGATGATGACGATGATGACGATGATGACGATGATGACGATGATGACGATGATGACGATCATGACGATCATGACGATGATGACGATGATGACGATGATGACGATGAAGACGATGACGACGATGACGACGATGACGACGATGACGACGATGACGACGATGACGACGATGACGACGATGACGACGATGACGACGATGACGACGATGACGACGATGACGACGATGACGACGATGACGACGATGACGACGATGACGACGACGATGACGACGATGACGACGATGACGACGATGACGACGATGACGACGATGACGACGATGACGACGATGACGACGATGACGACGATGACGACGATGACGACGATGACGACGATGACGACGATGACGACGATGACGACGATGACGACGATGACGACGATGACGACGATGACGACGATGACGACGATGACGACGATGACGACGATGACGACGATGACGACGATGACGACGATGACGACGATGACGACGATGACGACGATGACGACGATGACGACGATGACGACGATGACGACGATGACGACGATGACGACGATGACGACGATGACGACGATGACGACGATGACGACGATGACGACGATGACGACGATGACGACGATGACGACGATGACGACGATGACGACGATAATGACGATGACGATGACGATGACGATGACGATGACGATGACGATGACGATGACGATGACGATGACGATGACGATGACGATGACGATGACGATGACGATGACGATGACGATGACGATCGTCGTCATCATCGTCGTCATCATCGTCGTCATCGTCGTCGTCATCGTCGTCGTCATCATCGTCGTCATCATCATCGTCATCATCATCGTCATCATCATCATCATCATCGTCATCATCGTCATCATCGTCATCATCGTCATCATCATCATGTCTCAAATCTAACCATTATTCTTACTAACAATACTATCACCCCAAACAATTGGTGATCTCGAACGATCTGCAATAGAGAAAAATAAATGTGTCAATACTTGATCGTCATGATAAGAATGGTCGGGGCGACCGGGGCACGCCGGCCCATCCGGGGCGCAGCGGGGGCCACTTCAAAATTTGATTCCAAAACTCATTCCAGGGGTTTTTCTTATTTGATTTGGCAACAAAATATTATACAAACATATTGGTACACGTATTGACTATTTCGCGTTTATTTCATTCAACTATTTTTCGCTTTTTCACTTAACCATGCACGCCAAGTTTTCGCATTGGTTTTGCAGTGCCCTTTGACAACATGTTGTTACAGTACCGATAATGGTCGGTACGTCCGATTCTTGGCTGCTACCGAAACCAATGATTTCTGTTTTTCTTTGCTCGTTCAATTTTTGAACTTTACGCGTACGAATTTCTCTGGATAATTATTGCAGTGGCCCTTTTTAGGGATTGAAATTTTTTCCGATTCAATTTCTTTTTTTCGTAAGTGCGATTGATTTATTTTTGAAAAGTGATACCTGCAAGGAAAAAATTGTAACTCAAGATGCGATCTTTTCATACTTGGCGTTCTTTTTACTTTTTGAAAGTTTTTTCCACGGATTTCACGTTTTTTTGAAATTTGCTTTAGTCATTTTTTTAGGAAAACTGTAACTTGAGATGCGATCTTTTGATACATCGCGTTCTTTTTACTTTTTGAAAGTTTTTCAACGGTATCTATTTACGAAAAAATTTATCATTAAAGAAGAAAATATATGATTATTCTTTTATTGCTAAAAATGTATAATTTTTAATGAAATGTTCATTAATTAATCAAATTATTCCAATCATCCATTTTCGAATGAAAATCGATTTTTTTCTTTTGAAATAATTAAATTTGCAACTAAAATTTATTGAGAATTTTATTTGAATTGGAAATTAATTAATTCTGACAAAATTTGATTAATAAATGAAAAATGCATTAAAAAAAGACACTTTTTGAATTCAAAGAATAATTAAAAGTAATTCTTCATAAAAATAAACAGTTTTTTATTAAATTTAAATCGATTGATTAAATTGTTGATTGTTTTCAAAAAATGTATTATTTTCCATTTAATTTGCATTGATATATCAGACTTTTTCATAATCATTTATTTTCAAACGGAAATCAAATTTTTCATTTCAAAATAATTGAATTTATGAATGAAAATTTGTTGGAAATACAATTTTCATCTAAAAATGAAGAATGAAGTAAAATAATTTTATAAATGAATGGAAATTAAATGAAAAATTAGAGATTCTTCCAAATCAATGAATAATTTATTCAATCAATTTAAATTTATCGAGAAACTATTCATTTTCATGAAGAATTACTTATAATGATTCTTTCAATTTTTAAAATGTGTAATTTTTAATGAAAAGATCATAAATTAATCAAATTATTCCAATCATCCATTGTCGAATGAAAATCGATTTTTTTATTTTGAAATATTAAATTTGCAATAAAAATTTATTGAGATTTTGATTTTAATTTAAAATTAATTAATTCTGACATAAATTGATTGATAAATGAAAATTCCATTGGTAAAAGACATTTTTTTAAATTAAAAGAATAATTAAAAGTACTTCTTCATAAAAATGAACAGTTTTTTAATGAATTTCAATCGATTGATTAAATTGTTGATTGTTTTCAAAAAATGTATAATTTCCCATTTAATTTGCATTGATTTATCAGACTTTTTCATAATCGTAATATTTTAATTTAGAAAAATGTAGTAGTAGTACAAGTAGTAGCAAGTAGTAGTAGTAGTAGTAGTGGAGTTTTACATGTATACCTTTGTCGGGTTTTTACATGGTATGCTTTTTCGTATTTCCTCTATTTTTTTCTTTATTTCCACCATTTATGTCTGTTATTCCCACTGTTTTTGTTTTTCTTCACTGCGCACTGTGGACCTACATTTTTTACGTGGGTTCGGAACCACAGAGAGTACAGCTTGAGACACTTAGAAAAATCGATTGGTGTCGGCGGCGGGAATCGAACCCGGGCTCGCTGGGTGGGAAACGGGCCCATTACCACTAAGCCACTGCCTCTCCAATTTTAAAAAATGTGTTATTTTCCTATGAAATTTTAATTCATGAATCAAATTGATTTGATCATCTATTTTCGAATAAAAATCCAATTTTTCATTTTGACATAAGCAAATTTGTAATGAAAATTTACTGAGAATTCGATTTTTATTTGTGAATGAATGATACCGACAGCGATAGGTTCCCGGTCGGTGCGTGGTTTCGGCGATCACACAAGTTGAGCAGCGTTGACTGCGGTCAGTACTTGGTTGGGTGACCGCTTAGCCATGAAAAAAAGAAAAAATGTGCATAGGATACATGAATAGGATAGGATACAAGTCGTACTGCATGTAAGGAAAGCTAAAATCACATGTACAAGCGGCTACCAAACGATAACAAACGATTCCATTCGATTCGATACGACTATCGAACGATTCCATACAATTTCATACAACTACCAAACGATTCCATACTATTACATACGACTACCAAACGATTCCATACGACACTATCACGTACATATATAACATATATAACTTATGGTTAGGTAAGATGTATGTGTTAATAAATATGTAGAATATAAATATATAAGGAGTAAAGACGTTACATAATAGGGTAATTAAAAAAGTAAACGTATATGTGTGAGAGTGGAATATATGAGGTAAATAGGTTATAAAAGTATCAAGTATATAAAGTATCTCAATTAAATAACTTTGCAAAAGTAAAAAAAAAGAACGCCAAGTATTAAAAATAAATTGAAATCATTTTTTTTAAGCCAAGAAAAATAAACCGGCGACGACAAAAACTTAGGGTGCATGGTTAAGACAATAAGCATTATAACAGGCATAGGATCATGTCTATGTTTTAAATTTTCCCGGGCTTATTCTCTTAACCAAGCACCCCAAGTTTTTGTCGTCGCCGGTTGATTTTTCTTGGCTTAAAAAAAATGATTTCAATTTATTTTCAATACTTGGCGTTCTTTTTTTTTACTTTTGCAAAGTTATTTAATTGAGATTTCATTTCTTTTTGGCAGTTGATTTTTTTTTTTTTTTAATATAACGAAAATAATAACGAAATAAATAAATAAATGAATAAATATAATGTGTGGGTGGGTGTGAGGCTGTGCAAATCAATGTGATTATTTCAAAATAGTGATTCCGTCCTCGGGGGGGCTCCGCCCCCTCGACCCCCGTTGCGGGGGGCTCTGCCCCCCAACCCCCCCGCGCGGGGGTTGCGCCCCCTCGACCCCCATTGCCCCCGCTTCGCTTGCCTGATGGCCGAAATAGGTGACCCGGATTACCCCTCATTCGCGATAACGTTGGAATAGACATATATATATTTTGTGACGTCACTGTGGAATAATTTTTCGATAATGAAAACGGGCTCGGTAAAACACTGATGTCACGGTTTCAGGGACTTCTCAAGGTCACAGGTAAAAAATTCATGGACCATTGGATGCACCACCCACGACATATATATATAAACTGCCATTACATTTTTTATAAACCGACGCGTTTTTCAATGACAACCACTTTAAGTTTGAACGTAACGGAAAAACGCCCAATCTCGAGTATATAGACACGCGGTGCAACTTGCCTTGTCGATTCGAACTTTTCTTTTTAATACTTGGCGTCAAGACGCTACCGCGTCTCTAAATATATAAGGTAGAGAATGAAAAATAATAGAAAAAGATGAATATATATTATATATACATAATAGGGTATATGAGAAGGTGTGTGTACGTGTGAAAGTGGAATACATGAGGTAAATAGGTTAAATGTATGAAGTACATAAGGTGAAAAGTGAATAAATTTTTTTTTAAATGAATCTATATCTATAATATGTATTTATATAGGGAGTGAATAGGTTGCATAATAGGGTAATTTGAAAAGTGGACGTATGTGTGTGAGAGTGGAATATATGAGATAAAAAGGTGAAATATATGAAATATATTAGGTGAAAAGTGAAAAATGATGAAAAAAGGATAATATATATACACATAATATGTATATAATATGTATATATATATATATCTATATATATAAAAGAGTCGCGTGACTGACTGACTGACTGACTGACAGACAACGCACAGCCCAAACCAATGAAGTTAGGATCGTGAAATTTGTCACGGTTACTCCTCTCGCATCGTAGACGCTCACTAAGAACGGATTTTGTTCGTTCTCTATCCAAAAAAAAATTATCGAAATTTTTTTTTTTAAAAATTTTTTTTTTCCTTCAATTTTTTTTCTATACTCTTCTACCTCGATAAACGTTCACCGAGAACGGATTTTGTTCGTTCTCCACCAAAAAAAAATGAAAAAAAAAATTATCAAAAATTTTTTTTCTCATCTATATATGAGGGATTCTCCGCCAAACCGGCCACTTTTTTTCGACCATTTCAGATCTGCTTCACAACTGGCGATATCGAAGTACTCCTAAAAGACACTCTATGTAAATTTTTTCAGAATTTTTAATTTGAAATTTTAGCCAATGCCTTTTTATGTTTGAATGAATTTATCTCGGAAACGTAAAGTAACTGAGAAAAATTGTTTCGACATAAAAGTTGTAGTTTACTGTTAGCTTTCAAGTGGATGACTTGAAATAATTTTTACGTTTCAGTATCACTGATTTTTTACTGAAAAAAGGGGAAATAATTTTTTTATTCAAAAACAGCCATCTTTTTTTGGCTGAAAAAATTACAGAGTCTTCCAATATGTTTGACGATATAGCGGAAAAATCGCTAGAGTGGCACGAATCGAGGTTCAAGGATAAAAAAAATTACACCAGACAAAATTATTTTTTTCCTACTGGCACCTCAATCCGCACCGCTCCGGCGATTTTATTACGATGTTATGAGATATTTTGGAAGACTATAGTTTTTTTAGCCAAACAATGACTATTTTTGAATAAAAAAAATAGTTTCACCTTTTTTGATAGAAAACAAGATACACATTTTCAATTTAGGCTTGAGCATCTTCAGGAAGCAATTTTCAAATTTCATTTTGCAGCGTTTTATCTATTTGCATTTGAACGATAAAATTTCGGTAACTTTTCTAGAACGAAAAAAGAAAGCACAGATTTACTCACAATACCTTACAACATTTGCAAAATTTGAACCGTTCAATGGATTATTCCCAAATTCAATACCAACCTTCCTAACGAAGAAAAGTTCGAATCTACAAGGCAAGTTGCGCTTCGTGTCTATATACTCGAGATTGGGCCTTTTCCGTTATGATCAAATACTATACTGTGTTTATTAAAAAAAAAATGATAATAATAATAAATCTTGAAGTTTGCGGAAGTTAGAGCGATGATGACCTTTTTTTGAAAATTTCAAAGACCGTAGAATGCGCAGTTTTCTATCAATTCCGACAACATTTCAGCGAACGGAGAGCTGATGTAGATCAACATCTGCGCAAAACGGGAGCTCTGTAGCTCAAACCGTTCTCGAGTTATAAACGTCCCAATTTTTCAGTGCCAGACACACACACACACACACGCACGCACGCACGCACACACACACACACACACACACACACACACACACACACACACACACACACACACACACACACACACACACACACACACACACACACGCACGCACGCGTGCACACACACACACACACACACACACACACACACACACACACACACACACACACACACACACACACGCGCGCACACACACACGCGCACACACACACACACACACACACACACACACACACACACACACACACACACACACACACACAACACACACACACACACACAAAACACACACACACACGCATACACACACACAACGCTGATTTTTTACGAAAAAAAACAGGAAATTTTTTTTCAATTTACAAATAGCTTTTTGGCTAAAAAAATTACAGAGTCTTCCAATATGTCTTCGCAAAAAAAATTGCCAGAATGGTACGGATCGTACCATCGAATGGTACCAGTGGAAAAAAATTATTTTGTCGGTATTAGTTTTTTTTTTCACCCTGGAACCTCGATCCGTGCCACTCTGGCGATTTTTTCGCGATATCGTCAGACATATCGGAAGACTCTGTAATTTTTTCAGCCAAAAAAAGGTGGCTGTTTTTAAATAAAAAAATAATTTCACCTTTTTTCAGTAGAAAATCAGTGATACTGCAACGTGAAAATTATTTTAAGTCATCCGCTTGAAAGCTAACAGTAAACTACAACTTTTATATCGAAACAATTTTTTTCAGTTACTTTACGTTTCCGAGATAAGTTCATTCAAAAATAAAAAGGCATTGGCTAACATTTCGAATTAAAAATTCTGAAAAAATTCACATGAAGTGTCTTTTAGGAGTACTTCGATATCGCCAGTTATGAAGCAGATCTGAGGTGGTCGAAAAAAAAGTGGCTGGTTTGACGGAGAATCCCTCATATATAAAAGAGTTGCGTGACTGACTGACTGAGTGACTGACAGACAACGCACAGCCTAAACCAATGAAGTTAGGATAGCGATATTTGTCACGGTTACTCCTCTCGCATCGTAGACGCTCACTAAGAACGGATTTTGTTCGTTCTCTATCCAAAAAAAAATTATCGAAATTTTTTATTTTTTTTTTCAATTTTTTTTTATTTTCTATACTCCTCTCCCATCATGAACGCTCACTAAGAACAGATTTTGTTCGTTCTCTACCCAAAAAAAAATTATTGCAAAATTTTTTTTTTCATCATTATACATATAACTATTGCGTGATTGACTGACTAACTGACTAAGTGAGTGACTGATTGATTGACAGACAACGCACACTCGAAACCACTTAAGATAGGATCGTGAAATTTGTCACGGTTATGAAATTTGTCACAGATACTTCTCTCCCATCGTAGACGCTCACTAAGGAAGGATTTCGTTCGTTCTTTATCCAAAAAAAAATGATCGCAATTTTTTTTTCCGACTGTTGCGTGACTGACTCACTGACTGACACACAAAAAAAAGACTGGCTGACTGGAAGGACTGCCTGGAACCAAAATCCTGTCTTCAGTGGTTTAGGGTGTTCGTTGTCAATCAGTCAATCAGTCAGTCAGTCAAATTTCCAAATTTGATCATACAGACCACAATGAAAAAATCATTTTCATTGGGGTCCCAGTGTCATTGGAGACCATTGTGTGCCCAGCGAAGCGGGCGTACCCAAGGCTAGTTATACATATAACTATTGCGTGATTGACTGACTAACTGACTAAGTGAGTGACTGATTGATTGACAGACAACGCACACTCGAAACCACTTAAGATAGGATCGTGAAATTTGTCACGGTTATGAAATTTGTCACAGATACTTCTCTCCCATCGTAGACGCTCACTAAGGAAGGATTTCGTTCGTTCTTTATCCAAAAAAAAATGATCGCAATTTTTTTTTCCGACTGTTGCGTGACTGACTCACTGACTGACACACAAAAAAAAGACTGGCTGACTGGAAGGACTGCCTGGAACCAAAATCCTGTCTTCAGTGGTTTAGGGTGTTCGTTGTCAATCAGTCAATCAGTCAGTCAGTCAAATTTCCAAATTTGATCATACAGACCACAATGAAAAAATCATTTTCATTGGGGTCCCAGTGTCATTGGAGACCATTGTGTGCCCAGCGAAGCGGGCGTACCCAAGGCTAGTCTATAATATGTATATATATAGGGAGTGAATAGGTTGCATAATAGGGTAATTTAAAAAGTGGACGTATGTGTGTGAGAGTGGAATATATGAGATAAAAAGGTGAAATATATGAAATATATTAGGTGAAAAGTGAAAAATGATGAAAAAAGGATAATATATATACACATAATATATATATAATATGTATATAATATGTATATATTTATATCTAGACTGTACGAAAAAATATCGTTACGTTATTTATTTATTTTTATATTACTAAGATATCTCATTATTTGTTAAATTCGAATTAAAATAATTGAAATTGAAAAACGAACGACGAAACGCGATGACGTCACAGCGGGACAAATGTCCCCTTTTGAGACAAATTCTCAAAAATTTTTCATCAACATCATCGTTCTAAGAATGGACCGAGTCGATTTTGTTGCAACAAAGACCAATCGGAAAAGAAAAATCGAAAAAAATTCATTAGAAAAATTGACATTGTCTGGTCCAGCCGTTTATCTGTAAGATCGATTCAAAGGCGCTGTGACGTCATCACTTCCGGTATATTCGCGTATATAAGAGTGCGGTAGCTTTCTTTTAATACTTGGCGTCGAGCCGCTACCGCGTCTCTTGATCCGGACGAATAGCCACAGCCATTAATAAATTATTTGTGCAATATTTTACACGAGTACGGATACATAGAAAAATAACAACTTATGAATAATTAAGGTGCAGCTAGTTAAATTCAATGACCCGTAATGCATCGGAAAAAATTGCACTCCTAGCCGTTTTTTGTATTATTCACTTGAAATGTAAATCGGTTTTGGAAAGAATAACCTTGATTGACTCGAGATTTTCACCGACCATTCACGTGTCTTTTCTAAGAAGCTTTCTGAGACTAAACAATTACGTTATGTCAAGTTCAAAACCTATGAGCACTTCTAATAAAAAAATTTCGGGCCGGACAAGTACTCTGTACATGCGCACAGAGTACTTGTCCGGCCCGAAATTTTTCCGCTCAACTGCTCAACATGCGATGGCAAACTTTAGTTTTCCATCACGTCGCGCAAGTTTTTCTGTCGATTCGCTATTGTGTATTTAGGGGTTTCTTTTTTTTGTGCCGTGTTTTTTTGGAACTTTTCCCTTTTTCTTGTTAATTGATTTTCAGCCATCAATGGAATACTTGTCCTTTCATGGATATCAAGAATTTTCCGTGCTGAGCGAAAATAATTAATTTTTTTTTTACCATTTCTACATTCATTGTATTTTTTTCAATTGTTTTGATTTTTTTTTTGGGTTTTTCTCCATTTTTTTAGGAGCCATTTTTTCCGAGGGTATTTTTTCTATTCTCCATTTTATTTCAATTCTTTTTTAGGGGGGATTTGTCTGTGAAAACGATTGGAAACGGGGGTCACGAACAAAGGGACTTGTCCAGGCTTTCTTCCCCGGGAGGGGATTTTTGGCTAGGATTCAAGTATATTACAAAAAATTTTCGTCCGAAAATATTCGAAAGTGGCGACGCGCGAGCCATTCTCTGGAGCCATGACGAATTCAAGGCGCACTGCAGCATGCAGCATAACTGATGCAGTTTTGACCTGGAACATAAAACAAAAATTGTCCAATATCTATACAGTCAAAGCTAGAGAAAGACGTAGGGGATTTCAAAAATACTTATTTTTGTAAAATTGGCGAGCAATCAAACAGAAAGTGTCTTTTTTCGCAAACAAAAAAAGATAATCATTCATTAATCAAAAATGTTTGGATTACCCTATCGAAAATCCCGTACGTGTTTCTCTTCGAAATGTTATTTTAAAGACATTGACAAAATTTGAAATAAAAAGAATGAAAATTGTTCAAGTTATGCTGCGTGCCGTTTTAAAAAGTGACATTTCAAGAAAAACGCGTTTTTAGTTTGAATTATAAGAAATGAAAAATTCAAAGAATAAAATTTTTTTACCGTCAATCTGCTATCCCAGGACCATAAAGCGTCCCTTCAACTCTGCAAAATTCCCCCTCACTTGCGCTTCTCGACGATTTCATGGCAGAGCGGATAACGAATAACCAGTTCAAATTTAAAACTACCCACAAAAACCTTGTCAATTACATGCGCACTGACTCTGTACTCACTATGCTGACACTTTCCTAGCAGCGTACTTTTCATTGGAAGTATTTCTAGCTGAACGCATGCTATGACGTTCGCCGGCAGGAAATTTAAGGTTAGAACACTTATATAGAGCCGCCGGCAGTCAATTCGGAGCAGCAGCTGTTTTAGCGCGCGTCCGACGTGTGTCGCGGCAAGGCACGAAATTCGATGGAATTTGTTTTTTTTTTTTTTCAATTTTAATATTTATTCTCAATAATTAAATATTTTCAATAATTTTTTTTAAACAATTTACTGGTCCGGTAAAGTCCAGTAAATTTTTTTTTTTTGGTAAAGAAGAGTTCAGAGTATTTTTTAAGCTCATAAAAAAAAAATCTTTGCCCAAATTTACAGTGGTGTTACCCCTCAACACACGCGGATGGGAGTTCGACAGAGCAAGAGTATAATACGACTTAAGGGGCCTGGCCACCCTGGCGAACCGAGAAGTGCACTTTTTTATTATTTTATTAATAAATCCGAAAACATCGGTCGGAATATTTTTTATTATTCAGGTCATTATCATAGAGAATTTCAAGTGTAACATTATAAAATTTCATTTCAAAATATTTAAAAATGACGCCATGACGTTAGTTACCGCGGAGGTCCTCCACACGATACGCGCGGTCCTTGTCCCACCTGGAACTCGGTCATGGTACATTTTAAAAATAAAAAAAATTCCAGGTTATTACAATGTAGTGTGACTATAATGTAGCGTAGCCGTTTTGTTTTTCAAACGTTAGAAAAATTATGGCGAGCTGCAAAACAAAAATCATCATTCTTTACCGATATTTTCTAAGCAAAAAGATTAATAAGAAAAAAACTAATCAAGTTATCGAAAAAATCCTACGTAACATTGTAGATGATATATTTGAGAATATTCGGTGGTAATTTGAAAGCAATCGGACCGCTAGTCTCCGAGATTTCGAAGGTACCAGGTCAAAAAATATAGTTTCGAGATAATCGCAAAAGAAAGTAGGAGAGACTTACCTTTAATCAGCGATCCCTGGACCATAGACAACTCCTTCGGCAGCTGATTGCCAGTCTTGGGCCCTTCTTTGACCGTCTCTTTGTGCTGTTCTTGCTTCCTTAAAATCGTTTTGAGCGCGAATTTCCGCTGTAGCGCAGGTACGTCGATTTCTTCACTCACCTTCAATTTTTTTGCCGATCGACTCGTACTCGCATTTTCCTGCTCCAGTTCGTATCGATTGACTGGGCGGTGGTGACTCTCGACACTGCTCAATCGACGTCTTCGACTCCTCGAATCCTTTACGTCCACATATTGTAGAAACGCTGTTTTTTTTTTTTCATTTTTCGTGAAATTTTTGTGCGAATATTTTCACGTGGTTCCGCGTTGCTTGTCAAATACTAACTGACGCGAACGACAATTCAGGGAAGTGTTCTTCAGGTAACAAAGTAAACGATCAAGAGACTCGGCAGAGTCTCGGGACAAGTACATTTGACAGCGTCGTCTGCTGGCCCGAGACTCACCCGAGTATATTATTTCTAAGAAAAGCGATTTCGCCGGTGGGGGCAGACACTTTCTTGAATTACGAAGCTCAGGGGTAATTTCATGATCTGAAATTTGAACTGGAGACTAATTCCGTCATCCCCCCTCGATTGAGCGATAAATGAACCCGATTGATGCCGTAATTGCTGAGAAAAAACTTTGCACGGGCAAAATTATGCGCTGATCGAAGTGTGCGTGCGTGTATGTATACGACACAGAGAAAGGGCTCAATGTTCCTATCGTGTTTCTGATTGGTCGTGACTGACGACATATCCAGCTGTTCCCATCCGAGGAACACCTGTTGGTTGCCAGTTCACGAATACATCTTTATACATGTGTCGTTCGATTTCACGGTGATAAATATAGATATAGAAACATTCGAAAGTCAGATTGTCAAAATTAGAAAATCATAACCTAAAATTCCGCTAGCAATCGTGTATATTTTGACGGCCGATATTGACGCGAGTGTGAGAGAGATAGCTGGAAACGAGTTGATATTTTTTGCCGACTTTGTGATGAATAATGTGTTAAAAGCTCTGACAGCTCGCCATAACCTCACTAATGCCAATTTTCAGGTAGCATTAACGACATGATCCAGTGACAGGAGAATATGCTTCAGGAATGAATATGCTTCACAACCATTGCCCTATTCCTAAGCCCACAATTTTATTCATTTACAGCATATCTGAAATCGCCGCTGGCATATTATATTGATTGCAGAGAGACAATAACTCTCAGCGACATAAAAAACTTGTCGCTGAGCCACATGAACATCTTTCCGCTGAGCGACGTGTGATACTTATCGCTGCCAGCTATCCGAAAGCTCCAGATATAACTCTCAGTGGCATAAAAATCTTGTCGCTGAGCCACATGAAAATTTTGTCGCTACGAGTTATCCGGAAGCTTTGGATATCTCGCAGCGACAAGTTTTGCTTCGAAAGGAACCAATAATTGTGGAGCATAACTAACATCGCCGCTGGCATATTATATTGATTGCGGAGCGACAATAACTCTCAGCGACATAAAAATCTTGTCGCTGAGCCACATGAAAATTTTGTCGCTACGAGTTATCCGGAAGCTTTGGATATCTCGCAGCGACAATTTTGCTTCGAAAGGAACCAATTATTGTGTAGCATAACTGACGTCGCCGCTGGCGTTAGATTAATCGGAAAGCGACAATAACTCTCAGCGACATGAAAATCTTGTCGCTGAGCAACATAAAAATCTTGTCGCTGAGCCACATGAAAATCTTTCCGCTGAGCCCCATGAAATTCTTATCGCTGCCAGCTATCCGGTATCCGGAAGCTCCAGATAACTGTCAGTGGCATGAAAATATAAATTCTTCGCGACAAATTCATGTTAAAATATTGACTTTTTCCAACTCGTAATCAAAAGTTGAAAATTGCATTCCCGCGATGAATTGAGACTTTGGCACGTGTTTTCTCTTCTTTTCCGCGTATTAAACTGAGTGGCTGGAAAAAAAATGCATAATTTATGCGATTTTTACTCGGAGAAGAGCGATTTTCGTTTGAAAATTGTCGAAAAATCGACATTTTCTAGCAAAAATCATGCTCGTGAGCAAAAAATCATATCTCGATGAAAAATCGAGATAGAGACATAACTCTGGACTTAAATTGAGCTCCACAGAGTATATTTGAAGGAAAAAAATCAGCAGTCCATTCTCATGGAGCCAAGCGGAAAAATTCTTGGCAACAATTCCATGTTAAAACTCTGATTTTTTCCAACTCGTGATCAAAAATCGAAAATTGCATTCACGCCGTAAATTGGGACTTTGGCGCGTGTTTCCTCTTCTTTTCAGCGTATCAAACTGAGTGACTGGGAAAAAATGCATAATTTATGCGATTTTTACTCAGAGAAGAGCGATTTTCGTTTGAAAATTGTCGAAAAATCGACATTTTCGAGCAAAAATCATGCTCGTGAGCAAAAAATCATATCTCGATGAAAAATCGAGATAGAGACATGACTCTGGGCTTAAATTGAGCTCCACAGAGTATATTTGAAGAAAAAAAATCAGCAGTCCATTCTCATGGAGCTAAGCGGAAAAATTCTTGGCAACAAATTCATGTTAAAACTCTGATTTTTTCCAACTCGTGATCAAAAATCGAAAATTGCATTCACGCGGTAAATTGGGACTTTGGCGCGTGTTTTCTCTTCTTTCCAGCGTATCAAGAGACTCGGCAGAGTCTCGGAACAAGTACATTTGAAAACAGCTGTGCGTCGTCTGCTTGTCCCGAGCGCTCGCCGAGTCTATACTTTCTCGTAGTAAAACGATTCGCGGTGGTGGGAAAAAAATTTCGATGACATTTCAGCTAACTGTAAAGCCCAGGAGTCGTCTAGCGACCTGAAAATCGACATGGAGACTAATTACGCGATACCCTTTCGATAGAGCCCAAATTCAATACGATTGATTGAGTAATTGCTGAGAAAAAACTTTGCACGGGCTTAGTCCTATCTCAGCCTGCGTCAGAACCACGCTACATCGAAGGATTTGACGTGTCTGTATATGGCCGCCTGACAACACATTCAAAGGGGTCTGTGCGCCCATCTTAGCCAACCCCGGGCTGCGAAATTCCTCGTTGGTCGAGGCTGCGATGATTCCAATGGATCCGTCGTGTGCACACGACAGTGCAGACGAGCGAGCGAAAAATGTCAGCTGATATTTCGAAGGGCCATTTTGACGTGAGTGTGAGAGAGAGAGTGTTAGCAATTTCGTACAACAGCGGGTGAGCTCATAGTCCCGCGAGCGGCACGGCCATTATAGATGGCGCTCAAGCGAGACTACGCGATCGGCGGGCTCGGGATCCTTCGGGACACGCCGACGAGAGGACAGTACCTCTCGGTGAGGCGAGTGAGACGGACGCGAGAGTGAGACGCAGACAGCTATAGTAGCTGCAGTGGACGCGCGGGAACGAAAGAGGGGCGCGAGTGTGGGAGTTCGTTCTAGGGAGGCGTCGGTTACGTTGCACCGTCGGTCGGTGCATTGGCTCGGTGCCACGGCGTACTCCGAAGCTCGGACGCACTTACCAAACGAGCCTCGGTGGCCGTCCGCCATCTTAGCCTCGTGGCGTCCTTTTATACGCGATCGAGAATACCATTCTTAAATTAATAGCGGGCTCAATCTCCGACTACCCTTGTATCTTTTCTTTCAATTTATTATTATTAAACTTCTCCTGTTCATTTAAATGGCCGTCTCACATTAATTACAAAGTCCATTCACATCCTGAAAATAAAAAAAAAATACTCCCTTAAAAATTCAGAAGTGGGATACGAACGTCCTTCGTGAATTACGTAATCTGAAAGAAGAGAATCGGGGCATCGGCTTATGCCTAGCGAGCGGGATTTCGAGAAATTCGCGGCTGAACAATTTGCCACGATGGGTTTAGAGCGGTCCATAGGAACCCCGAGTCGCGGTCGAGGTCGAGGGTACGCGGGAGATAGGCAATCCCGGTCACAAGCTTCGTTTCAAAATGGCGGCGAAAATGACGAAACGTATTCGCAACGGCCTCAAAATGGCGAACGAAGCACGACCTCGGGAAACGCGCTCGGACGTGGCCAGCCAGGCCCGCCGACAAGCATGGTGGGAGCGACCGCGTCGGAGCACGGCAGACAGCCGGGAAGCGAGCTCGAAGGGGCAATGGAACCGGCCGACCTGCAGATACTTCGGGACGAGGCAGCGGCTATGGGTGAGCAGTCCGGACACGAGTCCAGCGTTCCTTTGGATTCGAGGGAGGACCCTCTCATACCAACCGGCCAGTCGTCGGTAAGAGAGGGCAACCCTCCGGCGCCGATGGTAAACGCCATCCAACGGTTAGTTACCGACGGGAATATGGAGGCAGTAGCGCAGTTGTTCGCGTCGCTGCTCACGGGGCAACAGCAGGTACGAGCACCGGCCGCTCAGGCGGTAACAGCCCCGCCGGCCTTTCACGTTGTTCCCGACTTATCGGGCAATATTGAAGATTTCACCGGCGAAGCAGATGGAATACAAGCAAGCGAGTGGCTCGAGAGCCTCGAGACAACCAAGGAACTGCACCATTGGACTGACGATTACTTGCTAACCGCTGCACGATTGCATTTACGTGCGGGAGCGCGCGACTGGTCGCGTGCGCATCTATCGGAATTAAGAAATTGGACCGTCTTCCGGAAGGCGTTCCTAGATACGTTCGTCACGAGAGAAAACAAGTCGACGCGCTGGGCCAGGATGCAGGCGCGACGGCAGGAAAAAGGAGAATCACTGACGACGTATTTCCACGCAAAAGTACGACTGTGTTCAGCCCTCGGATTGTCAGTGCAAGACCAAAAGGAAGAGATTCTGTCAGGTTTACGATCACGTGAGTTATTTCAAACGGTTTTACCAGCCCATCATGAGGATTTAGACGCGCTCTTGCATAGCATCGTCATCTACGACCGATGCTTGCGGTCGCAGGACAACGCGCGCGGAAATCGCGACTCCGGGAGTTCGCGAAATCGTGGTGCGGGTAGTGGGAGAACGAGTTCGCCGAAACGTGGTCGGAGTGATAAGTCATCGGGCGAGACACGTGCGGGCCGTTCCGACTCTGCGAAATCACGAGAAAGCATCAAGTGCTATAATTGTAATAAAAAGGGCCATTACGCGCGCGATTGCCCCGAGGACCCGCGGCCGAGAAAGTGCAAGAAGTGTAAAAAACTAGGACATGCGACGGATCAGTGTTCCGAAAGTGCGAATCGGCCCGTCCAGGCATTGAGCCGGTCAAACGACGCAACAGTGCGAAAATATCTAAAGGACGCGATAGTGCACGGCAAGACTATGAGTGCGTTCATCGACCCCGGTAGTGCGGAGTGCACGATTCGAGCGTCAGTCGTCGTTCGCGAGAGACTGGAAACGCAACCGTCGACGCTGTCCTTGCGCCCGTTCGGGCCGCCAGAGAACTCGGTATCGAGTCTCGGGACGGTGACGGCAGATATCACAGTGGACGGTGTGTCGGTGCCGCGTCTCGCGATACAAGTCGTACCCGACGACTATCAGGCCATTGATCTATTAATCGGACGCCCGTTCACGGATAACGAGGCCGTCGAATATCACAAAATCGGAAATAATTTAACATTTTGTTACGCGGGTGTTGCGGTCGGAGAGTGTGAACCTCCAGCGGCGAGGATGTGTGCCTCGGAGACGGTCGCGGTTCCTCCGCACTCGGTGTGCTTCGTCAGCGTGTGCGATAATGACGCACGGTATGCGGTGCCAGTGACGAATACGAGTGATTCACAACGGCTAGTGAAAAAGAATTGGCCCTCAGTGCGCGGCGAAGTGTCGACAGTGTACGCGATCGACCGACGCAATCTCGACCCGAGTGACATTAAAGTGGAAGACATTTACGTAGGTGACGGACAGTCGCAACAAGTGCGGGAAGAATTGTGTGCGCTTCTGCGAGAATTTCGTGACTGCGTGAGCACGGGTTTGTGGGACCTGGGGCGGGCTACGGGCGTCGAGATGCCGATAAAGGTCAAGGAGGGCGCAACCCCAGTATCGCGCAAGCCGTACCGAACATCGATCGGTGAGCGTGAGACGATTCGGACGATCATCGCAGAATGGCGGCAAGCTGGGATCGTCACGGACACTCAGTCTCCTTACGCAAGTCCAGTCTTACTCGTGAAGAAAAAAAATGGCGAATCAAGACTCTGCGTCGATTTCAGACAACTGAACGCCGTGACGGAACGCGTTCACTTCCCGCTCCCCAATATCGACGATCACCTAGCCCAAATTCGGGACAGCGAGTTATTCATCGTTCTGGACCTGGCGCACGGCTATCTGCAAATTCCGCTCGCTGCGGACGCACGAGAAAAGACGGCGATTATCACGCCCGAGGACACCGTGGAATTTACGAGGATGGTGTTCGGGTTGATGAATGGCCCCGCGTTCTTCTCTAAAGCCATGCAACAAGCGCTCGGTCCCTTGCGAGACACCGTGGCGCTATTTTACCTAGACGACATATTGATCCCGGGGAAATCATGGACAGATCTGAAATCGAAATTACGTCTCGTTCTCGAAGCGCTGCGTAAAGCCGGGTTCACCATCAAGTTGTCAAAGTGTCGTTTTTTGTTCGGGAAGGTCGCTTATCTCGGGCACGAGATCTCGGCGAACGGTATCGAGCCGGGAACGGAAAAGGTGGGCGCGATTCGAGACTTCCCAGCCCCGAAGAATGTGCACGAGATTCGACGCTTCCTGGGGCTGACCAGCTACTTCCGTAAGTTCGTTCCGCGTTTCGCACACATCGCCCAACCTTTATCACGGCTATTGAAAACCGGAGCGGTTTTCGACTGGGGCGAGGCGCAGGTGAAAGCTTTCGAGACCCTGAAACAAAAATTGACAGAGCATCCGGTCCTGCAGACGTTCAATGCCCAAGCTCATACGGAGCTACACACGGACGCCAGCGCGGCAGGCCTGGCGGGAATGTTGCTGCAAAAAGACGCCGGGAATAACATGCGCTTAGTTTACGCGGTCAGTCGGCGGACAACGGAACCAGAAACGCGCTATCACAGCAGTAAGCTGGAGTTACTTGCCATAGTCTGGGCGGTGACAAGGTTGCGGGCGATGCTAGCAAACATCGAGTTCACCGTGGTCACCGATTGCCAGGCGCTCTGCTATCTAAACACTCAAAAATCCTTAAATCCTCAGATGATTCGATGGAATGACCTGCTTAGTGAGTACAATTTCAAAATCGTTCATCGGCCAGGGGTCCGTCTCGCACACGTGGACGCGATGAGTCGCGCTCCAGTCGAGACGTTCGAGGAAGAAGGGCCAATTGGAGTTTTTGCGCTGCAGAGTGAGGAAGACTTGGTACAGATGCACCAGAGCTCAGACGAACGAATACGACTGAAGAAAGAAATTTTGACAAAACCATCGAACCAGCGTACGCGAGACGAACGTGGCCACGTCAAGGGGTACGAGTTACACGACGGCGTTGTCTACAAACGAAATGGCGACCGACTGCTCTTTGTGGTGCCAAATACCATGCGAAAGAGCCTCGTCATCAAGTTCCACGATCTGAAAAGTCATCAGGGAGCGGAGAGGGTGCTCAATCGGATTCTTGAGCATTACTATTTCCCGGGGATTCGTGCTTATGTGAAAAAACACATCGCGGCTTGCCTCGAATGCACGGTGGGGAAATCGAAGCCCGGAAGTCAACCGGGGACGCTCCATCCAATTCCACCCGGACGACGCCCGTTCGCGGTTATCAACATCGACCATCTAGGCCCGTTTGTAACGAGTGCGCGAGGAAATAAATATGTTCTCGCCATAGTGGACAACCTATCCAAGTTCGCCACGATTCGAGCGGTCAAGGACACGAAAGCCGCGAGTGTAATTCGCGTCTTGAATGAGTTCGTGACGGAGCACGGTGCGCCGGAGCGCATTATCTCGGATCGGGGGACCTGCTTCACGTCGGGCGCATTCGAACAATTCTGCAAGACTCATGGGATCAAGCACACCATGAATTCTCCAAGGCACCCGCAAGCGAACGGCCAAGTCGAGCGACTTAACGCCACGTTAGTCCCAGCAATCCGAGCGAACCTGCAAGACGAAGAGGGAAAATCGTGGGACAAGAGCATCCGCAAAATACAGTCAGACTTGAACGAAATGCAAAATGCTAGTACCGGAAAATCGCCATTCGAAGTGGTGTACGGCTATGTGCCTCAACGAGACGAAGGGGAATTACGGCGTCGGACCATGGAACACGTAACGTCGTATCGAGCACCCGAGGTCGTACAAGACGAAGCTCGACAGAACATCGAACGAGCCCAGCAACGCATGAAGACTCGCTACGACGCGGGTCGCGCTCGAAATGTTTTCTTCAGCGAAGGTGATATCGTGTTCATGAAGACCACTCCACAGGCCACAGGTGAGTCGACAAAGTTGAGTCCCAAATACAGGGGGCCACTCGTAATCACGCAACGATTACCGGGCGACACGTATAAGGTTGCGGACTTAACGAGCCACAACGGGCGACGTTACGCGACAACGGCCCACGCGTCGCAGCTAAAATTGTGGCAACCACATCGAACCGACTCAACTTCGGAGGAAGACGATGACGGCGGAGCAGAAGGAGAGGACGACAACGAAGCGGCGATCAGCAGCAGTGAGTGCAAAAGAAAGACGCTAGTGAGTGAAGTCGGGAAAGAAAACGACGATACAAATGGTGGGACAGTGCGCGTATCTACGCGAGCGAAATGCCGACCGAAACGGCTCGGTGACTACGTTGTATAACAAAAAAAAAAAGGAGAGAGACCAGCGCGGTCAAAAGTGAGAGCACAGCGAGTGCTTCCGTAACAGTGCCTATATTTTCTTTTTCTTAATCACCGGAAGATACCGGCGAAAGTGTTAACGTAAAAGATTCTTTCTATTGTTTTTTTTTCTATTCTCTCTAACGATTTCTTGTTTTCTTTTTTTCTAAACGCGAGCGCAACAAAAGTACTATTAGTTAAAACGTTATTACTCATGTAAATTATGATTGTAACCAAAGCGCCGTACGAGATTGAGCCACGCATTCTCCGATGTCTTATATTTCTATATCTTATAGGTCTAGGTTAATAACATTTAACTCTAGCACGGCTTCGCACTTTCGTCTCTTGAAATCTACCAACCAATGCAAACTTTGCGCAATTACGCTCGAGGACGAGCGCGTGGTAGCGTGGGCGAGTGTTAGCAATTTCGTACAACAGCGGGTGAGCTCATAGTCCCGCGAGCGGCACGGCCATTATAGATGGCGCTCAAGCGAGACTACGCGATCGGCGGGCTCGGGATCCTTCGGGACACGCCGACGAGAGGACAGTACCTCTCGGTGAGGCGAGTGAGACGGACGCGAGAGTGAGACGCAGACAGCTATAGTAGCTGCAGTGGACGCGCGGGAACGAAAGAGGGGCGCGAGTGTGGGTGTTCGTTCTAGGGAGGCGTCGGTTACGTTGCACCGTCGGTCGGTGCATTGGCTCGGTGCCACGGCGTACTCCGAAGCTCGGACGCACTTACCAAACGAGCCTCGGTGGCCGTCCGCCATCTTAGCCTCGTGGCGTCCTTTTATACGCGATCGAGAATACCATTCTTAAATTAATAGCGGGCTCAATCTCCGACTACCCTTGTATCTTTTCTTTCAATTTATTATTATTAAACTTCTCCTGTTCATTTAAATGGCCGTCTCACATTAATTACAAAGTCCATTCACATCCTGAAAATAAAAAAAAAAAAAATACTCCCTTAAAAAGAGATAGCTGAAATAAGTTCATATTTTTCTTTTCCGCCCTTGATATTTTCGAGAAAATAACTGTTACAATTGTTCCTTGTCGAACGACGAACGTTGGCTAACCATTTATTTTCTTGAGGATGCAAGGTTATGGGAGAAGAATGTGTTGCTGGTTTTTCGTTACCGAGTCTGAACGAATGCTGTGATACAGCTTTGACAGCTCGTCATAACCTCACACTTTCGAATTTTCAACTGCCATATTACCGACATGCTCCGATGACGAGAGAATATGCTTCATGAATGAATCTGCTCCACATCTTTTGACTCTTTCCTAGTCCCACCATTTTATTCATTTACAGCATGACTTATACATAATAATTCTCAGCGATGTAAAAAAATATTGTCGCTGATTCGAGCCACATAAAAATCTTGTCGCAGAGGCGCATGAAAATATTGTCGCTGCAAGTTATCTAATAGCTCCGGATAACTCTCAGTGACATCAAGATCTTGTCGCTGAGCCACATGAAGATTAATCGCTGAGCAATAATATCTCTCAGCGAAACAAAAATCTTGTCGCTAAGACAAATGAAAATCTTCTTGCGGAGGCAAATGAAAATCTTGTCGCTGCGAGGGCTCAGTGACATGAAAATCTTGTCGCTGAGGCAAATGAAAATCTTGTCACTGCGAGGGCTCAGTGACATAAAAATCTTGTCGCTGAGCGACATGAAAATCTTATCGCTGAGCAACATGAAAATCTTGTCGCTAAGGCAAATCAAAATCTTGTTGCTGCGAGGGCTCAGTGACATAAAAATCTTGTCGCTGCGAAGGCTCAGTGACATGAAAATCTTGTCGCTGCGAGGGCTCAGTGACATAAAAATCTTGTCGCTGCGAGGGCTCAGTGACATAAAAATCATGTCGCTGGGCCACAAGAAAAAATTGTACATTTGTTCCTTTCTGCCAAAATTCTCATGGAGCCAAGGAAAAAAATTCTTCACTACAACTTCATGCTAAAATATTGATTTTTTCCAACTCGTGGTCAAAAGTCGGAAATTTAATTCTCGCGATAAATTGAGACTTTGACACGTGTTCCCTCTTTGTTTCAGCATATCAAACCGAGTGGCTGGGAAAAAAATCATGATTTTACCATTTTCGCTTGGAGAAGAGCGATTTTCGTTTGAAAATTGATGAAAAATCGTCATTTTCAAGCAAAAATCTTGGTAATGGGAAAAAAATCATATCTCGGTGAAAAATCGAGATAGAGACATGATTCTGGGCTTAAATTGAGCTCCACAGAGTCTAGTTGCTGGGGAAAAATCAGCATTTTATTCTCATGGAGCCGAGAAGAAAACTTCTTCGCTACAACTTCATGTTCAAATATTGATTTTTCTAACTCGTGGGCAAAAGTTGAAAATTAATTTCTCGCGATAAATTGAGACTTTGGCACGTGTTTCCTCTTTGTTTCATCGTATCCAACCGAGTGGCTGGAAAAAAAATCATAATTTATACGATTTTTACTCGGAGAAGCGCGATTTTCGTTTGAAAATTGTCGAAAAATCGTCATTTTCAAGCCAAAATCATGGTGATGAGAATAAAATCATATCTCGATGAAAAATAGAGATAGAGACATAATTCTCGGTTTGAATTGAGCTCCACAGAGTCTAGTTGCTGGGAAAAAATCAGCATTTTATTCTCATGGAGCCAAGAAGAAAAATTCTTCGCTAGAACTTCATGTTCAAATGTTGATTTTTCCAGCTCGTGGGCAAAAGTCGAAAATTTAATTCTCGCGATAAATTGAGACTTTGGCACGTGTTTCCTCTTTGTTTCAGCGTATCCAACCGAGTGGCTGGAAAAAAAATCATAATTTATACGATTTTTACTCGAAGAAGCGCGATTTTCGTTTGAAAATTGTCGAAAAATCGTCTTTTTCAAGCAAAAATCATGGTAACGGGCAAAAAATCATATCTCGATAAAAAATTGAGATAGGGACATAATTCTGGTCTTGGATTAAGGTCCAAATAGTGTTCTTCTAGGGAAAAAATCAGCATTCTATGTTCATGAAGCCAAACAAATAGATTCTTCGCTCCTAAGTGATGTAAAAATGTCGTTTTTTTGTAAGCTGATAGTGAAAAGGCCATACCATTCTCGAGTAAAATCAAGATTATGGCACGCGTTCACGTTTCCTTTCAGCTCAACAAATTATGTGGCTTGAAAAAAAAATCAAAATTTATACTATTTTCACTCGGAGAAGAGCGATTTTTGTTTGAAAATTGATGAAAAATCGTCATTTTCAAGCAAAAATCATGGTAATGGGCAAAAATTCATATCTCGGTGGAAAATCGAGATATAGACATGATTCTGGACTTAAATTGAGCTCCACAGAGTATATTTTTGGGGAAAAAATCAGCAATTTATTCCCATAAACCCAACTAAATAAAATCTTCGCTCCCAAGTCATGTAAAAATGTCGTTTTTTTCTAAGCTGATAGTGAAAATGCAAAAATACAATTCCCAAGAAAAATTAAGATTATGGCGTGCGTTGACGTTTCCTTCCAGCTTAACAAACCATGTGGACAAAAAACATGATTTTACCGTCGTTGCTCGGAGGAGAGCGATTTTCGTTTGAAAATTTATGAAAAATCGTCGTTTTCGAGCAAAAATCATGGAAATGGGCCAAAATCATATCTCGGTGAAAAATTGAGATAGAGACATGATTCTTGGCTTCAAATGAGCTCCACAGAGTATACTTCTAGGGAAAAATCAGCAAATTATTCCCACCGGACTGAAAAAATTGGAGACTTTCAATCATAAAAAATAAGTGATATCCTAGCCAAAAATCCCCTCCCGGGGAAAAAAGCTTGGACAAGTACATTTGTTGGTGATCCCCATTTCCATTTGTTTTCACAGAAAAATCTAATCCCCCCTTGAAAAAAATTGGAAACGCCAACAAAATAAAGAATTTAAGAAAACCCAAAAAAAAAAAAAATTCAAGAAGATTGAGAAAAATGCAAGAAATGCGAGAATGGTAGAAAAAAATTAATGGTATTCGCTCAGCATAAAAAATTCTGATATCTATAAGAGGACAAGTATTCCCTGTCTGAAAATCATGTTGATGTTCGAAAATCAATTAACGAGAAAAAAGAAAATCTTCCAAAAAGACACGTCTCAAAAAAAGGAACCCCTAAATACAAAATGGCGAATCGACAGAAAAACTTCATAAAAAAATACAAAACTAAAGTTTGCCATCATATGTTGAGCGTATGCGCACAGAGTACTTGGCCGGCCCGAAATTTTGAATTAAAGTGCTCAGCTTGGTTAATCTTGGCATAACGTAATTATTTGGTTTCAGAAATCTTTTTAGAAAAGACACGCGAAAGCTTGGCAAAAATCTCGAGTCAATCAAGGTTCTCTCCTAAAACGATTTATATTTCAAGCTAGTAATACAAAAAATTGCTAGAAGTTCAATTTTTATCGACGCATTACGGGTCATTTGATATAATATTTAGCTCCACCTTAATTAGTGATCAGTTGTTATTTTTCTACGTATCCATACTAGGGTGCTTTTTTTTTTGGCGACATTTTTTTTTTTTCACTCCCATCTCGCATTTTTATAGGGAACACCTTAAAGAAAATTCCCTGAAAATTTGAGCCCTTAATATTAATTTTAAGTACTCGCCCAAGGCGTCCAATGATTTCCCCTTTAAAATACACGTAAAGTTCGATTTTTCTTCTTAAAAGTTCTACAGATCAGAGGCATTTAAAGGTACGATCTTGGTCGACGAACCGATTTATTCATAATTGAATGCTCTACAAAAGTGTCCATTGTGACGTGATTGTAACTCGAACTGGCGAGGTCGTACGGGTCACTAAACCCAATTTTTTCATGAAATTCTCGTTTTTTTATCTCTATCTCGTAAATGACAAGAGCTACAGGAAAAATAGGAATGACAAACTTGAAGGAAATTCAATTTCCTACAAAAAAGTATCCGAGCACTAAATCGCTAACATCGATATTTCTTGAGATATTGGGCTTTTAGGTTGAGGTAGTATGGAATTTTCGTGGATTATTGAGCTAAATTGTATAAGTTGTTAATTTATGATTCTTTATTGTCATTCAAATCATCAAATATTTATTTGTTAAGTTTAAAATGATTGAAAAGTTGAATAACCGAACGTTTTGAAACTGGAATTCGAGAAAAAAACACATTTTCAAAGTGCCCAAAATTGTTTTTTTTTACTTTTCATGAATTTTTCCATTGATTTTCCCCTGATTATTCTAATTTACTTACCAGTAATTGAATACCTATACATTTCTAGTCACAAATATGTTGTAAATTTACAAAAATTTTGTAAAATTTGTAAATTTCTAGTTGAAAATTTTGTAAATTTACAACATATTTTCAACTAGAAATTCATAGGTATTCAATTACTGGTAAGTAAATTAGAAGAATCGGGAGAAAATCAATTGAAAAATTCGTGAAAAGTGAAAAAAATAATTTTAAGCACTTTGAAAATGTGTTTTTTTCTCGAATTTCAGTTTCAAAACGTTCAATTATTCAACTTTCCAATCATTTGCAACTTAACGAATAAATATTTGATGATTGAAATGACAATAAAGAATAATAAATCAACAACTTATACAGTTTAGCTCAATAATCCATGAAAATTCCATACTACCTCAACTTAAAAGCCCAATATCTCAAGAAACATCGATGTTAGCGATTTGGTGCTTTAATACTTTTTTGTAGAAAATTGAATTTCCTCCAAGTTTGTCATTCTTATTTTTTCTGTAGCTCTTGTCATTTACGAGATAGAGGTAAAAAAACGAGAATTTCATGAAAAAATTGGGTTTAGTGACCCGTACGACCTCGCCAGTTCGAGTTACAATCACGTCACAATGGACACTTTTGTAGAGCATTCAATTATGAATAAATCGGTTCGTCGACCAAGATCGTACCTTTAAATGCCTCTGATCTGTAGAACTTTTAAGAAGAAAAATCGAACTTTACGTGTATTTTAAAGGGGAAATCATAGGACGCCTTGGGCGAGTACTTAAAATTAATATTAAGGGCTCAAATTTTCAGGGAATTTTCTTTAAGGTATTCCCCACAAAAATGCGAGATGGGAGTGAAAAAAAAAAATGTCGCCAAAAAAAAAAGCACCCTAATCCATACTTGTGTAAGATATTGCGCAAATGATTTAATCAATTAATTGTATATCAAATTGAGAGAAAACTTTGAATTTGTACTAATTTATTTGAATGTATAACGTTCAGTGGCATTTGTGTAACGCTTATCATTTTTCTCATGAATACAACCAAGTTGTTCTATCTATCTATAAATAGCGGAAGCTAATACAAAAAGTTTCGGGCCGGCCAAGTACTCTGTGCGCATACGCTCAACATATGATGGCAAACTTTAGTTTTGTATTTTTTTATGAACTTTTTCTGTCGATTCGCCATTTTGTATTTAGGGGTTCCTTTTTTTGAGACGTGTCTTTTTGGAAGATTTTCTTTTTTCTCGTTAATTGATTTTCGAACATCAACATGATTTTCAGACAGGGAATACTTGTCCTCTTATAGATATCAGAATTTTTTATGCTGAGCGAATACCATTAATTTTTTTCTACCATTCTCGCATTTCTTGCATTTTTCTCAATCTCCTTGAATTTTTTTTTTTTTTTGGGTTTTCTTAAATTCTTTATTTTGTTGGCGTTTCCAATTTTTTTCAAGGGGGGATTAGATTTTTCTGTGAAAACAAATGGAAATGGGGATCACCAACAAATGTACTTGTCCAAGCTTTTTCCCCGGGAGGGGATTTTTGGCTAGGATCAAACTGAGTGGCTGGAAAAAAATGCATAATTTATGCGATTTTTACTCCTAGAAGAGCGATTTTCGTTTGAAAATTGTCAAAAAATCGACATTTTCATCAAAAATCATGCTCGTGAGCAAAAAATCATATCTCGATAAAAAATCGAAATAGAGACATGACTCTGGGCTTAAATTGAACTCCACAGAGTATATTTGAAGAGAAAAAATCAGCAGTCCATTCTTATGGAGCAAAAAATATAAATTCTTCGCGACAAATTCATGTTAAAACTCTGATTTTTTCCAACTCGTGATTAAAAGTTGAAAATTGCGTTCCTACGATAAATTGAGACTTTGGCACGTGTTTCCTCTTCTTTTCAGCGTATCAAACTGAGTGGCTGGAAAAGAATGCATGATTTATGCGATTTTTACTCGGAGAAGAGCGATTTTCGTTTGAAAATTGACGAAAAATCGTCATTTTCAAGCAAAAATCATAATCGTGAGCAAAAAATCATATCGCGATGAAAAATCGAGATAGAGACATGACTCTGGGCTTAAATTGAGCTCCACAAAGTATATTTGAAGAAGAAAAATCAGCATTCCATTCGCATGGAGCCAAGAATAAAAATTCCTCGCGACATATTCATGTTGAAACTTTGATTTTTTCCAACTCAAGGTCAAAAATCGAAAATGGCATTGACGCGGTAAATTGAGACTTTGGCGCGTGTTTTCTTTCCTTTTCAGCGTATCAAACTGAAAGGCTGAAAAAAAGGTCATAATTTATACGATTTTTACTCGGAGAAAAGCGATTTTCGTTTGAAAATTGTTGAAAAATCGTCATTTTCAAGCAAAAATCATGGTTATGGACAAAAAATCATATCTCGGTGGAAAATTGAGATAAAGACATGACTTTGGGCTTAAATTAAGATCCACAGAGTAAATTTCTGAGAAAAAAATCAGCAATTTATTCCCACAAAGTCAACTAAATAAAATCTTCACTCTCAAGTCATGTAAAAATGGCGTTTTTTTTTTCTAAGCTGATGGTGAAAATGCAGAAATACCATTCTCGAGAAAATATAAGATTATGGCACGCGTTCACGTTTCCTTTTAGCTCAACAAACCATGTGGACGACAAAAAAAACATGATTTCACCGTCGTTGCTCGCAGAAGAGCGATTTTCGTTCGAAAATTGATGAAAAATCGTTATTTCCGAGCAAAAATGATGGAAATGGGCAAAAAATCATATCTCGGTGAAAAATTGAGATAGAGACATGATTCTTGGCTTAAAATAAGCTCCACAGAGTACACTTCTAGGGAAAAATCAGCAAATTATTCCCACCGGACTGAAAAAATTGGAGACTTCCATTCAGAAAAAAGAAGTCATATCCTAGCCAAAAATCCCCTCCCGGGGAAAAAAGCCTGGACAAGTCCATTTGTTCGTGACCCCCGTTTCCAATCGTTTTCACAGACAAATCCAACCCCCCTAAAAAGAAATTGAAATAAAATGAAGAATAGGAAAAAACCCTGGGAAAAAATGGCTCCTAAAAAAATGGAGAAAAACCAAAAAAAAAATCAAAACAATTGAAAAAAA
Organism: Diadegma fenestrale; assembly: GCA_037043255.1. NCBI lineage: Eukaryota > Metazoa > Arthropoda > Insecta > Hymenoptera > Ichneumonidae > Diadegma > Diadegma fenestrale. Next base: position 660,736 of record CM073315.1, on the reverse strand, counting down.
TACAATGAATGTAGAAATGGTAAAAAAAAATTGATTATTTTCGCTCAGCACGAAAAATTCTTGATATCCATGAAAGGACAAGTATTCCATTGATGGCTGAAAATCAATTAACAAGAAAAAAGGAAAAGCTCCAAAAAAAACACGGCACAAAAAAAGAAACCCCTAAATACACTATAGCGAATCGACAGAAAAACTTGCGCGACGTGATGGAAAACTAAAGTTTGCCATCGCATGTTGAGCAGTTGAGCGGATGCGCACAGAGTACTTGTCCGGCCCGAAAATTTTTGTATTAGCTTCCGCTATTTTTAGATAGATAGAACAACTCGGTTGTATTCATGAGAAAAATGATGGGCGTTATACAAACATCACTGAACTTTATATATTCAAATGCATTGGTACAAATCCAAAGTTTTCTCTCGATTTGATATACAATTATTTAAGAGAAACGCAGTGGCTAGTCGTCCGGATAGCCGGACGAATAATATTCGTCCAGACACGCTTTATCCAATGATTTCCGCTTTATCCGTACGATTGAGGGTTGCTTATTCGTCCGACCATGCTTTTTAGTGTATGAAATATCCGGACGAATAGCCACAGCCATTAATAAATTAATTATTTGTGCAATATTTTACACGAGTATGGATACATAGAAAAATAACAACTAATGAATAATTAAAGTGCAGCGAGTTAAATTCAATCACCCGTAATGCATCGGAAAAAATTGCACTCCCAGCAATTTTTTGTATTATTGACTTGAAATGTAAATCGGTTTTGGAAAGAACCTTGATTGACTCGAGATTTCCACCGACCATTCACGTGTCTTTTCTAAAAAGCTTTCTGAGACTAAACAATTACGTTATGTCAAGTTCAAAACCTATGAGCACTTCTAATAAAAAAATTTCGGGCCGGACAAGTACTCTGTGCGCATCCGCTCAACTGCTCAACATGCGATGGCAAACTTTAGTTTTCCATCACGTCGCGCAAGTTTTTCTGTCGATTTGCTATAGTGTATTTAGGGGTTTCTTTTTTTGTGCCGTGTTTTTTTTGGAGCTTTTCCTTTTTTCTTGTTAATTGATTTTCAGCCATCAATGGAATACTTGTCCTTTCACGGATATCAAGAATTTTTCGTGCTGAGCGAAAATAATCAATTTTTTTTTACCATTTCTACATTCATTGTATTTTTTTCAATTGTTTTGATTTTTTTTTTTGGTTTTTCTCCATTTTTTTAGGAGCCATTTTTTCCCAGGGTTTTTTTCTATTCTTCATTTTATTTCAATTTCTTTTTAGGGGGGTTGGATTTGTCTGTGAAAACGATTGGAAACGGGGGTCACGAACAAATGGACTTGTCCAGGCTTTTTTCCCCGGGAGGGGATTTTTGGTTCATAACATAGAAGGACACAATACGACAGCGGTATGGGGTAAGTAGCGCAAAATCGGCCGCAGGAGCGCCAAACAGCCTGCAGTGGCGAATAACCGTCCGCAGCGGTCCTCAAATTTGGCAAATGTGCCTGTAATTTTGCCAATATCGAGTGTTTCCATACGCAACAAGTCTTAAAATGTCCGTTATAGTAAGGGATTCATAAAAAAAAAAAAAAAAGGGCAAAAAATAAAAAATTCAGGGTGGCCAGACCCCTTAAAGGAGATTTGCCGCGATGCCTCGTGTCGCGAGGTCCAAGAGCACGAGAGCTCAAAACACGTTGTCTCTGTAGGGAGATCGATCGAGAAGAGAGAATAAGATGGACGCTGGTCAAGTTATCACGTTCCCCCCCATTGTGGCAGCGCCACCTGACAACTTGGTAGCCTCCTGTCATTGATTGTCATATTCGCGACTGTAGTGCCGCGCTGAGAGCGCGCGTGCGGAGCGGGAATTTGAGACAGAACATTCCCAAACATTGTTGTAGTGATGATTGTTATTTTTCACCTCTTCGAAATTTGTGTGTGGATTGGATTTTTCGTTAAAACGAATTTCTTACACGAATTTTTCGATGACACTGAAGTTCGCAACGTTTTCAGTGCAAGTTATAAAATTGATAATTTATTGTTGATAGACAAAGCTGTAACGTTGCCTCATATGAGTCCCTCGGCAATCGAAATGTTGTTCCAAGCGATTGAATCAAATTTTTCTGAACGCTTCAAAACCAAATTCTTCTCGAAACAGATACATTCATCGTGGGGCTGGATTGATCAATAAATTATTGGGCGTTGAAGAAAGAGCTTTCATTCAAATCGACCGACACTGCGGTTCGAAGGTAAAAAACACTTTTTTCTTATTTTTTTCTAGAATTAAAAATTGACGTCCATTCAAATTTGCACAGGGAACCCTTTGTCTCGTGGAAGTAACTCGTGGACAATTTTTTGTGCGCCATGGACAGCGAACAACAGTCAGACCGAAGTGATTGCGTTGAAAAAGTTGGAAGTTTGGTGGTACTTGCTATCGAAGCTGCATTAACATTTTTACTGCGATACGCCGATCCGGTAGTGACGCAATTTCTAATTTCGGTCCTTTGGGAGATACGCCGCTTTTGTCAACAAAAATGGATGTGAGCGCGTCGCCGGGTCAAGACGAGAGAATCCTCATGGTTCCGATTTTGGAAAACCGGCTTCCGAGCTTTGTGTACGACGAGCTGTTCAAACAGTGAGTCAAACAAAACTTTTATTCACAGCGTCGGCGAAGCTGTTGTTGTGGGTCAATCTCATGCGGTACACCCAAACAAACCCAAACAAATTATTAGTTCAAAAATTTATGTTAATCCTTCAAAATATCAGAATATATGCACCCTGGTACACTCAATAAGTGTGCAAAATTTGAGCCCGATCGGATTGATAGTTTTCGAGAAAATCCATTTGTTATTAAAAAACCGACTTTTTTCGCAAGGAATTTCTACACCGGGAGGGGATCACAGCACGATAAAACCAAAACGAAATCATTCAGAAAGAATCAAACTATCACATACGCTTTAGGGCAAATCGATTTTTTATAATTAAAGGGGTGAAAAACGGCTCCAAAAATGGGGTACGATTTTTACTCATAAACAATTGAAATTTCATCGCGAATTTCCAAGTTACAGAGTCGGGAGTGACATCATTCGAAAGCGGTTATTTTTATACGAATTTAGAAGAAAAAAAAAATTGCGTAAAGTTCATGAAAAGTAAAAAAAGAACGCCAACTTTAAAAGATCGCAACCTCAGTAGAAAAATTATGACACAATTTTCTTCATACTACTTTGAATTAAAGTTCCTCTATCATTAAATTGTAGATAAATATTCCTTTTTTCAAAAAGAAAAGAAATCAGAAATTGCAACATCGCCAAGAATGATCCATTCTGAGGACAAAGAAGTTGGATTGGAAAAAAATGTCAAGTCCTTAAATGATACAATTTTCTTAATCGAAATTTCAACGGTTACGAAAGCTCGGAACTTGAATATTACAAAATCATTGTAACAATTACTCAGTAGAAAAATTATGACACAATTTTCTTCATACTACTTTGAATAAAAGTTCCTCTATCATTAAATTGTTGATAAATATTCCTTTTTTCAAAAAGAAAAGAAATCAGAAATTGCAACATAGCCAAGAATGATCCATTCTGAAGACAAAGAAGTTGGATTGGAAAAAAATGTCAAGTCCTTAAATGATACAATTCACCTATCGATAAAACAAAATGAAAACGAAAAACTGAAATCATCATTTTCGTGGTATTGGATGTACCTAAAATGATCAATTTCTTCGAAGGCTCTGCAAAAAAAATGCAAAAACTTGGCGTGCATGGTTAAGTAAAAAAGCCCGGGAAGATAAAGAATCAATGTAAGGCAGAGGTGGACAAAACTGAACAACTGCCTAAAATTGGTTTTCCATTTCTTTTTCATCTCAAAAATCGAAAACTCGTTGATTCAAATCTTGTCAAGATAAATAATATTTATCAGATTTTATGAAAGAAAATTGTTTAAAGTTTCGTTTCACCTGGCTCTTCAGACTTTGAAAAATGGTTATTAATTACGAAAAGAGGAGAGATTTTTGATTAATATGGAAATAGAAAATATCATCGGAGAAAGAGAACAGAGTAAACAGTGGAAATTTAGAATAATATGGAAATATCATCACGGAAAGAAAACAGAATAAACAGCGAACATTTCGATTTTCGGAGGAAGGTCCATTTTCCATTACACGGTGTCATAATGCTACTTTGCGCGTGCATGTGGAGACTTCTAATAAGAACAATGATATAGCCCTTCGCCGGACTTTTTTAGTTAACCATGCACGCCAAGTTTTTGCATTTTTTTTGCAGAGCCTTCGAAGAAATTGATCATTTTAGGTACATCCAATACCACGAAAATGATGATTTCAGTTTTTCGTTTTCATTTTGTTTTATCGATAGGTGAATTGTATCATTTAAGGACTTGACATTTTTTTCCAATCCAACTTCTTTGTCTTCAGAATGGATCATTCTTGGCTATGTTGCAATTTCTGATTTCTTTTCTTTTTGAAAAAAGGAATATTTATCAACAATTTAATGATAGAGGAACTTTTATTCAAAGTAGTATGAAGAAAATTGTGTCATAATTTTTCTACTGAGTAATTGTTACAATGATTTTGTAATATTCAAGTTCCGAGCTTTCGTAACCGTTGAAATTTCGATTAAGAAAATTGTATCATTTAAGGACTTGACATTTTTTTCCAATCCAACTTCTTTGTCCTCAGAATGGATCATTCTTGGCGATGTTGCAATTTCTGATTTCTTTTCTTTTTGAAAAAAGGAATATTTATCTACAATTTAATGATAGAGGAACTTTAATTCAAAGTAGTATGAAGAAAATTGTGTCATAATTTTTCTACTGAGGTTGCGATCTTTTAAAGTTGGCGTTCTTTTTTTACTTTTCAAAAGTATTTTTCCACGGATTTCTCTTCTTTTTGAAAAGGCGAATATTTATCAACAATTCAATGATAGAGGAATTTTTATTCAAAGTAATATAAAGAAAATTGTGTCATCATTTGTCTACTGAGGTTGCGATCTTTTAAAGTTGGCGTTCTTTTTTTACTTTTCAAAAGTATTTTTCCACGGATTTCTCTTCTTTTTGAAAAGGCGAATATTTATCAACAATTCAATGATAGAGGAATTTTTATTCAAAGTAATATAAAGAAAATTGTGTCATAATTTTTCTACTGAGGTTGCGATCTTTTAAAGTTGGCGTTCTTTTTTTACTTTTCAAAAGTATTTTTCCACGGATTTCTCTTCTTTTTGAAAAGGCGAATATTTATCAACAATTCAATGATAGAGGAATTTTTATTCAAAGTAATATAAAGAAAATTGTGTCATCATTTGTCTACTGAGGTTGCGATCTTTTAAAGTTGGCGTTCTTTTTTTACTTTTTAAGAGTATTTTTAAACGGATTTCTCTTCTTTTTGAAAAGGCGAAAAGGTGGGAAAATAAAGTAATAAAGAATATTGTGTCATCATTTTTCTACTGAGGTTGCGATCTTTTGAACTTGGCGTTCTTCATTTAGTTTTCTAGAGTATTTTTCCACGGATTTCTCTTCTTTTTGAAAGAGAAAAAATATTTAGCAACAATTTAATGACGGAGGAATTTTTATTCTTCATAATCATATATAAGGAGTTGGGTCGTCATTTTTCAATTGAGGTTGCGATTTATTAATACTTGGCGTTCTTTCTTACTTCATTGGAGTATTTTTCTACGAGTTCCCTTCTTTTTAAAAAGGAGATATTTTTGAACACTTTACTGATGGTTCCGTAATTTGAGGAGGCTGGAGGAGGGATGAGAAAATGAGTGAAATAGGTTCATTTTTAAAAAAAAATGCAGTATTTAGTATGCCTCAGAACTCAAGAGTTTAGCGACGAGCTGGCCAACTAGAGATTCTTCATCATTGGCAATTAAAATTGAGGATCTCTTAAAAACTGGGAGATATTTATTTTGATTTTACTAGAAAATTGATCACAGGAGATGAACCATGAAAAGTCTACGGTTGGAACATATTGTACGGAATGTAAAAAAAAAAATCAATGTAACATAAAAAATCACGACTTAAAGAGATGATAGACATTTGGGTGCTCAGTATTTAACGCGCTAAAGCTGCGGATGAGTACTGTCTGATATTGGCAAAAGGGTGGAATACGATAAGCGAGAATTAAAACAATGTTTATACTTGGTTACGCATAAGTGGTTCACACTTGTTGTAAGAATAGAATATATAAGTCTTTTCCATTACGTGGCCAACTCCGCTTTTCTATTTTCAAATCATCGACGGAAATCCAACCCTTGCCTGTACTTCGCAACATATTCGTAAAATGTCCATGCTGAATATTGTCACCATGGTGGAAAATTGCACTGAGAACTTTATAACTATTTTCATTAATGCGCACAGTTGTAGACGGTATTGCTTTAATATTGCATTTTTTCTTCTCTATTTTACCGTCTGTCATTTCGAAAATTAACAATTTGAGAACCACAATCGTTTTTAACACCGATATATCTAATTTCTCTATTACATTTGGTGCATGACAAACTGTGCAAGACCGATCAGAACGTAACGATTTCCCTACGCTGAGGTCGATCATAGATTGTAGACCACAAGTCGCTTTTTGGAATTCGGGAACGATGACTGAAATAATCGTGTTCGAACGAATATTACTTATTTTAAAACCACAGGTATTGCACGATTCGGTTAAAGTTATTTGATGTTCAACAACATTTCTTAGTACGCGTAATCTATCACAAAGAGAAATGAAGAACTCACTTGGATCTTGTTGACTTTTATTGATAAACGGCTCACCAACGATTCCTCTTACTTCGAACACGTCAACGTTCTTATCATTATTCATATACGCTTCGATAACGGACCTCATCGTCGAAATTTTACTACAATCCTTCAACATAGTTTCTCGAATGGATGGACAGTGCATAATGCATTGGAGAGTTGAATTCGCATAGCACGATAAATTATCATTATTAGCAAGCCCTCTCACATGAATTGTAATACGATCATCATTTTTGTCCGTATTATGAGCTGTTTCTTCTGTTTTCTCTTGAAATTCGAAAATTCTTGCTGGTACTGCCCAAACTTGGTCGGGTACCTTCTTAGTACGCTGTTTAGCAATACTGTAGGCCATAAGATCAGGTCTATATAATTTTCGTAAACGATTATACTCAATAATAGCGTCTGAATTAGCCTTCACCGAAGCGGGATCATAATTGATGAGATGCAAACCTTCCAAACTAGTGATACGTGATAAAGCAACATAAATTTGGCCACAAATAAAGATAGAATTCCCGGCTTCTACGATAGCATTTTTTAAACTGAGACCCTGACTTTTGTGAATGGTCATGCCATAACTCAGACATATTGGAAACTGCTTTCTAACAACAAATGCACGATCCATGATTTCAAATTTAACGGTGGAACGTTCTAATGCGTATTCCAACCCCGATGGCAATAAAACTTGAATAGTTTCAATATCACCACTTTTCACATCTCGCCCGAACGAAATAATTGTACCAATTGTACCATTCACGAGACCCAAAGTTACATCAATATTTCGCCGGATCATTATTTGTGCTCCGATTTTCACGACGATGTTTTTAGCTAATCCGGCTGTCCTGGAGCTACCTTCATCATCGTTACATAAAGCTTTCGTTACTTTTTTTTTAACATAAACCGGACACTCTACAGTATCCCTTGCCACGAGACATATCTCTTCCGAAGCGATTCGCGTCAACATTGCAGAATTCAAGGCATCACATTGATTACACGTCGGAAGTAAACAAACAGTATCTGGAGGTAAATTGGACATGTAATCACATAACTCGTATAAACGACCGTCAACTGTTACTTCCTTGAACCGCAATTTTCGTGACTCCAAGATCTTTGTGTCCGAATCTGTGATTGCACCCACACGAAGTCTAGCCAACAAATCCCTATACGTATTATCGTCTTTTTGACGCATGTTTATTGTCAATTCGTCATAACAAAATAATTCCAACCACAAATGGAAGGATCCTATTCCTCCGATGTATTTTGACGTCTTTTCAGTTGATAACATGACGAAAGGTGGATCTTCATGTACAGGCGGAAGCTGTAACAAATCTCCAAATAGTAGTACATGTTTTCCACCGAACCAACCATTCTCGGTCTCTTGAGTATTAAATATTTCCGCTAACCGCAAATTAATATACATCAGAGTCACGTTGGAAATCATAGATACTTCGTCCATTACTATCAAAGTCATATTTTTGAGTTCAGATCGTAACAATTTGAGTACTCCATCGGAAAGCTCTCTATACTTTGCAGTTCGACCATGCTCAACGGGTAATTGAAGCAATCGATGTATTGTCAAACCATTGATATTGAATGCAGCTATTCCCGTTGGAGCCGTTAGCGCAGTATCTTTTTCAAGATTCTTCTTGATCCACGCCGCAATAGCGTTAATAAGATGACTTTTTCCGGTTCCTCCTGATCCGCTTACGTAAAGTCGGATAGGCACTTGATTCAAAGATATAGCATTTGTGACCTTGTCAAAGATACGTTTTTGATCTGCATTCAATTCTTGAACCATCTGCGTAAGATTTTTGACATCGATCATGTCTACAATATCTTGAACATCTCTCACAGCTTCTTCCACTTCAATCGGTACGCATTCCAACACCTCGTTATTATCAAGACATTCATCTGCATTTTCAGGGCTACTATCTTTCAATAGTATTTTTTCAACGTCTTCATTCACATACTGTATAGCGCGTTGTATTTCATCTATTTTATCGTGATATCGTAGCCCATCGGCAAGTTCTGTCTGTAATGACGAAAACGCCTCAGCATAAGTATCTTTATTGTTTTTGAGATCATCAATATTTCGCCATGCTTTGAATAATAATAGCAGTGAATAATAATAACGTTCTGGTTCGGTTTTCACGTTATAGATATAATGGTTTATGAGACACGCTCGTGAACGTTTTTTTAAAAATTTCGACGGACCGATTTTGTAAACCTCTGGATTTTTTTTAGGTTTTACATACGTTACATCGTACCATCTACTGAAATCAAAGAGATTAATCGATTCTAATTCTGCAGGCCGATTTGGATAATAGATTTCGACAATGGACGGATAAAATAAGTCTGTCGATTCGGGATCTAATGATTCAATATCTTGGCGATTTTTCAATCTTCGACTTCTAATCATATTGACGTCTACCCACTTAATAGTAGTTTTCGGATCAGTCCCCCACAAGGAATGTCCAAGAACACTATCCGCGGCTTCAACCGCACCACATTCACGGTGACTCAACAAACGCATTGCCCAATTCCAGAGACAACTGACTAGAGATTTGGAGGAATTTATCATTTCGAAGGGTGTCTGGAAGTTACTTTTTTCCGCTTTTGAAACATATTTTGTAACATAAGCCGTCAATACGGTAGATTGTTCACCAATGAACTGAATGTCCATATTCCCTTCCCAAGCGCAAAGTATCGCTGGATTGTAATCATTAATATTAGCTTCCGCTACATCACGCGGCAAATCGTACAATCGGCTTCGCGTTTTCAACTTTTTCCTACCAGCAATGGAAATGGCAACATCTCTGAGTTGAAAAGTTTTCGTTAACGGACGTGGATGGCCAAATTTGCACCGTCGAGAAAACCCAGTTTTCGTTTTCTTACTTCGCAAACAGTAATTATTGTGAACGTGCTTCTGATGAGCATTGACTCGTCGATATAACTCGGGCGAGACATTTTTGTCGGGCATCCTACAAGTAACGTATTTCGTTATGAATGCAGTGATTTCATCAGGTGATGCCTTACCAATTATCGGAGCGTCCTTAACCCAAAGCAAAAGGTGAAAATGCGGTGCACCTCTTGTTTGATACTCGAGACGCCAGAAGTAATGTTCAACTCGACCCAAAGGATCAGCCGAGGAACAAATGAAATCCAACATACCTTTGAATTTGATATTCATGAATCGCGCTGTCGATATTGGGTCCTTTACGACCAATTCTATCGGATCAATTTTAGCATCAATCGAAATATCATTAACTTCACGAATGTATTCAAATAAATCATCCCATAACCATTCGCTTGGGCTGATAGTCAGAAACCACGTGGCAGGACCATATTCACGGGTCATGGCTTTCAAATTACTTCGAGGTACCTTCCAAAATTGTTCCGTATTACGTAACCTGGAAAATATCGAATTCAAGTTTGACTCTAGTTGATCTTTAGACAGTTGATCCAGATAACTAGCTGCCGTATACTTTTCTTTTGGATTCGTTATGTTTAATTTGTGATAAATCCCACTGTTGAGCTGTCGTTTGTAGTTATCGTGTAAAGCATAAAAAAGATATTGTACATCTAACCGATATTCTTTATGTGCAGACATAAACCGAGTTTTCCAATACTCAAAATCCGTAAGACGTACAGATCTCTCTTGATTCTGCCCGTTTTTGCCATAAGCATGTAAATGAGGAAAGCATTGGCAATCCAAATCGAGAAGATTCTTATTTAAAGGAACGTCGTTGACTTTAATCATTTGATAAAGATCTGTTGCAGATGTATTAATTCTTTTTTCGTGAATTGGAAGAATCGTATATGGCTGATAAAAAGGGTCAGATTGTGACTTTTGAGTCAAAAGAGCATTTTTTTTCTCAATTGCATCTATAGCCGTGTTCAATTTTATGTCATTAGTTCCCGTCGACGCGGGATGATTTCCTGTGCATTCATCTTCCTTAAATTCGACATCAGGAATATCTTTAGGGAACAAATCATCAGGGCACGTAGGCAACTTTACTTCTGCATAGAGAGGATTATTTGACTTCAGCCATTTCAAAGCTTTCAATACTTTGTTTTTATCCACCAATCGTTCCCACACTAATTTAGATTTTGTCGGAATACCACGAACTAGAATATATAACTCGTGGTTAGTATTAATCGGATCGGTAGGAAGACAAATCTTTTTCAATGTTTCCTCTAATGGCAAAGGTAGTACGAAATTATTACCTGAAGCTTTTGGAATCATATGCTTCTGCGGCAATTTTTTGTTCATGACAGTACCCAATCTTTGAACAACTTGGAAAGCTTTAGCTCTTTGAATTAATATTTTTTCAAACGTATTGAGTTCCAATATTATTGGTGGTGCCTTAGGATTGTAAAGATCATTAAGAACACACGTGGGGGGCATTTTATCTTCCTTCAATTTGGCGTCACAATAGCGGCAAATGTAGTTTTCTTCCGGAATTGTTGTATATTTGAGGAGAAATTTTTGTAGCTCATTCCAAATTTCACCATATCTTCTCGATACTTCAGACACTTTTATGGGTAAAATACTTTTTTTGATACAAAGTTTTTCACACGATATACACGCATACCGTGGTAGATCCATAGTACGATTGGCCAAAGCTTTGAATGCTGCTTTATACTGAAATCTTATCTCAGTCTCATTGAGATTGATTTCTAAAGCTTTCGATTTCAATCCTTGTGCGTTTTTTTCAGCTTGGTCTGCAATTTCTCGGAGCGTTTCAACATTGCTGTTATTTAATTGGGCATCCAGATCGAAGAATTTTTTATTCAAGTTCATCAGATGATATGTCAATCTTTTGATGCATCGTATCATCGGGAAATGTGGTGATAATACTTGTAGTGACAAAAATTGTGAAGAACAATTTTTTGGATCAATGTAACAGCCATGAGAGTGACCGAGTTTTGTGTCGGTTGTTCGATTAGAACATTTCAGAGCCCGTTCAAAAAACGCAAAAACGTTGGACAATTTACAAGTAGTCAGTTTGTTGAAAAACCCTGTCAAATGATTTATCATTTGAATATCATAATCTTTTATTTTACACAAACTGCCACACTTCCACGACTTTTGATGTTTTTTATGTCCCTCTAGCAGCGCCAACACGTTGATAGCCTTGCCTTCAGAATTCATTACAATAGGCTCTGATCGACCTAAGGGAAAAGAGTAATAAGCAGTTTCCGCAAAGTATGCCTCCGACGAAGCAGTGTGCATTGTTTGACCGCACAACATCTGAACGTATTCATTACTATTGGAAACTGGACAATTCGCGACACGCGTGAGACACACAATGGCTTTTTCTTTAAGGCATTTAAAAGTTTTATTCATTGCAACAACGTATTTTTGCCTGGTAAAAAAGAACCATTTCACTATTCGCTCGGCTTCAAGTCTACAATCTACCGGTAACCGAAGGTTCAGCTTCGCGGCAATGTTTTGAATATACCTTTCCCTCGTAAATTTAGTTTTAATCCAACCGATCCTCCGGGTGAATTTGCAATATTTATTAACGATTGTAACTTTCGCTCGAATTTTAACATTGCGCTCAATAATCTTATGATCTTTTCGAATGCGACCAACGCTCGTGAATTTATTCACTTTATAATTGGCGGTCGAATGTTTTTTATGATTCGGTGTGTTTGACACACCCGGGTTTTTGGTTCCCAAAACTATCGGTTTGTTAAGACCTGTCACAGGAGCATTGTCTACCAAAGATACCAACCTGTTGGAGTTTAATTTGTCAACCGGCATTTTTTCACACAATCTGTCCGTACCAACATCATTCGATGGGATCTCGATATTTTCAATTTCATTGAAATGAATCTCTGACGACCTTTGCTTCTTTCCATATTCTAAGGACCCAGATTTCATCAGCTCTGCAAGATTTTCACGATCGAAGCTAGAAAACTGGTCGGAACCGACATCGATCGTTATGGTATCGTTGTCCATTAATTTTTGCCCATCTATGCGTTCAATTCGCCTGACAGCGTCATTTTCAATGGTCAAATATGGAAAATGTTCTAATGTCCTTGACTCCCGGATTTTTAGCAAATGTTCACGCATTTTTGCACAATCATATCGAACGTCTTCTGGATTGATTCCGTAGAATATTGATGCAGCGAATGCCATCGCAAATAAGCCGCAATCGCGACCATTTGGTTGCAAATCGACTTTCGGAAATAATACAGAGCCGGTTCTATCGAAATCATAGTTGGGAAATAAATGCTGCAAATACACTTTGTGATATCTATGCAGCATTTTGGACCCCATGGAGTCATAAATGAATATTTTCTGCCCATCAAAGTAGCTACAAACCCAATGACCTCCTGCGTGAGTTTCGCGATTCTTCAAAATTAATTCGGCACAGCTGAATAAAATCTGAATGTGTTTTCTGTTCGGCCCAACAGGCTCTATTCTATTGGGACAGTAAAGTTTCCACGGGGGTCGTTGCTCAAATACTGAGTTGGATGCTATTTTCAATAAATCGCCGAACTCTTCAATGTGATCATCATTGAGCAATGAATCATCAACAATCAAACGAGTTTGACGACTGTCAAGAGATTCTTCGTTATTACCTGGAGGCGTTATCGTCTCGTCATAAATAACTATTACATCGTCGTTCTCATGTCGCACTGCCATCTGAGGAAGAGCACCTTTTGGTGTAAGCAACACTTGTTCGATTTCAAATGATGTTCTCTGAAAAACAACAGCTTGTTCAGTACGTAGTACGTCATTAGAACCAAACCTGAGAAAATTGTCACTATCTATTTTCATTGCTACGTTGTGATTTTTAGTTACTTTTTCTCTGTCTGTGCATTGCATTTCCCGAACGGCGTTATTTTCAATTGCCATACATGGAAAATGTTCTAATGTCTTTGACTCCCGGATTTTTAGCAAATGTTCACGCATTTTTGCACAATCATATCTAACGTCTTCTGGATTGATTCCGTAGAATATTGATGCAGCGAATGCCATCGCAAATAAGCCGCAATCGCGACCATTTGGTTGCAAATCGACTTTCGGAAATAATACAGAGCCGGTTCTATCGAAATCATAGTTGGGAAATAGATGCTGCAAATACACTTTGTGATATCTATGCAGCATTTTGGACCCCATGGAGTCATAAATGAATATTTTCTGCCCATCAAAGTAGCTACAAACCCAATGACCTCCTGCGTGGGTTTCGCGATTCTTGACAATCAATTCGGTACAGCTGAATAAAATCTGAATATGTTTTTTATTCGGCTCAACAGCCTCTATTTGATCAGGAAAATAAAGTTTCCACGGGGGCCTTTGCTGATATTCTGAGTTTGATGCTATTTTCAATAAATCGCCAAATTCTTCAATGTGATCATCATTGAGCAATGAACCATCGGCAATTAAACATGTTTGACGACTATCGAAAGATTCTTCATTATTACCTGGAGGCATTATCGTCTCGTCATCGATGACTATTACATTATCATTCTTATGTCGCATTGCTGTCTTAGGAACGCTAGCTTTTGGTGTGCGCAACCCTCGTTCGATTTCAAGCGATGTTCTCTGACAAACAGCTTGTTCCGTTCGTAGTACGTCATCATCATTTTGGTCTACCAAACTTCGGAGAACAGCAGTTTTTTGAGTACCCAATACTTTATCGGTATTCCGTAATGACAGCTGAGAATTGGTTGTTGGTTGCGTACGCAACACTTTATCGTTATTTTGACGTAAACTCTGGTGATAATAGAACGTAGCTTGCTGGGTGCACAGTTTTTTTTTTGTACATGCTTGTTTTGGGGACGAAGCTTCTCGTTTTTTTGGACATACTTTGTTGATAGGTTGAGATATTACAACAGGTTTATCAACACCTCTCTCATTAAACTCATCAGTTTTCGCTCTTGATTGATCGTTTCTCTGAGTCGGGTCTACATGTAATATTTTCTGCCTCAATCTCCACGATTGTTTTTTCCAATTCTCTTTTCGTTTTTTTTGTACAATCTCTAGACATGGTACAAAAGTTGTATTAGTTGCATCGACCGGGAAATGTTCGATTTCTTGCGACTCATAAATTTTGAGCAAATGTGTACGCATACCTGGCTGGTAATACCTTACATTTTCTGGCTTTAAGCCATACAACAATGATACGGCAAATGCTATTGCGTAAAGACCGCAGTCATTGTTATTCGGTTGTTTATCAACAGTCGGGAACACAACCGAATTTTTCTTGTTGAAGTCATAAAATGGAAATAATTTTTCCAGATAAATTTTATGATCTCTATGGAGCGTACTAGCTCCACTGGAATTGTAAATGTAAATTTTTCGTGCGTCATAGTAACTGCAAACCCAATGACCAGCTTGAGGTGCGTTACCATCTTGCCTAACTAACTCACTGCAGCTGAACAATATCTGGATATGCTTTTTGCTGGGCGCAAGAGGCACTATCTCGTGTGGAAAATACAAACGAAACTGAGGTTGCATTTCGAAGCATAACTTAGACGATTTTGCCAAGAGTTGTGAAAATTCGTCGATATGATCATCGTTCAACCAATCGCCTTCGGCTATGCAACGTTTTTGACGAGCAGAAAAATCGTTCGACCTTTCAATCATTTCGAGAGATTGATTGGATAAGGTTATATCTCGGTTTGCGTTGACAATATTCAACAGGCGCTGGAAAGCGCAATTAGCACTTCAAGTGATAAAAAACAACGACTCGCGCTGAAAGCGATGATTTACACGCAATTATGCGTTACAATATTTAAAAATGTCAATGAAGGGCCCTGGCTCGCGCTCAAAGCGACAAGATGGCTCGCGCTTAAAGCAACAAGATGGCTCGCGCTCAAAGCGACGAGATGGCTCGCGCTCAAAGCGACAATTATTGCGCGATAACGCGTCACGATAATAAAAAAGTGTCAACGTAAAGAAAAATTGACACTTTTGTTTGGAAAATTAAAAAATTATCAAATGATACGAAAAAAAAATAAAGGATAAAAAAAAGGAAAAAAAGGTCAAGGTTGGGAGGTAGCAGCGGAAAATTCCCAGCGTACCAGAAAATCTGGAAAAAAAGAAATTGCAGACAGTGAGGGAGTATGCATGCGAAAAACTGTCACGTTTTGATAACACAAAATCATAATTGAAAGAAGCAATTGTGCATTGAAATCTTTTCCAAATTCGAAATTAAACTGCTAAAAATGGATAGAAATATGACCATGTCGAATTTTATATTTATTTGTTGCTGATTCTATGAATGCATCGTCAATAAAGCAAAATTCAACCATGACACCGTTTCATCAATATTTTTTAATCAGCTGATTATTATGTTTTTGGCAAAATTTATAACAAATTCATTGAGTTGATTTTAACCCCCCTTGCAATTTTGAAATAACAAGGATTTTTTTCTCAAAAAGTTTCTCATTTAGCCTATAAAACGGTAGTCTGCAACATTGCAATGACAATGACTGAAATGTAATTCATAATTATTTAATTTTCAACCGATTGTTTCGTTTTCGGCAAATTCTAAACAAGTTCATTGGGTCGATTTTAATACGACTTTGTAATTTTGTTATGTTAATTTATTTCTAAAACGTTTCTTATTTAGCCCATGAAACCGTCATTTGCAACATTGCAACGATGGCAATAGAAAAATTTAACTCCGTTATTTATTTTAACATTTCTAGAAAAACTTTGAAAAATACATAATGTCTCATTAAAATCGTTTTAAAAGTACAAATAAGACTGCTCACAATCGATAAAAAAATGAACTCATAGAATTTTGCATTCATTTGTTGTTGATTCTGCAAATTTTATCGTCAGTATTCCGTAAAAGTGCAGAATTCAACCATGTCACCATTTATTAACATTTTTTTCAATTGTAATCTGTGATTTTCAAGCAATTTTCATTTTTCAACCGATTAATTTTTTTTTTCGCATTTTTAAACAATATCATTGGGTCAATTTCAATCGCACCTCGTAGTTTTAGAATGACCCATAAAACCATCGTCTGCAACATTGCAACGATGACGATGGGAAAATTCAACTCCGTGCATTCGTTAATAAGGGAAAATACATGATATCATAATATAAGAATCGTTTCACAATTGCGCATTAAACAGCTCAAAATCAAGCGAATAAATGAGTAATCGATGAATCAAGAAAATACGCGATTTTTTTTTTTAACGTAGCGGAGAGGCGGGCAAAGGGGAACAACCCTTCAAAAACGCATGAATTTTGGGTTTCCACGAAAACTCGGAAACTTTGATCGTCCGTTACAAAACGTTCATTATAATTGCTAGATAAATTGTGACGACCAATGTTTAGAGCAACATTTTTTTATATTTTTAAAAATGAGAATTTGGCAGAAATATTTATTTAAATTGCAATTTTGATCGACAAGGCTTTTTATTGTTGTTGAAATCATCGTTCTCATTAGGACGATCGGAAAATTGCAATAAATATTATTTCTCTTTTAATAATTGCTAAGATTTTTCAGTTGTTCTGCATGCGGATGAAATTTTTGCTACATTCCGGCAGCCCAAACAAGGAAAATTGTTTTGCTGTCGCAACTCACAGAGAAACACAAGAATTCATGTTTTATTTTACGCATCACATGCTGATTCGGGGCTCCCTTGAATGCTGTGTGCACGCGCGCGTGTGTGTGTGTGTGCGTGTGCTTTAGATTTTTTCTATTCTTCCTTGAATGCTGTGTGTTTGTGTGTATCATGTGTGTGTGTGTGTGTGTGCCCGCGCCAGACACTCGGCATAAAAAACCGTGGAATTAGTAGTTTTTTCAATCTCGAAATTTCTTTGATTGAAATGTCATCGAAATTTTCAAATTTTTTAAATTGGAGCTAACAAAAATTCCAGTTTTTCTTCGGCCGTTCGGGTTTTCCTGCAAATGCGTGAATTTTTCGATTTGTTTAGGAGATTGGTGATAACAAAAATTTTAGTTTCCCATTGGCTGTTCCGGTTTTCCCCGAAAAAACGTGCAATTTTTAATTTTTGAATCTCAAAATTCATAAATCCTTCAATTTAAATTTGATCGAAATTGTCCAATTTTTGAGATTGGAGAAAACAAAAGTTTCAATTTTCGTGGGGTGTTCTGGTTTTCCCGAAAAATCGTGAAATCGTTTTTTTGTTGAATCTCAAAGTTCAAATTTCTCCGATTTCAATCTCATCGGAATTGTCGAATTATTAAGATTCGAGAAAATACAAATTTTACTATTCTTTTTAGAATGTTCCGATTTCCCTGTGAATAACTGTGGGATTTTCCATTATTGGAATCGCGAAATTCGAAATTTCTTCGATTAGAATTGCATCAAAATTACCAAATTTCAGAGATTTGAGAAAAAACAAATTCCACTCATTTTTGCTGACTCATAGAGGAAGCAAAACGGACGTGACGGTGAAAATTTTTTTCCCGTTTGTAATGTTGATGCACTTAAACATCGAAAAATCATATCTAGAAAAAATTTCCGGATGTGTGGATGTGGGTGTATGTTCTGGCACCGCAAAATTCGAACGTTCATCACTCGAGAACGGTTTGAGATTCAGGGCACCCGTTTTGCATCGATTTGTTATGCAATAAGCCTGCGATACGTAAAAAAGAAAATTCTCATGTCTCTCTATGAGTTTGTAAAATTTGCGATAACAAAACAATTTTCCTCATTTTGTCTACCGGAATGTAGCAAATTTTTATGATGCTGAAGTTTGCAACGTTGGAATACAACGAAAAATGTTTGATTTTGTTGATGATTCATTCCATTTCCAATGTCATCCAAATTTTCCGAGCCGACATGCTTTTCGAATGGCAAATATCGATCATTTGATCATCGTAAATACATTCTCCATTTGAATAATTATTTTTGCCGAAGATAAAAAAGAATTTCGTTGCATTCCAACGATTGAAACTTCAAAGTCATAAATTTTTTTATAAAATTCATCCGCATGCAGAACGATTGAAAAATGGCAACATCTCTTAAAAGAGAAATAATTTTTATTGAATTTTTCAATAAGAAAAATGGCGCAAGGCGCAAAAGCGGTAGTGAAAGAAAGATAGAAGAGTGAGGCGTAAGTAAGTAGAGAGAGAGAGAGAGAGAGAGAGAGAGAGAGAGAGAGAGAGAGAGAGAGAGAGAGAGAACTTTGCACTAACGCGGTAGAAAAAGATAGCACGAGGCACTGACGCAGTATAGAGGGAGAGAGATAACACATATTTGTTGAAATTTTTTTAAGAATGAATGATTCACTCCAAATTGTTGCACAGTTTGGGGAGAACCATTAAAATCGAACTTACAGATTAGATCACGCAATAATTTTTTTTAAAGACTTACCGAAATACGGGATATCGTGAAAACCACGAATCCTATACGCTGGACACAAACTCGTAAAAAACTTCTATTTTTCTTCGTCACTCCAACCAGAAGATCACTGTACACATAATTAACACATCGACACAGTAAAAAAAACACGTCTAACAGAAACAGGATGATTTCTATAATGTTCAGAGGAAAAATTGTTACCGAAGCTTCGTTACCGCAATGTTTCTCGTGTAATATATTAACGCGAACCGACTCTGCGAAAGCGATGTAGATACAGGGACTGTTCAACTTTATGACGCGAGGACAACATTCAAAACAAACGTCGTACGTCTTTGTCTCGCGTTGGAGCTTCCTCTGTTTCTCTCTCTTTCTCAACATCGCTGCTACCGTGTGTACTCGTAATGCTTACTCGACAGCCAATCAGAACCATCGATTTCAACAGAGCCCGAAACAACTCCAGGCCCAGCGGAAACGTGAACAATTTTTTATCAAATCGCACGTTGCATTTTCATATTTGATTAAAAAATTCATGCTTCACCCGCTGTTGTAACGGGGCTTGGAGGAAATAATTTCGGTGGACAACGCGAGCAACGAAAAGGAACAGAAGAAACTTCTGCTAAATTATACGCCGTTGAGAAGTAATTTCTGTGGTATTGAAAAAAAAAAGATTTCTTTTGTAATTGGGAAATGAAATGGAAAATAAATACAAAATATCAATAAAAACTCGTCTCACGATTTTTTTTATTCACTTGCGTACATGATTAACAATTTTTTTATAGGAGATTTTACATAAAGATTTACATAAAGATTTTACATTACAATACGTAGACTTATCAACACTCTGTCCACTCAATAATTAAAAAAAAATTTTAAACCGAAACAAGAAGCAATTTCACAGAGACTGAAATTCGAGTTTTTCCAAATTTAGTCTATAAACTTTTTGACGTACAGAGAAGCGCGTCGAGTATTAAGAACTCAAAAACCAAAGAAATATCGAAAAACTATTCATTCGACTTTGGAAAAATAGGTTTTGTATCGTAATTCATTTTTTTTTTTTTCAACAATTCTAACTCGAAGTCTCACATAGCCAAGAGTCACAGCCTCCGACTAACTCGGGTCCAGAGCTGTCGAAATAGGCACGTGAATCAATCCGCGTCTGATTAACGTCGTTCGTAGGCGGCGTACCAATCATATTAATCCTAGAACGGTAACCCGGGGAAAAAAACGACCCCGCGGACGTCCCTAAAATCCCGCGCCCTTTCTCCCGTTTCTTATCGTTTTACCGCATTTTTAACTATTTTTTTTATTTCTAGTACGTCGAACGGAAAAGCGCAGTCGTATGTCTTTTTATTCATTATTTATAATTATTCCGGTTTTTCGGCACTTAAATCATCGCAAAATGCCACGAACACGAATTGAAATTCGGCGGGAATAGAAATCTTGAAAATGGAGGTTATAAGAAACACCGCGAGGAGCAAAACTGGTAGTAAATGAGAGATAGACTAAGGCGTAGTAGCGGTAGAGGGAGAGAGATGGCACGCATCCGAGCGCGCTGCGATCGCTACGGCCGACAGCGGGAACAAAAATCATGCATCGAAATTACGAAAAAAGTAGAAAAAACATTTTTTATCATAAATAAAACGGATTGTATTAGAAATTTATAAAAAATTAATCGAGGCATATTTAAACATATTTCTTAGAATTAAATTGATAATAGAAATTAATAATAGAAAAGCGGAAAACGCATATACACGATGAAAACCGTCTTGGAAATCATCAATTCTGGTTTGGGATAGGTCAGTTCTCAAAGATTCTCCGAAAACACGTGGTCAACAACCAATCGAGAACGTTCTTATCTTACTTACCGACCCATTCTTATTCTTACTACGCAATTCATTCGGTACCAAATCCTGCAACCACCACTACTCTGTGCACGTGTACATCAACCAATGAGAAGTGATTACTTTACGCGAAGCCGAAACAATGAGCTCCGCGTCCACGTGAACTCTTCACAAAGATTTCGACGCTCTCTAAGGTAAGACGAAAACGATATTTCTCCTCCTTCACTTTTTTTCTTGATTCCCATTTTCCTAAGTTAGGGGTTGATTTCTGATTTTATTATTCATTCAACTATAACACCATTTTCATTTTCAATAATTTAAAATGTTTTTTTTTTTTTTAATATAGAAAAAATGGACAAAAAGGACGGAAGCGGCAAGAACGAGGGCAACGACGGAGGCGGAAATGGACAAGATCGTAAGTAGAAAACTGAGAATTCACAATTCTTATTTAGAATCATTTATAAATCATACGATTATTATAATTTGTTTCACGTTTTTTTTTAGCTGCAGAAAAAATGGACACAACGTCCGAGCAGCAGCAGGTTGACGGGTTCGAGGATCTCGAGTTAGATCACGAGCTCGAGGCGTTGTTAAACGCGAAACTCGAGTTGGTCACCCCGCTCCCAGGGAAGGAACCGGGCAATCCGTGCGAAACAACAACAAGTGAGTACTATAAAATATAATCCTTTGTTATTATCGTTTATTTTTGTGTCATTTCTTTTCTCTTTATTATTATTTCATACTTCGAAGAAAGCGAGCCGAAACGAATCGTGACGAAGCCCGGCACGTCGAAGCAGCCAGGATCGTCGAGGCAGGCGGAAGCGTCGGGGGGGGCGGGATCGTCGAGAGATCCAGGATCGTCGGGGCGGGCGGGAGCGTCGGGAGAGCCGGGACCGTCGGGGCGGGCGGGAGCGTCGGGAGAGCCCGGACCGTCGGGGCGGGCGGGAGCGTCGGGAGAGCCGGGACCGTCGGGGCGGGCGGGAGCGTCGGGAGAGCCGGGACCGTCGGGGCAGCCGAGACCATCAAGGCAGCCGCAAACTTCGGAGCGGAACAACAAAGTTGACAGTAAGTACTCCAACTCCAACTTGATTTTCGTACGCGTTTTATACAAAATTTTATATAGCGAGGTGCGGAAATGGGGGTTTCGTCACGCGAAGCGTACGCGAAACGTCCATTCACGTACCGCGTGATATAAAATTTTTTTTTGATATTTACACATTAAAAATTTTTTTTTTGATTTTAGAAAAATTTAGACGAGGGAACCGAGCTGGTCGGAACGTCCAAGAACGGAGAAAAATACGTTACGAAATACAGATGATTCTACAGGCGTCCGACCTCCGCTATGGCCGCCTGAATCGTACAAATCAAACAGGCAAAAGGGGTGACAGGAGAGGGAGAGGAAGAGGGCGGCTGTGAGACGGCGGCGAAAAAAAAACAGACATACTAAAATAAAAAAAATAAGAAAATAAGAATTTAAACAAAATATATAAATTGAGAAATTATATTATGATCAACAAAGAGGCAAAAGGGATGACAGGAGAGGGAGAGGAAGAGGGTAACAGCGAAACGGCGGCGAAAAAAACGAAAAAAAAAAATATATATATATAGAAGAAAAAATAAAAACAATCAGAATATAAACAAAATATATATATTAAGAAATGTTGGCTGTATAAGAGGGAAATAAAAAGATTTTGCCAAGAGCCTCTGTATTTTATTTTTTTTAAATCGTATTCAAAGTTTTGAGAGGCTTCACCGTTTAGAAATCGAAATATTTAATGTTGAAAATTGAAACTTTTAACACTCGCTCTTACGAGAAACTACTGAAAGTTGTGATTTTTATAAATAAATATCTCGACTTCTACATGGTGAAACCTCTAAAAATTCAAGATTGTCCGAGGTAATCTGTATTTTTTTTAAATAACCAAAATTTTCATTAAATTTACGACCGATATTTTTGAAAAACTAAATAAAGCTTTTTTCGATGTCACACAAAAGCGTATGCAGAGTTTTAACAGGCTTCGTCATTTAGAAATCGAAATATTTAATGTTGAAAATTGAAACTTTTAACACTCGTTCTTACGAGAAACTACTGAAAGTTGTGATTTTTATAAATAAATATCTCGACTTCTACATGGTGAAACCTCTGAAAATTCAAGATTGTCCGAGGTAATCTGTATCTTTTTGTATAAAGCAAAATTTCGATGAAATTTACGTCCGATTTTTTTGAAAATAAACCTTCTTCGACGTCACACAAAAGCGTATGCAGAGTTTTAAGAGGCTTCATCATTTAAAAATCGAAATGTTTAATGTTGAAAATTGCAACTTTTAACACTCGCTCTTACGAGAAACTACTCGTTAATTTTCGTTCGTAAAAGCTATAAAGAAAGGAATAAAGTGCGGTAAAGATTAAAATCGAAGCGCGCTTTTGTTTTTTCTTGCAACTTTTTTAACGAAACGTCACTTCAATTTACATGCGTTTAGACGGGAAAAATAGAAAATTGGAAATTAAATATCGCAAAAATTGGAAATTAAATGGCGCAAATTCTAGACGGCAGAAAATGTTTCGTCTCGTAGAAAAATTGTTCGTTTTAATGTCAAGAATATTTACACAAAATACCTTATCAACCAGTAAATTATTAAAATTTTTACACGAAGAACCAAAGTACGAAAATTTTCGAAAGAATTCTGCGGGTTCCCTTATGACTCTGAAGTTTGCAACGTTGAGATTCAACGAAAAACATTTTTTCTATTGATTATTTATTGAATTTTGAAAGTTGTGACAATTTTTTGGGTCGATTGAGTTTTTTCGTCACAAGAGAGAATCGTTTTATTGGCCGGACCAAATATTCAATAATAATTGTTGGCTCTGCTGGAGAGATAACAGAATTTCGATGCATTCCAACGATGGAAACTTCAGGATCATGGTTCCCTTCCCATTTCGACATTTCGACGTTTTTTTTAATGAAATTGGCATTCGTGCAATCAACGAATAATAATTCTTATTACAACCGGAAATTCCGTTTTTTTGTTGGAATTTTTAATAATCGGGACTAGAAAAAATCGGTGGGACGTCGTGAAAATGCTGCGAATAAGTTGCGGAATGTAAATCAATCGAGGAAAACAATGAAAATACTCGAAATGCGGAAACGTTCATTTCTTTATTAAATACTCGATGCATGTATAGTTCAAACAACCGACAAGTAATAGGAAAAAAAAACATGAATAAACCCACTTCGATAACGTGACGATCTACGAATAACCATAACAATTATTATTCTCAAGAAAAAACGGCAGATAACATGAAAAACCCCTGTCGAGCGATCGTTTGGTTTACAACGTTAAAGAGCAACGAAACTTGTTCGTTTTTTTCAATGAGAAGCTAAACTTCGTAGGCATTTTTGAACGGCAGAAATGAAACGTTCGCCATTTTTCTGTAACGAAGACTAAACATTCAGGAAAAAGAATATTAAGAATCGAGAAATTCACAGCTGACAAAACCAAATTTCTTCCTCATCCTCGACCTCTGATCAAAAACGTCACATACATTTAGCTTTACACTTAAAAAAAAACGTAATCTCTTTGCACTCTAACGATGCGAATTTGAGACAATCTCAACGATGTACTTTGTGAATATTATCTGCGAGACTTTGGAGGAGAATTTCCCGAGTTATCACGTTGCGAAGTTGATTGTTGCTGCTGATTATCGTTTCTGGGATTATTGATAGTGGCGTCCCTGGCGAGAGTAGAAACGGGCTTTTCGGCGATATTTTGTGACCATCGTGGCCGAGGATCGTTTTGTAAAGTTTCCGTAAGTCCTCTTAGCAAATCGGACTCATTGTGACTTCGTGAAGAAATTCGAGGACATTTTCTGGCGATCTGGTGGTCATTGCAGTGGTAGTGACGTTCATAGTGGATTCCGAGAGCGCAGGGTTGTTTACATCCCTGGAAGCTCCGCTTCTCTAAAACGATTCTGTTGACTCTGCGATTCCAAGTCTGGCACGAATCTATTCGTCTCCGTTGACGATCACGTGCTTCTCTTTATTTCCGGAGAATTTCTATTTATTTCCCGCGACAATAAACACGCCCTTATCGCCAAGGATCCGATTCCGGAAATCTATTGGCCCGTGATTCCCGAAAGGATCAATGAATCTAATGCGTTGCGAAAGATTTCTCGATTCACGACGTTCCGACGATTTTCCGTTACCCTCCGTTCCATTTCGCGATGTACGCTCCGGGACTGGAGGCGTTTCTATTCGCCGAGGCGACTCAATCGGAGAATCTGAAAATACGAGAATCAAAATTAACTCAAAACAAAAATCCTCCGACCATTTTCAATTATTTCAATTAATTTTCTTCTTTTTCTCATCGGGAAATGTTTAATCACTTATTTAAAATCATTTTATCTGGCTGGACAAGTAAAGGTTCGAGGCATCGGATTATCTGTATAGTGCGGTTTTTTTAGTCAAATCGAATCGTGCACATTCGTTATTTGTAGTTGAAAATAAATTGGAAACTGTCGTTCATAATTCTTTCTCAAATTCCAAGCAAAAAATTTATCGTTGGCCATTTTTCGTGAGATATTTTGATCCTTTTTTGAAAAGACTCTCGCTCTTAGTGTTTAGACATTTTTTAATTTACCCGAATTCCTTTGCGTCGTTCTCCCAGCCTAAGAGTAATCGGTGCAACCGCTGGATCAATTACACTCAGTCTCGGTGCTGTTTGGCCATTTCGAAATCTAGAACTTCCACGAACTCGAAGCAAAACGTTTTTACGTCTCGCGGGATTTTGTTGTCTCGGTGTGTCTCGTGGTATTATGTACTAAAAACGCTCCAATTCTGCTGCTGTGAGCGGTCTCGGTTCCGCATCCACACGATGCACAGGAATCTGACCGTATAGGGCCTTGGTCTTGGCAATAATGGTGTTGGCTGCTGGTTCAACATTTGTTGTCTCTGTTCCTGTGAAAAAAAACCGTTCCAGGACTTCATTTTAGGAAAATCCAATATTCGCAAACATGCTGCTAGATTTTTGACGCTAAATTCTTCATTTTTAGGTCGCCACAGCCTCCCTCGTGATGTATTTGGCAATTTTCACGCCCTCCATACCGAGTCTCGCAAAATAGAACGAGGACAGAATTTTTCTTAATTTTTCCACGAAATTACCTCGTGAGTAACGATTTTTTCCCTGTGTTTTTTAATTCTAAACTCACCTGCAGTATCACGTGTTTGTAAAAATCAGACAAAGGTTTCCAGCGTGTATTCGTTTCGACGTTGTCAAGCTTTTTCTCACTGTTTTCTTCTCCAATCTCATAGGGACTTTGAAAGTCGCTATTATCGAGCATAACGAATCGATGTTAATGTTTTTTTTTTTTTTAATCCACTTTCTTTTCACATCACATGCACTATTTCACTCGGTTTTTCGGCACTGAACCCATCGCAGAACCACGAACCACGAACAAACAAACGAACACGTGAATTGCAGTTCGGCGGGAAATACGAATCTCGAAAAAGTCGTCATAAAAAACGCCACGAGGCACAAAAGCGCTAGTAGTCTGAGGCGTAAGTAAGTAAAGAGTAGAAAAGGAGAGAGAGAAAGAATAATAATAATAGCACGAGGCACTGACGCGGTTAGCGGATCACGAGGCACTGACGCGCGACGCGGTAGAGTGAGACGGAACGTAGTGCCAACGCAGTAGAGGGAGGGAGACAGCGCTCTAGGCGGGGCGGCGGTAGAGAGAATGGGGGTAGCTGCGAGCGGGTGACGTCAAAAAACTTGCGTCGAGACCCGTGATCAACCGCTCAAAAAATCCTGTCTAGACAATTGGTCAATCCCTTAAAAAAGTGCCGGCAAGATTATTGCTTTATCCCTTAAAAACTCTCATTAAGATCCTTGGTCAACCCTTATAAAAAAATCCCGTCAAAACTCTTCGTTAATCCCTCAAACAATCTCGATGGGACTCCGAGTTTATCTCTTAAAAAACGTTCGTCGAGACCGCCACTGGACAACCCCGTAAAAAATCCCGGCCAGACTCTCCGTCAATCCTTCAAAAATTCAAAAAAGTCCCAGCGAGATTTCTCCCTACTCTCTCGCGCCCTTTCACCCTTCGTTCTCCCTTTTTTTTAATCGTTTCATCGTATTTTTGACTAGTTTTTTGACTCCCAGCAAGATTTTCCCAAGCTCACGTGATTCTGCATTCAAAAACGAAAAAAATGAGCCCAAGTTGGACCCTTTTTGTTGAGTATTACCAGAGATAATCGCGCGCCATCGAGCGCGGTATCCCCACTCTCCGCGCTCAATGGCGCGCGGAGAGTGGGGATACCGCGTTCAGCGGGTGACGTCACGGCCCGAAATGTCCACCATGACTCGACAAAACAGAAAAGTTGCTGGAATTCGCGGCCAAAATTTTACATGTGTAATTTCTCTGAATTGACTGAACCGATTTTCTTGAGCCAAGGATCATTTCAAAGATAAAAAATCGTAGAAAATTCACATCTAATACGAAATTTTTCTGTCAACCCGTTTTCCCGTTAAAACGATTCAAAGTTTGTGTGACGTCATAAAATGCCTATTTTCGAGTATATAAGAGTCCGGCCGGCTCGCGCGCTACGCTTTTCTTTTAAACTTGGCGTCGAGCCGCTGCCGCGTCTCTTGATTAGGGGGAGATAAAAAAATTAGTTTTCTATTAATTATTGTAGCTGGTCATTCCAACATAGAGAGCTGAAAATTGGACAGCATACGGGGTGAGGCTTCTGCTACCTAGAAGAAAATTAGCGGCAAAACCCCATATAAATTTATTGTTTTCGGTGAAGGCTTTGTGGGAGGCCAAATTTCACGTAGCGTTTGACGGCAGAGTGGGGGTAGCCGTCTCCGGCTCGCGCGCGCTCGCATGAAAAGTGAATTCGCGCGTTCAAATTGCCCCAACATGTAATATCTACGGAAATAATCAACTTATCGAGTTGTTTTTTTTTTTTTTAACCTGGGCTAACTTTTTCCGCTGAGCATGATTCGGCTATTCAAAATTCTTGAAAATCGAAAATTCACCTCCAAATTTGTTGATAATTTTTTTTTTCATTTTTTTAACACAGTTTTTTACACAACTTTTGGGTGAAATCAATTGCACATATTATCGTTGTGATGTTCCCCAACTACTGTACAGAGGGGAAAAAAATTCAATGCAGAATGTTTTTTTAGCGGAGCACGTGTCATTCCGTTGCCAGAAAAAATTAACTATTCGAAGCGATTGCGACTACGAGAGATAACCACATGTTCTTAAGTATGAAGAATATTTTTTCTTTTTAATTAAAATTATTATGCATTATTTTTCAGAAAACACGTATTTTGCATTGCATTTTTTATATAACTTTGGATCAAGAGCCACTCCGACTTTACGTAAGCGGACCGGGAGGAACCGGAAAAAGTCATCTTTTAAGCGCTATTAGAGCACGGCTCAAGAAAATTTTTGAAAAAGATACTGCAGTAGCTGCTCCAACAGGAACAGCTGCATTCAATGTCAATGGTTTGACAATACATCGATTGCTTCAATTACCCGTTGAACATGGTCGCACTGCAAAGTATAAAGAGCTTTCCGATGGAGTACTCAAGTTGTTACGAGCTGAACTCAAAAATGTTACTTTGATAGTTATTGACGAAGTATCCATGATTTCCAACGTGACCTTGATGTATATTAATTTGCGGTTAGCGGAAATATTCAATACCCAAGACTCTAAAAATGGTTGGTTTGGTCAGAAACATGTACTCCTATTTGGAGATTTGTTGCAGTTTCCACCTGTACATGAAGATCCAGCTTTCGTTATGTTATCAAGTGATAAAACGGAAAAATATATCGGAGGGATAGGATCATTTCATTTGTGGTTGGAGTTATTTTCATATGAAGAATTGACAATAAACATGCGTCAAAAAGACGATAATACGTATCAAGAGACTCGGCAGAGTCTCGGGACAAGTACATTTGAAAACAGCTGTGCGTCGTCTGCTTGTCCCGAGCGCTCGCCGAGTCTATACTTTCTCGTGGTAAAACGATTCGCGGTGGTGGGGAAAAAAATTTCGATGACATTTCAGCTAACTGTAAAGCCCAGGAGTCGTCTAGCGACCTGAAAATTGACATGGAGACTAATTACGCGATACCCTTTCGATAGAGCAGAAATTCAATACGATTGATTAAGTAATTGCTGAGAAAAAACTTTGCACGGGCTTAGTCCTATCTCAGCCTGCGTCAGAACCACGCTACATCGAAGGATTTGACGTGTCTGTATATGGCCGCCCGACAACACATTTAAAGGGGTCTGTGCGCCCATCTTAGCCAATCCCGGGTTGCGAAATTCCTGATTGGTCGAGGCTGCGATGATTCCAATGAATCCGTCGTGTGCACACGACAGTGCAGACGAGCGAGCGAAAAATGTCAGCTGATATTTCGAAGGGCCATTTTGACGTGAGTGTGAGAGAGAGAGATAGCTGAAATAAGTTCATATTTTTCTTTTCCGCCCTTGATATTTTCGAGAAAATAACTGTTACAATTGTTCCTTGTCGAACGACGAACGTTGGCTAACCATTTATTTTCTTGAGGATGCAAGGTTATGGGAGAAGAATGTGTTGCTGGTTTTTCGTTACCGAGTCTGAACGAATGCTGTGATACAGCTTTGACAGCTCGTCATAATCTCACACTTTCGAATTTTCAACTGCCATATTACCGACATGCTCCGATGACGAGAGAATATACTTCATGAATGAATCTGCTACACATCTTTTGACCCTTTCCTACTCCCACCATTTCATTCATTCAAAGCATGACTTATAGATAATAATTCTCAGCGATGTAAAAAAATCTTGTCGCTGATTCGAGCCACATAAAAATCTTGTCGCAGAGGCGCATGAAAATCTTGTCGCTGCAAGTTATCTAATAGCTCCGGATAACTCTCAGTGACATCAAGATCTTGTTGCTGAGCCGCATGAGGATTAATCGCTGAGCAATAATATCTCTCAGTGTTCGGGAATGACGCAATAAGCCGGTAACGCGAGCATCGGGTCGTGGTTCGCGCTCTGCCGGCCGAGGCGCCACGCGACGGTCCTGTCAATCAAAGGACCTCGCGTCCATCATAATTCGGGAATTGACATGCGCGCAATTCGTCACTATCGATCGCCTATCGAGCGGTCCTTCTTCTCAATCCAGACTCGATAGAGTAAAGACACGCGAATTTCGGGCTCCTTCGTTCTCTTCGGTCTTCCCGTTTGTATCCGCGAGTATTGTACGCATCTCGTAACCGCCTTACAACCGGTTACGAAATTATCGGTCTCCAAGTCGAGGAGAATCGAACGTCGGGCTTATTTTTCGGGCACTTCATTATAATTAACGATTTATTGGAATTTTCGGGAAGTCGGCATCGCGTCTCGCGTCGCGGCCATCTTGACCACGTGGCTTACGGGAAGACGCTCTCGTGCACGTCGAGACTTACGACCTCGTCGTGTCCGGGATCGAGAGCTCGGGAATTAGTTTATATAATCTTGTATCAAAACACATTTTGTCAAATAAAATCGGGTTCATCGCATTGTTCGCTGTTTCGCCGTGCGGTCAATTTCTTTTCCCACCTACACCAGATCCTCATTACGCAACACTCAGCGAAACAAAAATCTTGTCGCTAAGACAAATGAAAATCTTCTCGCTGAGGCAAATGAAAATCTTGTTGCTGCGAGGGCTCAGTGACATAAAAATCTTGTCGCTGCGAAGGCTCAGTGACATAAAAATCTTGTCGCTGCGAGGGCTCAGTGACATAAAAATCTTGTCGCTGCGAGGGCTCAGTGACATAAAAATCATGTCGCTGGGCCACAAGAAAAAATTGTACATTTGTTCCTTTCTGCCAAACTTCTCATGGAGCCAAGGAAAAAAATTCTTCACTACAACTTCATGCTAAAATATTGATTTTTTCCAACTCGTGGTCAAAAGTCGAAAATTTAATTCTCGCGATAAATTGAGACTTTGGCACGTGTTCCCTCTTTGTTTCAGCATATTAAACCGAGTGGCTGGGAAAAAAATCATGATTTCACCATTTTCGCTTGGAGAAGAGCGATTTTGGTTTGAAAATTGATGAAAAATCGTCATTTTCAAGCCAAAATCATGGTAATGAGAATAAAATCATATCTCGATGAAAAATAGAGATAGAGGCATAATTCTGGGCTTGAATTGAGCTCCATAGAGTCTAGTTGCTGGGAAAAAATCAGCATTTTATTCTCATGGAGCCAAGAAGAAAAATTCTTCGCTGGAACTTCATGTTCAAATGTTGATTTCTCCAGCTCGTGGGCAAAAGTCGAAAATTTAATTCTCGCGATAAATTGAGACTTTGGCACGTGTTTCCTCTTTGTTTCAGCGTATCCAACCGAGTGGCTGGAAAAAAAATCATAATTTATACGATTTTTACTCGAAGAAGCGCGATTTTCGTTTGAAAATTGTCGAAAAATCGTCTTTTCCAAGCAAAAATCATGGTAATGGGCGAAAAAGCATATCTCGATAAAAAATTGCGATAGGGACATAATTCTGGGCTTGGATTAAGGTCCAAATAGTGTCCTTCTAGGGAACAAATCAGCATTCTTTGTTCATGAAGCCAAACAAATAGGTTCTTCGCTCCTAAGTGATGTAAAAATGTCGTTTTTTTCTAAGCTGATAGTGGAAATGCAAAAATACAATTCCCAAGAAAAATTAAGATTATGGCGTGCGTTGACGTTTCCTTCCAGCTTAACAAACCATGTGGACAAAAAACATGATTTTACCGTCGTTGCTTGGAGAAGAGCGATTTTCGTTTGAAAATTTATGAAAAATCGTTGATTTTGAGCAAAAATCATGGAAATGGGCCAAAATCATATCTCGGTGAAAAATTGAGATAGAGACATGATTCTTGGCTTCAAATGAGCTCCACAGAGTACACTTCTAGGGGAAAATCAGCAAATTATTCCCACCGGACTGAAAAAATTGGAGACTTTCAATCAGAAAAAATAAGTGATATCCTAGTGTTGAGATGAGTCGTCGACATTTAACGCAATCGCGAACCGAAGAAGGCCGAGCGTAGCCGAGCGTAGCCGACCGTAGCCGACCGTAGCCGAAGGGACCTGCGTGTTTCGAACGCGATAAGCGACGCGATAAATCAGTTACGAGGGAACTCGATAAGCGATAGCACGCGGGATATCTCCTAAGGTTACAAATAAAGTAAAAGCAAATTAACGATACTCTTCGAGTCTTTTATCTTTCCTCCAAGAAAGTTGCTCCCCGATCCATAGTCCCTAACACCTAGCCAAAAATCCCCTCCCGGGGAAAAAAGCTTGGACAAGTACATTTGATGGTGATCCCCATTTCCAGCTGTTTTCACAGAAAAATCTAATCCCCCCTTGAAAAAAATTGGAAACGCCAACAAAATAAAGAATTTAAGAAGACCAAAAAAAAAATTCAAGAAGATTGAGAAAAATGCAAGAAATGCGAGAATGGTAGAAAAAAATTAATAGTATTCGCTCAGCATAAAAAATTCTGATATCTATAAAAGGACAAGTATTCCCTGTCTGAAAATCATGTTGATGTTCGAAAATCAATTAACGAGAGAAAAGAAAATCTTCCAAAAAGACACGTCTCAAAAAAAGGAACCCCTAAATACAAAATGGCGAATCGACAGAAAAACTTCATAAAAAAATACAAAACTAAAGTTTGCCATCATATGTTGAGCGTATGCGTACAGAGTACTTGGCCGGCCCGAAATTTTGAATTAAAGTGCTCAGCTTGGTTAATCTTGGCATAACGTAATTATTTGGTTTCAGAAATCATTTTAGAAAAGACACGCGAAAGCTTGGCGAAAATCTCGAGTCAATCAAGGTTCTCTCCTAAAACGATTTATATTTCAAGCTAGTAATCCTAGCCAAAAATCCCTTCACGGGAAAAAGCCTGGACAAGTCCATTTGTTCGTGACCCCCGTTTCCAATCGTTTTCACAGACAACGCCAACCCCCCTAAAAAAGAATTGAAATAAAATGAATAATAGAAAAAAAAACCCCTCGGAAAAAATGGCTCCTAAAGAAATGGAAAAAAACCGCAAAAAAAAATCAAAACAATTGAAAAAAATGAAATGAATGCAGAAATGGTAAAAAAAAAATTGATTATTTTCGCTCAGCACGAAAAATTCTTGATATCCATGAAAGGACAAGTATTCCATTGATGGCTAAAAATCAATTAACAAGAAAAAGGGAAAAGTTCGAAAAAAACACGGCACAAAAAAAAGAAACCCCTAAATACACAATAGCGAATCGACAGAAAAACTTGCGCGACGTGATGGAAAACTAAAGTTTGCCATCGCATGTTGAGCAGTTGAGCGGATGCGCACAGAGTACTTGTCCGGCCCGAAAGTTTTTGTATTAGCTTCCGCTATTTTTAGATAGATAGAACAACTCGGTTGTATTCATGAGAAACATAATGGGCGTTATACAAACATCACTGAACTCTATACATTCAAATGCATTGGTACAAATTCAAAGTTTTCTCTCGATTTGATATAAAATTATTTAAGAGAAACGCAGTGGCTAGTCGTGCGGATAGCCGGACGAATAATATTCGTCCGGACACGCTTTATCCAATGATTTCCGCTTTATCCGTACGATTAAGGGTTGCTTATTCGTCCGACCATGCTTTTTAGTGTATGAAATATCCGGACGAATAGCCACAGCCATTAATAAATTAATTATTTGTGCAATATTTTACACGAGTATGGATACATAGGAAAATAACAACTAATGAATAATTAAGGTGCAGCTAGTTTAATTCAATGACCCGTAATGCATCGGAAAAAAATGCACTCCTAGCCATTTTTTGTATTATTCACTTGAAATGTAAATCGGTTTTGGAAAGAACCTTGATTGACTCGAGATTTTCACCGACCATTCACGTGTCTTTTCTAAAAAGCTTTCTGAGACTAAACAATTACGTTATGTCAAGTTCAAAACCTATGAGCACTTCTAATAAAAAAATTTCGGGCCGGACAAGTACTCTGTGCGCATCCGCTCAACTGCTCAACATGCGATGGCAAACTTTAGTTTTCCATCACGTCGCGCAAGTTTTTCTGTCGATTCGCTATTGCGTAAAAGGAACGCCAACTATTAAAAAATCGCAACTTCAGTTGAAAAAAAACGACCCAATTTTTTCTTGATATTACTTTGCAATGTAACACTTTTGATTTACTAAATTTATGTATTTTATTTTTTCTTCACTGCAAACCATCTTTTGACCTTCATAAAAATCTTATCAAAAAGTGTCAAACTCAATTGAGAAAAAAAAAATAAAATCATTGTGCCGTAGCCAAGAGCTCATAAATGAATGACTAAATTTCATAGACGAACGTACGCCCTTAACACATTCGGTTCAAGAGTTTCTCCATTTTGGAGGATTCCAGCATGATTATCCTGAATATTATGATGACTTCATGCTAGCCAAAGATCATGAATGTACATACAATACAATTCCACGGGAAACGAAACATAAAAAAGGGCACGTTTGCGTACAAGGGCACGCGAACACGTACACTAGGGTGCTTTTTTTTTTTGGCGACATTTTTTTTTTCACTCCCATCTCGCATTTTTGTGGGGAATACCTTAAAGAAAATTCCCTGAAAATTTGAGCCCTTAATATTAATTTTAAGTACTCGCCCAAGGCGTCCAATGATTTCCCCTTTAAAATACACGTAAAGTTCGATTTTTCTTCTTAAAAGTTCTACAGATCAGAAGCATTTAAAGGTACGATCTTGGTCGACGAACCGATTTATTAATAATTGAATGCTCTACAAAAGTGTCCATTGTGACGTGATTGTAACTCGAACTGGCGTGGTCGTACGGGTCACTAAACCCAATTTTTTCATGAAATTCTCGTTTTTTTACCTCTATCTCGTAAATGACAAGAGCCACAGAAAAAATAAGAATGACAAACTTGGAGGAAATTCAATTTTCTACAAAAAAGTATTGAAGCACCAAATCGCTAACATCGATGTTTCTTGAGATATTGGGCTTTTAAGTTGAGGTAGTATGGAATTTTCATGGATTATTGAGCTAAACTGTATAAGTTTTTAATTTATTATTCTTTATTGTGATTTAAATCATCAAATATTTATTCGTTAAGTTGCAAATGATTGGAAAGTTGAATAATTGAACGTTTTGAAACTGAAATTCGAGAAAAAAACACATTTTCAAAGTGCTTAAAATTATTTTTTTCACTTTTCACGAATTTTTCAATTGATTTTCTCCCGATTCTTCTAATTTACTTACCAGTAATTGAATACCTATGAATTTCTAGTTGAAAATATGTTGTAAATTTACAAAATTTTCAACTAGAAATTTACAAATTTTACAAAATTTTTGTAAATTTACATCATATTTGTAACTAGAAATGTATAGGTATTCAATTACTGGTAAGTAAATTAGAATAATCAGGGGAAAATCAATCGAACAATTCGTGAAAAGTAAAAAAAACAATTTTGGGCACTTTGAAAATGTGTTTTTTTTCTCGAATTCCAGTTTCAAAACGTTCAGTTATTCAACTTTTCAATCATTTGAAACTTAACATAATAAATATTTCATGATTTGAATGACAATAAAGAATCATAAATTAACAACTTATACAATTTAGCTCAATAATCCACGAAAATTCCATACTACCTCAACTTAAGGGAGCTTTCCAGTGTGACAGCCCGAAAAATCGCTGTTTTTCGCGATTTTTTTTTTTAAAGAAAAAATAATCTAATCGGTCTGGTTTTTTTTTGTATATTAATTGGGTATTGAAGAATACAAAACAATTTTTTAAAGATCGATTTATTTATTAATTAATATCTATAAAAATTATGAAACAATTGTTGCAGAAAATGCACTTGGATGTGGTGTCCACGTTGGGGGTCACAATTTTGGTCTGAAACAAAAAAAACAAAAAGATTATTGATCGGTATATAATTGGCTTTCGTGCTATGGAGGCTTTTTTTATTTTTTTTATTTTTGCAAAAATGGCGCCGGTTTGAACAAAAAGTATCGATTTTAGCATTTTTTTTTGGCAGTTTTTTTTACAAAAAAATAGGAAGATGTCAAAAAAAAAAAAGCTTCCATAGCACGATAAACAATGACGTTAAGAATATTGTGTAAAAAATTCAACTCGATAGCTTTAAAACTCTGCCCTCCAAGTTGGACACCGTTTTGAAAAATGCTGTTTCGAGAAAAACGCGTTCAAAGTTTCAATTGAGAAAATTTTAGGTAAATTGTTTACTTACGGTCAATCAGCGATGCCACGTCCATATAATATCCCTTCTGCTTCTTCAAAAAGATCGTGCTGAATCGATTGTTCAGTCCGACGAGCTGTCCTCGCCTTTTTGCTATCCAGGGACGCCAGGCGGTTTGCTTGGGTGATGCGCGCATTCTTGTACTTAGCGGCGAAATCTGCGGCGCTCGGCCCTATCGTGCATCCCATCGTCTTCAAAATTTTTAAAATTGGGTCGTAACCTTCATTGAAGGTGCACACAGCACACTGTGTGCACACAGCACACTGTGTGCACACAGCACACTGTGTGCACACAGCACACTGTGTGCACACAGCACACTGTGTGCACCTTCGTGCTTTGGGGCTAGTTGCCACACACAGTGATTGAAGCTCTCGTGATTGTTTTGAGTGTTCGCGCCCGTACATCGTTCTAAGAGATTCTCCGTTGTTAGATCATCGTAAATCGGTTTTAAAACTTGTTGTACGTCTTCGTCGAGTGCTGGTGGATGGGTGTACTCCTCTCCTCTGGCCTCGGCTTTGCGCCATTCGCACCACGAATCTTCTCCCGGAGGGCAATACTCATGCTGAGGATTTCCATCAGTTGAGCTTTTGTGATAAAATCTGGACTCTGGAATCTGGACTATTTTTCAAGTTTTTTGCTGCCGAAGTGCTCGCAAACGTTAGATCCGTTCCGATATCGTGTCGATTTGTTCCCTTGAAACCCGCGGATCTTTTTCGTTCATTTCGCGGATGTCCGCTTCTCGAGCCTTTTCTATCCTGCCACGCACATTTCTTTTTCGTAGATCTATCCATTTTGAATGTCGAAACTGAACTGAAAGACGAACCGGACTCACGTTGGAAGGGACACGACCAGGTAGGAACGAGATAATAGAAACAACGGTCGCACGGGCAGACGGCCGACGCGGCAGCCGTAGCGCTCCGTTGCCTTCTAGCAAAAAATGCTCCACAGTAACCGAAATAATCTGAATTTCGGCATGCAAATTTCAGGGAATATTCGGAAGAGTGTATACTATTCGATGAAGCAAAAAAAAAAAATTCGATTTTTTTTTAATTTCACACTGGAAAGCTCCCTTAAAAGACCAATATCTCAAGAAATATCAATGTTAGCGATTTAGTGCTTGCATACTTTTATGTAGGAAATTGAATTTCCTTCAAGTTTGTCATTCCTATTTTTCCTGTAGCTCTTGTCATTTACGAGATAGAGATAAAAAAACGAGAATTTCATGAAAAAATTGGGTTTAGTGACCCGTACGACCTCGCCAGTTCGAGTTACAATTACGTCACAATGGACACTTTTGTAGAGCATTCAATTATGAATAAATCGGTTCGTCGACCAAGATCGTACCTTTAAATGCCTCTGATCTGTAGAACTTTTAAGAAGAAAAATCGAACTTTACGTATATTTTAAAGGGGAAATCATTGGACGCCTTGGGCGAGTACTTAAAATTAATATTAAGGGCTCAAATTTTCAGGGAATTTTCTTTAGGGTATTCCCTATAAAAATGCGAGATGGGAGTGAAAAAAAAAATGTCGCCAAAAAAGAAGCACCCTAACGTACACGTACTTCCCGGACGAATTCACTGCAAAGATCATACAAAAACTCGGCGTGCATGGTTTTCGAAAATAATTTCGGGAAGACAAAAGATAATCGAATGTACCAACAAGATTAAGGGGGGGGGGGGGGTAAGGGTTTTCACTTTCGAAAAATCGAATTTTTTTGGCTTATCTTATTGTTTAACATCTCAAGAATATGTCATTCAAATTTTAAACCGATCTGACCAATATTCTTGGAGTTATTGTCTCCTGACCTTTAACGCGCGGCGCGAGCCCGCGCGCTCGCCCACTGCGGGCGCTGGGGCTAGCAGCGCAGCTATCGCGGAGGTATACCATTTATTCATGTTTTGTTAATTCATGTTTATGCAATTGTCTCGAAAATTTCCTGTGCGAAAATGCCGAGATTTATGAAAGTTTCGAGAGAAGACCAAAAAAGTGGAGGGACTTATTTGTGTAGACCAAAGAAACGGTTTAATCCGAATAAAATGATTAATGATGAGGCTACCAGAAAAAGTGCTTCATCGAAGAAAATCAATTTGGATAGTAGTGCAAGTGTACCAGAAGAAGTTGAAAAACATTACAGAATCATTGATTTTTTGTTTGTTTTCTCAACCATCGCAAGTTTAGTAAAATGTGCTCAGTGTGATGGTTCAGTCGAGTTCAAAAGCTGCAAAAAAGAAGGCCTTGGCTTCCAAATCCAAGTTGAATGCGCAAATTGTGATCCACGCTTTATACCATCGAGTGAGAAAACTGGTCATCGCTATGAAATCAACACTCGTTTTGCCTTTGTAATGCGTACATTAGGTTTGGGTTTGGCAGGCTGCAATAAATTTTGCGGGCTCATGGATATAGCAAGTAGTTTTCTGTCAAAACCATCTTATTTGAATCTCATGGAATCAATGTGCAGTAGCATCAAAATGACTGCTGAAAAATTTCTCGTTTCCGCCGCAGACGAAGAAAAACAGCTAACGCGTGCAAATTCGGAGTCAGACACTTTGACCGTTTCTGGTGACGGCACGTGGCAGAAGCAAGCCTTCAGCTCTTTGTTCGGCGTCACTTCCTTGATTGGGTATTGGTCTGGAAAAGTTATCGACATTTTCGTGAGTAGTTTGCACTGTCGGGCTTGCAAATTATTGGAAAAGCAATTAAATAGTACTGAATTCGAAGAGTGGTACCAAGAACATATTGAAAATGATGAATGCCAAGCCAATCACACCGGAACATCAGGTAACATGGAAGTTAATGCTGTTATCGAATTGTTCCGCCGATCAGAAAAAAATTACGGAGCAAAGATCAGCAATTATATCGGAGACGGTGACAGTAAAACTTACGGCAATTTAGTGAAAGCTAAACCTTACGGTGAAAATTTCACTATTTATAAAAAAGATTGTGTAGGTCACGTGCAAAAACGGATGGGTAAACGTCTACGTGATCTAGTGAATAAACGGTAGAAAATAAAGTTGTAAAAACCGGAAAAAATGCTGGTCAAACAAGGCAAAGTAAGTCACTCGGCGGCAAAGGAAAGCTCACTGGAAAAGTCATCGATAATTTGAGTCGATACTACGGAGCAGCAATCAGACATAATTGTGATTCGCTGGAAGGAATGAAAAATGCAATCTGGGCAACGGTTTACTAGCAGCAGTCAACAGACAAGAACCCTCAACACCATAAGTGCGTGAGCGGTGAGAACTCGTGGTGTCCATATCAAAGAGCTTTGGCGACAACAGGGGTGAAAAATTTCAAACACGACTACACTCCACTTCCACAAAATGTCATAGAAGCGATCAAACCGATTTATGAAGATTTGAGTAAAGACGAACTTCTAGAAAGGTGTCTTGGAGGCTATACTCAAAATGGCAATGAAAGTTTGAACCAGCTGATTTGGAGAATTGCACCGAAGAAATTATCTGGTAGAAGACAAATTGTTGAATTTGCATCTTATATAGCTGCATGCACTTTCAATGAAGGTGCTAGTGCTTTTCTAACTTTTTTATCTGACATGAACGTCAGCGTCGGCCCAAGCGCTCATAATTATGCTTCATTCGCAGACAGCGATCGCATTAATAGGGCCGAGATTCAAGCTGAGAAACAGAGCAAAGAAGGCAGTATAAAACGAAGACTTGACAGAAAAGAGGCTGAAGACATCGACAATGCCGCAGGACGTCTGCTATATGCAGCTGGAATCGATGATTCTGTGTAAGTTGGAAAAAAAAAATTCTACACTTTTTTACTTCATAAACTTTAAACGCGTTTTTCTCAAAACGAATTTTTCAAAGTCCGTGCTCACTGCCATTTGAAAACTACTTGATTGATTCATTTCAAACTTTGCACACATTTTCTTTATATGAAATACCAGGCCCCAACGTTCAGTAAAAATTTTTTTTTTACATTAAAAGTGTTTTTTACTCACAAAATGGCGGAAATTTTCGAGGAAAATAACAGTTTACACTTTAGATGGCCGCCAAAAATTTTTAAATGATCAAAAAAATTATTAGAGAACGTTGGGGCCTAGCTTTGATTATACTTTGACTAAATTTTCATGGTTTTTCATGTTCAGATAATTTCCGGCCGAGTGACAGTCAACACCGCAAATTCGTTTTTTTCAAACACGTTCTGGGAGAAACTCTGTCACGGGCTTATGCTTCAATATTTCTACATGAAAAAATTACACAATACTGTCAAAAGTATGCTCGATAATGTACGAAAGGTTAAAATGAAATTGTTCAATCCATACCCGAGAAAAAAAATCGCAAAAAAAGTGTGTTTTTTTTCACGCTGAAACCCTTCCCCCCCCCCCCCCCCCCTTAATAATCATCTCATCTTCGTCTATGAAAGAAGAATTTTCATATTTACATAGCATTTGTCAGTTTGCATTAAGGGGGGGGGGGGGGGAGCAGCCTTTAGGCGCTTCAAAAAATGCATTTTTTTTGCACAAATGTCTTCCCAAACCAAGAATGTGTCCCTAAAATTTCAGACGCAAATTCGAAATATTTTCGGAGTTACAGAAGAAATAGTGAGTAAGCGTCGAGCAGGTATACGAGCGAGATCGCTCGGAGCGCGCGCGCTCCACCCCTTGATCTATTGTACGTTTTGTGATCTATCGTATAGTTCTTTAGAGTCTATAGGGCAACTCTATGGACCAGGAATCGCTGATAAGCATATTAATGCGGTAAGTTGCTGAAAATACGATTCTTTATATACGAAAACTGACGCACGATTTCTCGGTTTTTCATTTTTACGATTTTTGATAATTGGCGGGAAAGATCGGGAAAAAACTAAACGTCCCATCGAAACGAAACGGAATGCATTCTATTCGGGATTAAATTCTCTTCTAGTCGAACCTAAAAAACCTTAATAAAGTTAAGATTAACCCACTTTTTGAACAATCTAAAGTGAATTTTTTTTTCACAAGAAATGCTGTTTTATTTTAATTCGCAAAAAATTGTTGAATTTTTCACTTTTTGTTGAATTTGATTAGTTTAACTAGGAGCTATACTATTAAAAAAAAAATTCGGGTTCTTTGTTTCAGATGGAAATTGCGACCTGCACCTTTCCCGCCGCACGACACATGCACCCTCGAGACGCCTCGGCGAAATGCTTGTACCGGGCATAAAATGACATATGACTTAATGAAAAAATTTCAGAAGACTGATGAAATATATAACAATAAAACCGAAAGTTTCGTTTCAATCGGATATTTCTTTCCTCCCAAAAAGTCCTTGAAAAAATCGATTTTGTGAAGCCTCTAAAGGAGGCTCCCCCCTTGAAGACAAACTATACTGGAAAAATGACAGTATTTTCTAGTTGAATTTCGCAAACTCTCCCCCAATGAAATATCGCCCGTTGAACACCCTGCTGCAAAGTATCCTATGCACCGAAGGAGGATAGTCAACGCTGAACGCGCTGTTTCCAGGACAAGTCGTAACCAAGCGCGCGCGGCGCGCGAGGCGGAGATGAGGGAAAATTTGCCATATTGTCTCTGTCCCCAGTTCGTACTGGGGACGCCACTGAGAGGGTGGTGGGGAATTCCTCATCCATGTTTACTCGTGTAAACATAAATGAGGAATTCGTTCGCCGAAATTATTTTTGAAAACCATATGCACGCCAAGTTTTTGTATAATCTTTGCAGTGAATTCGTCCGGGAGGTACGTGTACGTGTTCGCGTGCCCTTGTACGCAAACGTGCCCTTTTTCATGTTTCGTTTCCCGTGGAATTGTATTGTACGTACATTCATGATCTTTAGCTAGCATGAAGTCATCATAATATTCAGGATAATCATGCTGGAATCCTCCAAAATGGAGAAACTCTTGAACCGAATGTGTTAAGGGCGTACGTTCGTCTATGAAATTTAGTCATTCATTTATGAGCTCTTGGCTACGGCACAATGATTTCATTTTTTTTTGTCTCAATTGAGTTTGCCACTTTTTGTTGAGATTTTTATGAAGGTCAAAAGATGGTTTGCAGTGAAGAAAAAATAAAATACATAAATTTAGTAAATCAAAAGTGTTACATTGCAAAGTAATATCAAGAAGAAATTGGGTCGTTTTTTTTCAACTGAAGTTGCGATTTTTTAATAGTTGGCGTTCCTTTTTTACTATTCTGGAGTATTTTTCCACGGATTTCCTTTCTTTTTGGAAAGGGCAATATTTATCAAAACTTTAATGATGGAGAAATTTTTATACAAAGTAATATATAAATATGTGAGTCATAATTTTCCAACTGCGGTTGCACTTTTTCAATACTTGGCGTCCTTTTTTTACTTTTATAACGTATTTTCCCACGGATTTCACTTTTTTTTTGGAAAACAGGATGTTTATCAACATTTTTTTTTTTTTTTAATAATCGAGGGATTATTCGTTGTGGTTGGTTGTTTTGGAGAGAGGATAAATCTCTTCAAAAACTTACGTCGACAGCCCTGGTAGAACTCTTCCAATATCTCGACGAAAGACATGATCAATCCCTTGAAAAACTCGTACAGACTCTTGTTTAATCTCTTAAGGAAACCTCGGAGAGACTCGTGGTCAATGCCTTCAAGAAACCTAAGTGACGCCATTAAGCAATCACTTGAAAAAATTCTTTCGCGACCCCCTGGAAATCTCGTCCATAAAGGGCCCGGCGAGATTCTTGATTGATGCCATAAAAACTTCAATTGAGATCCTATTTTCAACGCTTTAAAAAAGAGCCCCGTCAAGACAGGGCTCTTTTTTGAAGCCGATCAACCGAGAGTCAAGACTCTCGGTTGGAGCCGTGTGACCTAGACATCAAAAACCATGAAGAAATATACCTAGGCATCGAAAACCATGGAGAAATATACCTAGACATCAAAAATCACGGAGCCGTGGACCTAGACATCAAAAACCATAGAGAAATGTACCTAGACATAAAAAACCATGGATCCGTGGACCTAGGCATCAAAAACCATGGAGCCGTGGACCTCGG
Organism: Diadegma fenestrale; assembly: GCA_037043255.1. Taxonomy (NCBI): domain Eukaryota; kingdom Metazoa; phylum Arthropoda; class Insecta; order Hymenoptera; family Ichneumonidae; genus Diadegma; species Diadegma fenestrale. The sequence continues at coordinate 617,534 of CM073315.1, read as the reverse complement.
CATCAAAAACCATGGAGCCGTGAACCTAGACACCGGAAACCATGGAGAAATATACAGAGACAACGAAAACCATGAGGCCGTGTACCTAGACATGGAAAACCATGAAGAAATATACCTAGGCATCGAAACCCATGGAGAAATATACCTAGACATCAAAAATCGTGGAGCCGTGGACCTAGGCATCAAAAACCATGGAGCCGTGGACCTCGGCATCAAAAACCATGGAGCCGTGAACCTAGACACCGGAAACCATGGAGAAATATACAGAGACAACGAAAACCATGAGGCCGTGTACCTAGACATGGAAAACCATGAAGAAATATACCTAGGCATCGAAACCCATGGAGAAATATACCTAGACATCAAAAATCGTGGAGCCGTGGACCTAGGCATCAAAAACCATGGAGCCGTGGATTTAGACACCGAAAATCATGGAGAACTATACAGAGACAACGAAAGCCAAGGAGAAATATACCTCGACAACAAAAACCATGGAACTGTGTACCTAGACATCGAAAACCATGGAGGAATATACCTAGTCAACAAAAACCATGGAGCCGTGTATCTAGACATCGAAAACTGTGACATCGAGTCTAGACATCGAGTGCTGTGCGTGTGACGCGCAACGTCGCGAGTATCATTATCGTTTTTCGATCGAGTTTTCTGCGTCGTGTGTGTTTGACCGCGTCGCTCTGCGATTTCGAGCAACTCTCGCGCTCGATCTTCGCACTCGAGCACAACGCCGCCATTTTGAGTGGCTTTTCGCACTCACGTCGCGCCGCGTCGTTTCGCTTTTCGTCGCGTGTGTTCGACCGCGTCGCTCAGAGATTTCGAGCAACTCTCGCGCTCGATCATCGAACTCAAGCACATATCCGCCATTTTGGGTGGATTTTCGCACTCTCGCGTAGTTTCGTGTCGCGTTCAATCGCCGCGTGTGCTCGCCCTCGTCGCCGCGTGCTTTCGAGCAATTTTCACGCTCGATCGCTGCACTCGAGCACAAATCCGCCATTTTGGGTGGATTTTCGCACTCTCGCGTAGTTTCGTGTCGCGTTCAATCGTCGCGTGTGCTCGCCAGCGTCGCCGCGTGCTTTCGGGCAATTCTCGCGCTCGATCATCGCACTCGAGCACGGGGCCGGCATTTTGAGTGCGCTTCTCGCACTCTCGCGCAGTTTCGCGTCGCGCCAATCGCCGCGTGTGCGCGCTTCCAGTGCTCGTCGCGTTCAAGGGCCGTTTTGAACTCAATACGGACTTTCGAGTCAACGCCCGCCATTTTCGAGCAGTGTCGCGCTTCTTTCGCGTGAGCCGACCGTGACACTTCCGCGTTTTCGCGTCGCGTTTTCCGCCCTCGTGTGCGCGCCGCGCAATCTCAGCCCGCGAGCGAGATGTCGAATCCGCCGTCTGGTCGCACGACGCCCGAAGTCGTCGTCGACCCAGGTTCGGCGCACGAGGTCAAGGAGTCCAAGCCGCCTCCTGCCGCAACGGCAGTCGCCGGAGGTTCCGGGCTCGATCCAAGCCTCCAGCCTGAGCCCTCCGAGAAGGGCCCGAAACAAAGGACCGGCAGTGGGCGATCGTCCCGCCAGAATTCGCCGGCGCGTCTTCCGACCGAGCTTGAGGTCAAATTCAGGACGCAATTGAGTCGCATAAAAACAATCGACTCAATCCTGAACGAATCCGTCCACGACTGGTCCCTGGACAACGAAGCTGATCTGCAAGTCGAGCTCAGCAATCTTGAAGCAATTCACGCCGATTTCAAGGAGACGCATCGGTACTTCGAGCTCAACAGGCCCGCCGCGTTCATCGACCACGAGTATTTCGCACTCGACTACCATGGTTCAGAGTCGAAATTATACCGGAAGTGCGTCAAAGCACTCAATAAATTGCGCGCTCAATTCGTGGCTGAGCAGGAGCTCAACAAATCAACCTCGTCGGAGCCCAGATGCACACCGAAGCTTCCGGACATCCAACTCAAAAGCTTCAGCGGGGGTGCGTTACGTTTTGGCGCAGCCGTTTTGGCGCGACCGTTTTGGCGCGGCCGTTTTGGCGCGAGATATTTGGGCGCCGGGACGTTTTGGCGCGAGGACGTTTTGGCGCGGCCGTTTGGGCGCACGGACGTTTTGGCGCGAGGACGTTTGGGCGCGAGGTAGTTTTGGCGCGGGGAAGTTTGGGGGCGAGGACGTTTGGGCGCGAGGACGTTTGGGCGCGAGGTAGTTTTGGCGCGGACATTCGGGCATGAGGACAATTGGGCGCAAAAATGTTTCGGTTGGGTTTGTTTGGGTTTGTTTGGGTTTGTTTGGGTTTGTTTGGGTTTGTTTGGGTTTGTTTGGGTTTGTTTGGGTTTGTTTGGGTTTGTTTGTTTGGGTTTGTTTGGGTTTGTTTGGGTTTGTTTGTTTGGGTTTGTTTGGGTTTGTTTGGGTTTGTTTGGGTTTGTTTGGGTTTGTTTGGGTTTGTTTGGGTTTGTTTGTTTGGGTTTGTTTGGGTTTGTTTGGGTTTGTTTGTTTGGGTTTGTTTGGGTTTGTTTGGGTTTGTTTGGGTTTGTTTGGGTTTGTTTGGGTTTGTTTGTTTGGGTTTGTTTGTTGGGTTTGTTTGGGTTTGTTTGGGTTTGTTTGGGTTTGTTTGGGTTTGTTTGGGTTTGTTTGGGTTTGTTTGGGTTTGTTTGGGTTTGTTTGTTTGGGTTTGTTTGGGTTTGTTTGTTTGGGTTTGTTTGGGTTTGTTTGGGTTTGTTTGGGTTTGTTTGGGTTTGTTTGGGTTTGTTTGGGTTTGTTTGTTTGGGTTTGTTTGGGTTTGTTTGGGTTTGTTTGGGTTTGTTTGGGTTTGTTTGGGTTTGTTTGGGTTTGTTTGGGTTTGTTTGGGTTTGTTTGGGTTTGTTTGGGTTTGTTTGGGTTTGTTTGGGTTTGTTTGGGTTTGTTTGGGTTTGTTTGGGTTTGTTTGGGTTTGTTTGGGTTTGTTTGGGTTTGTTTGGGTTTGTTTGGGTTTGTTTGGGTTTGTTTGGGTTTGTTTGGGTTTGTTTGTTTGGGTTTGTTTGGGTTTGTTTGGGTTTGTTTGGGTTTGTTTGGGTTTGTTTGGGTTTGTTTGGGTTTGTTTGGGTTTGTTTGGGTTTGTTTGGGTTTGTTTGGGTTTGTTTGGGTTTGTTTGGGTTTGTTTGGGTTTGTTTGGGTTTGTTTGGGTTTGTTTGGGTTTGTTTGGGTTTGTTTGGGTTTGTTTGGGTTTGTTTGGGTTTGTTTGGGTTTGTTTGGGTTTGTTTGGGTTTGTTTGGGTTTGTTTGGGTTTGTTTGGGTTTGTTTGGGTTTGTTTGGGTTTGTTTGGGTTTGTTTGGGTTTGTTTGGGTTTGTTTGGGTTTGTTTGGGTTTGTTTGGGTTTGTTTGGGTTTGTTTGGGTTTGTTTGGGTTTGTTTGGGTTTGTTTGGGTTTGTTTGGGTTTGTTTGGGTTTGTTTGGGTTTGTTTGGGTTTGTTTGGGTTTGTTTGGGTTTGTTTGGGTTTGTTTGGGTTTGTTTTGGGTTTGTTTGGGTTTGTTTGGGTTTGTTTGGGTTTGTTTGGGTTTGTTTGGGTTTGTTTGGGTTTGTTTGGGTTTGTTTGGGTTTGTTTGGGTTTGTTTGGGTTTGTTTGGGTTTGTTTGGGTTTGTTTGGGTTTGTTTGGGTTTGTTTGGGTTTGTTTGGGTTTGTTTGGGTTTGTTTGGGTTTGTTTGGGTTTGTTTGGGTTTGTTTGGGTTTGTTTGGGTTTGTTTGGGTTTGTTTGGGTTTGTTTGACAAACAC